>VWZD01008802.1:41324-55797 GCA_013396695.1 Sakesphorus luctuosus
ATGTATATGTATAATTATGCTAGGCTAAGCATTTATGCATCTTTGTGGAGCAAAGAAAGTACTGTAGTGGTGAATAAAAACAAAACCCAATTAAAATTTATGCAAGATGATAAAAAATATCTACATATAGTTTCTTATAATTTTTACATAGTTCATATAAAGAACCTGCAAACACTAAGGGAAATCTTGCTGTTATAAATGGAGCCCTGAAAGTTATCATATGCTGTCCTTTCAGGGTCCCTGGGGAACTGTTCAATGTGCCCCATCAGACATCACTCTTATTTGCAGCTTTGCAGTCTTGGAAACACTATGGCACATTAGACAAGGAAAATAAATATTGTGTTCTTGATGGTTTCCTTCATATTACAAGTTTACACAAATTCTTGGCATACAATCAATTATGATAAACAATTTATACAAATAATAAATTACTTCTTTTAGTGGTTACAACACATTTTTTTTAATTAAAACTATGTCTAGTAGAATAATGCAGAATATGCTCATGGGCAAAACAGTTGGCATAATTGACAACCCTAGTTTGGTATTTTTTAATAGCTTGTGTGTGTGTTTACATACATATTTGTGTGTGTGCATACATGTGCATTCATATGTAATAATACACATGCACACACGCATATATATTTATACATATATATATACACACACAAAATCTATTTTAAAATATGCTTTATTTGGTACTGAAATACAGTTAGAGTTTATTTTATTTCATTTGGTTTTATGCAAGTTGCAAACTGACTTTTTGACTGTTTGGTTTACATCCCTATTTATCTGTTCTATGATGTTTATTCAGTGAAGGAAGAAAGATGGCCACATCACTTTTTTTCCATAAAAACATTTAAGCTCTGTAGATGTTTTTTAATAACTCCCAAGTGGTGTCTTTTTGAGCACTACTATCAAATATCTTATTACTAAGCTACAGCTCTAAACATTTACAGTAGGAAAACTACTAAAAATTCATAAATGATTTGAGCATTCTAGTCTGGCTAAGGTTTTTGAATGCATAAATATGCAGCATACTCGGTTCCAGGCCAAATATTTGGTGTCATCATCCACCCATATGACAACAGCAAGGCATAAAATTCATAGGCCTGTAATCTCCTTTCACATCCATTTCATAGGAACTTCAAAATTTTGAATTATAGATCTGTTAGACAGGCTGCTGATCTGCCAAGGCTCTTCCACCCTACAAATGGTGTTACCATTTCCACATGTCTTCCACATTTGTAATTGGTTATTCAAACAGGAGATGATAGGACCAAAGGCAGATTAATTCAGATCAGTGCCTTCTGTGGGCCAAATTTTTCAGAAGCAGGCATGTTAAGTTGCAGCAGGAAAATTATGCTGACCCTGTGATCCTGACATAGGGTAGATCTTTTCCATCTTCAGCATTGTCCTTTCAAAGGAACACAGAAGGTTCATGTACTGAGCTTCTCGCTCTCTGCCACTTCTGAAGCCTCCGCTTCCTCATGCAAAGATCAGAAAGATTTTTGTACCTTGCTGTACAAAAACACCCATGAAGTGACCTTAAAAGGAAACACTGAAAGCAGGGTTGCAGAGGCTCAGAGGTTCACAGAAGTATGAGAAAATGAGAAGGTGCTTTTTAATGTGCTTCCCCAACACTAGTTGTCCATTGAAGAGGGTCTTTTTTTTCCCTCTTACTTGATTACCGTGGCTGATATGTCTATGTATTTCCATTCAATGGGCAGGCAAACCATTCAGTTTCCTTGGTATTTATTAGCCTGCCTCTCAAGAGGACTGGTAGGAGATACTCATATCATCTGCAATGCCACAGAGAGGTAGAATGAAGTCACTCATTCAGTGAACTGCTGCTTTTTCTATAAGAATTCCCTTGGGATTCTGTGAAAGCTCTGTAAATTTGAACATGGTCAAGATTAGGCCCGAGATTATCAGTCTCTCTAATTTTGCAGACACAAAACACTTCCTTGGTGCAGCTAACAATTCCTTATCATTTCTCTTTAACTACATGTGGACATATGTTTTTCACACAGTGTTTGCCTCAATTTCACAATTTCACAGGGAACGACAGTTGAGTACCTCGCAAAGGAACATTTTCAGAATTAGCCATGAAGATGTCACTACTTACATTAATGTGAGGATAGTGGATGGCCATGACCCATGTACAGCAATATTTTAATTCTTAAAGAACTGCTGTGCTGATTGCATTGCAATATTGGATGAACAATCCCATCTATATAGATTGTAATATCATTTTTTAAAATTTTGTACAGCATTTTAGGAATCATTAAGATTCTATAAAATCTGCATTATAAAATGTAAAATATTATTAAGAAGTAGATATGAAAAAAAAAAAAGACAGAAACTCAAGCAGGTTCTCTAGTCTTTTCTAGCTAAGCAAAAGGAAAGGGCATTGAGCAGATTACCTCCCACTAAGCCTGCCTTTCAGGTCTTGTGTCCTGAATGCATTCAGGATTAAATCTCTACTTCAAAAGAGGTGGTACTGTTTGCATAGCAACACATTTCCTTCCTGCTCTCGGTCTATCCCCTTTTATAACCTGGCAGCACTCCGTGCATCTGGCTTGATGTTCCTCCCCAGAGTCAGTGCAAAAGAGTCATCAGAGTAAACATAACAGCCTTCCTTCAGATCACTACCTGCCTCAGCCACACAGTTATAGAGAGCTTTCCAGTCTCCCTTCTTCAACTGCATATGCAAAAGCAAATGGTGTTTCCTGCTTTTAAAAATAAACAAAATCACAAAGTTTTAGAGTGATCATTTCCACCATGGCTTTAGAGATGCAAGGATCTGAGGTTTGCTGTTCCTAAACTAGCTATTAAGTCTGTTGTTCAAACTTCCCAGTTGGCTTTACTGCTTCTTCACATCTACACTGTGTCACCTCCAGTCTGAAGACTTCAGTGTCCACCTCTGATCCTAGTAGGAAAAACATTTTGTACGCTATAAGCCTGATCTCTTGAGCTTCCTTAATCTCATGAAGGATGCAGAACTATCTTGTCCTCTATGCTTCCTGCAGAGGTATTAGTTTTCTGACTAAGATGATTAGAAATCTTAAAATAAAAATTACTTTTCTTCCCTTTATTCTCTTTTATCATTTTGTGGCTTGCAGCTTACCTTTAATTTGGTAGCTTTTTTTGTTCCTTCAGTCAAGGTGTCTTTGTTACGCCTTTAAAAACATAAATACTGGGCTCCAAAATTCTTTAAATTCAAGCATTCCAACAACAGGGTCTAACTAATGTTCTTATGGCACTAAGGAACTAGGACCTTAAATGGAACTAAACAAACATGTAAATTGATAAAATTACAAACTGTAACAAAGGGATAGGGAAAATCAGGGGTTTCCCTTGTCTTTTCAATTCAGTTATAAGGAAGACACAGTATTCTTCCATTTGGATTCTCTGTAGCACTTTAAGACATTATGTATGAAGAAAAATCGTTGCATGAAAATTTTTTACATTCCAACATCCAGAATATTTTTCCTAGGTAATAGAATTGAAGTATACTTTTAGTGTTAGCATTGTTTGCAAATTACTTTGTGACAGAGGCACAAAAGAAAGCAAAAAGATAATTTTCATGCTCATCTTGTTGACTCTCTTAAGTATCTCCTTAGGACTCCAGAGCATGCCTAAGGAAATGATGTTTGAAGGTTAGCCCTTACCAGAGCAGAAACATAGTTTTAAGATTTTCCTCATGAAAATTCTTCTCCTAGGTCCCAAATGCCACCCAGGACAAGTTTTCTACAGTAAAGAAAGCTCTTCAAAACTGCCAAAATACTTGGCAGCTAATCAAATCACCTCAGAAATGACCTGGCCTTAATTTTAGTGTAAGTTATCAATGCTAACTCTAATTACTATGTTTTAATTGAATCAAATGCCCAGTGCCCAATAGATACATACAATGTCCAACTACTTTACTGATGAAGGCACTTTTTTGACTTTGACAGAGAAAATTTATTTTATAGTATCTTGTGTGGTGCTGTGTTTTGGATTTGTGATCAAAGCAGTGTGGATAGCAATTATTGCTGTCCAGTGCTTGTACAAGATCAAGTCCTTTCTTTGTTTCTCAGCAAGTAGGCGGGGAGTGAGTGCAAAAGGATATTCCATACGTTATGGCTTCATACTCAGCAGTAAAAACTGTGGGGCATTGAAATAGTTTATGGCTTAAATGTTGTTAAAATCACTGAAGGACTTTTTTGCACTGTGGCAAAGTGTGCAAAGAAGCAACTGCTCACCAAAGCCCACCCTTCTATGAATATGCCTATTAATTTGGACTGTGACGGGAACTTGTGATAAGACAAAGGTGACATTATTGTCCAGTTATTCCAGGAGAAGAGTGTATCCACACGTATGAGTGACTGGAATGTTAATGGCTCAGAAAAGGTGCAAGCTGATGATGTGCAAAGTACCTGCCCAGGTGCTGAGGGCCTGCACAGCTGACACTTCAGTCTACAAGCTGGGTGTTGAACAAGATAAAGAAAGAGGCAAATCCTGCAAGGTGTGGTACATTTCTTTGTCCCTGAACAAATGACTCAGCTGTGATAACTCCCCTCAGGAGAAACATCGGGACAATTCACACATAGCCTGAAGATAGTCATCTCTGTCGGAGGGCTAAAATGGACACAACTGCATTGACATAGTGGACAGCTGTAACGTCTTAGAGGGTGTCAAAAATACTTGAAATGTCCCATGATCCAGCATTGCATCAGCCGTTGAAAAAATCTCCACCCCAAGGGAGGTACAAGGGGCATTCCCATCTTGCCCAAGCCCAGTAAAAGACACATGGGACTTCCCTTGCCACCATGGACTTCACTCCACACACAGGCTTCTTTCATCTTTGGCATACAGACTTTCCTCAGAACATGGACCTCTTCCTTCACAACATCTGATTTCCTTCACTACCACAGGCTTTTCCTCTCACCACCCTGGGCTTTGCTTGACAGATCCAGACTGCAACCATCACTTTGACAAGACTGGGTCTGTCATCATTGAGAAGACCACAACAAGAGGATCAATGGGATGCTGTTGGAATCCAGAATGGGAGGGGGGCATCTTTTCTACTTGATCTGTTTTTCTCTTACTCTCTTTCTCTCCTCCTTTCTCTCTTTTTCTTATTTCTTTCTATTTCTCTACCTCACATTTACTGTTAAATAAAAATCCATACTATTGACCTTGGCATATGGTGTATCTGCACCTTAATTCAGGCAGAGGCATCTCTTAAAATTTTAAAGAACTTGATCATAACAGAGGGAAGAGGGGAAATTTGGAGTGATGGTGTTTTTCTAACCAATACACATGAAGAAGCCCTGCTTTCCTGTAAATGACTAAACATCTAGAAAGTAGTGAATTAATTTCTTATTTTACTTTGCTTGCACATGCAGCTTTAGCTTTCTCTACTGAACTGCAAGGTATTGGGTTTTTCTCACTTTTACTGTTCTGATTCTGTCCTCCCTCCCACTGGAGGGGAGTAAGAGAGGCTGGTTGGGGCTAAGCCACCCACTATAGCTAAAGTACCAGTCAGGTACTGTACTTTGGCAATGGTATCTGCCAGGCTCATTACTCCAGTGGCAGATGCTGTGACATGGTTCTATGGTAATTAACATGTGAGCTAGTTACTTACTCTGTATGGGAAGATTTCTGGAGCCAAGCGTTCCAAATTTCTGTTCAGAACATATTAAAAGGTAAGAGTGTTCAGTTCTTTTCAACATACATCGGACATTTTTAGATCTGATTTGTCAAAACAAGGTTCTGATGTCTCCTCCCAAAACCATAAGTACATGGACGTTGACATATACTAGAAGACATAATCCAGCTTCTCAAGTACACTTAATTTTCATGGGTAATTTCTCTATAGACAAAGATTTCAGAGGAGAAATCTCAAACCTCCAGAAGGATGTAAGCTCTAGTTCTGGCGTATATTGTCATTTCTTACCAATAGTGATTTAGAAGCAGCATGTGGCTACTTCTAATTGAGGACCAAATATTTTTCATAAGCATTCATAAAAAATGAATGGTTGATATATCCAAAACAGCAGACGGCCTCCTGCTCTCTTCCCTCACACCACATACCCCCTTATTATGCTAGCACTTCATAAAACAACAATGTAACAAGTCCTTTTTGACAACGAAACTGCTTTTGTGAAGAAACATATTCATTTGCAATCATAATAACCTGAAAATGCTGACTCCACAAATATGTGAAATGTGTATCCCTTCCAAGAATTTAAAATAGTAAGAAATGACCCTTACTGTGGCAACAACTAATTGGTTTATTGCCCTGACGGGCTAGTGACAAGAAAAGCAGTTGGTAGCAGTGCCTTCATCACAGGATATTTTAAGAAATAACTAATTTAAACCTTCTCAAGCACAGACATAACCTGCTCCACATGGGAACATATCTCCAGAGGGTTCATTAAGTTACTGGCAGTCTAGGTTTTGGAAGCAACAACTAAATACTACATTTCTGTTTTAGTCTTTGCTATCTGATTGCCTGAAGACCTATAAGCTCAATGAATTGGCGTTGAGTGGGGCAGGTGGTGGTGGTGGTGGTGGAAAGAATTGCAAAGTCTCCCTGAAAATAAACAAATTAAAAAAATACAAAATTATATTCAACAGAGCTGCTCTGTTTAAATGCAGTAGCTGAGAAAATATTGTTTCCTGTAATACTTTTAGAATAGTTCCATATTAAGTTTCAGAAAAATGTAGCTTTTCTTTGCATAGGAATAAATAATCTGTTACTCAGAAGTAAATGAAGTCAGTATTGCTACCTTTTATCAGAAAATAATAGGGGCTTAGCAAATTTCTTTCATATCCATTTGTTTCTGAGTCCTGTGGTCTGTAACATTTCTTTTGATCCTTGGATCCTTCTTAAGCAGAATGAGAGCAAGTAACTAACTTGTCTTTTGCTGGACAAAGGTATATACCCACTGGGCTTTGTGACTATCTTCTCTCTTGGGCCTGCAAAGGAAGTGTGTGAGAGATCCATGCCTTGTCTTGTTTTGATTCCATGTTGAGACTTGCCTTCCTGACTTGGTTCACATGGTTTCATTTTTCCCTGGTATTGATTTGTGATTTTTTTGGTTCAAACTAACTCCCCAAAAAAGCAAATTTTATCCAGAATTGCAGTTTTGAGTGTTTTAAAATAAAAGCTCCAAGGCGTTTGCAGCTTTTAGGCAGTTTCCACCCAAACCCATAAATTAGATGTTATACTCAATCCAGATTCACGAATCTGTGGTTTGCAGTGATACTTGAAACCAGGAAAATGTATCTGTTTCTGGGCTTTTAAGTTTTGTATGGCTCACTATAATACTGTTGACAGCTATTTAGGTATCACTGGATTTAAATGTTTGCTTTAGAAAATCACATTGGGAGAATTTTGGTTGGTAAATGAAAGCTAGTTTAGAGCTCCGTCCAATTTTGCTAAAGTTCAAAAGGGGAAGGATAAATTGTTCTAGTTTTAAGCTGTTTCAACAGCTAATGGAACAGTACAAATGGAAAAGGCCCATGTTGTTGGAGCAAAAGGGTCTGAGTTACATTCCCCGTATAGCCTCTGTGCAGATTACATGACAGCTGTGGCATCTGCATTTATACAGTCACAAATCATTTATGAGACTGACAGTTGTGCCACAGTTTGTGGTTTTCTCTGCCACCAATTGAACTAAAATATCTCAGAGAGAAAGGTTAATGCACTATACTACTGTGCTTGGCATCCATTTGAATATTGAAAACTCTCTAATACATAAAAATCAGCCAAACCAAAGTACATTTAAGAGCAGAAAACTGTTTTTGCATCCTGTAAAATCGCTGATCTGTATTACTTGCCACTGATCTATATTCTCTCTCTCTGGGAATGAGTGGAAAACCAGTGTCTTCAGGGTGTGTATTTCCCTATTTTACTGCAAATGAAGGTGAAAGAGGTCTTAAAGGTTACACATAGCTGCTCTCTATTTCCATCCAGCTGGTGAAAATATCCCATACATATAATATTTAGTAGGTGTAAAAGGCATACAGAGAATGCTGGATCTTGGAAGCTCTTTGGGAAAGGAGATGAGTCTCCACCACAGGAGTCAGCAACTATCTTCAGTGAATGGAAGGGAGACCCGTGCTCTGGAGAGACATTGTGCCAATAGTGACTTTTTTTGATTCTCTCCACTTCACAGTGCATTCATGAAACCTATAGGAAGTACGAGGGCTTTTTTTCTGGTGGTGTTATTTGTGTTACACTGGTGTTTGCACCAAGGTCAGGAGAGGCAACATTGAGAGCTCCAATTGAGTGTTGAAGTGGCTGTGGCATCAAGAAAGATACCGAGGCCTTTGTTTCTTTGGGAAATTTCCTGTTGTGCCTCAAGAGGTACAATGACATCATTCTGCAGGGTCTTTCTTGAAGGAAACTATGTGAGTCATTCAAAGCATTAAGCATTATATATATATAAGCATATAGCTATATATTTAAAAGAATTTAATTTTATTCTTTCTGATTTTGTGTTCAGTTCAAAGTGATGGCTTTTTCTCTGGACATTGGTCATGCCCAGCCATAGGGTTTTCTTCCCATTACAAGGTATTTAGACACTTAGTATTGGTAATTTCTTTAAAAATACTTGTTACGTAAGTATGTAACTTAGGTCTCCAAAGGCATCTAAATCACTTCCACAATTAGTGGGACTTAGTCTTACAGGAGGTTACAAAGGTTTTGAAAATGGTATCCTATAATTGTGATATTATGTTTGATACATCAAATGGGAAATTTTTTGGCTCTATTTTACCACTATAGAAATTCAGCATTCCCTTCTTCCACTCTCTTCTCAACTGAATAGACTGGTAAGTCTTCACTTGATCTCATGGGATCCTCCCGATCAAGCTCCTGATTCAGGGATGCTCCTCCACCCAAACCCAAATACTGAACAGATGAACTTAGAGGAATCTTGCCCCCCTTTTTTTTTTTTTTTNCTTAATTCCTTAGAAACGTTTCTTAAATTAGATATAAACAGAATATTGTTCATTCATATGTAACCTAAATGCATAAACTTAAAAAAATGCTTTTATAATAATTGATTTGGCAAAAAATGTTGTTTTTCTTATGCAACTATTCTAATGTAAGTAACTGAATTAACAAGCCACGAGGAGAATATGCATTAAAATATTTACTGTCTACAATTACTTAATTCTTTCTGACTTAACAATGCAATCTATTATTAAAACTGCATATTTGATATGCTTTCTTATTCCACTTCTATTATTTCAAATGTTTTAATGATTGTTTTACAAGGAATAAAAATATACTCAATGAGGAAAATGAAAATAATTTGATTCTTAAATGAATTAAAAGCAAAAACATTTGTAGAATTTTCACCTAATGTATTATGCATGAGCTACCATTTCCAACATTTCAAGAGTTGGAAAATGGCGGAGAACTAGAAATGTTGAAAAGAACTTATAACAAAGTTTACTTTTGTTGCTCAAGAAGAGAGATCATGCATAAAACTCAGAGTGTGATGTTTTATTTATATTTTTCTTAAATTTGAGTTGGTACTATTAGTGCATCAGAACATGAAGATACCCCTTTGTAGAGACAAGAAAGAGCTGGAATTTCAAACAAAAATATTTAATTTTTTTCTATTCTTTACCACAGCACATCTCTCTAATCCTCATAAAGAGACTCAGGAAAAAACATTGAGAACACACCATTCAGATTTCCTCAGATAACCAGCTGAGTGCCTTTTTTTCATTTATCTGCATTTGAGAAACAAAGTTCAAGCAGTCACTTTCCAGCTTCTGGCATGCCAGGTCAATGCTGCAGTCCTTGAGTTTGCCTGCATTTGCCCTGAGTCTTCTTTTGGAGGTGTTCCATTTTTCACAAACAGTCATTACAGAAGAATTCAGAGCTGGAATGCCTAAATGAAAATAACATACAATCACATTAATCCTTCGGCTGTGGAGTTAATAATTCATTTTCTGGCACAATGCCTGCTTTGGAAAATGTAACATTTTCTCTTAAAAAAGTATATGAGAACTGAGGACATAAAGGGGCTGTATATCTGCTCAGGTTCAAGTCATTGCCCTGTATCCAACAAAAAATGGATAACAAACAGATCTTCTATGCTCTTGACAAACAACATATTATTGGCTAAGTTGGGATACACATTCTGTCTCATGTATTGATAAAAGCCTGATATTATATCTACAAAAATCTTCCCAGATGCAAGTTCATCAAAGCAGGCACCAAGACTGAAAGGAACCAAAGAAAGTCTTGAACAAGTCCTCTTGGAGTATTGTTTCCTATTTCTGACTGGCTAGCCCTTGGGAGTTGTAGTACCAGGGAGAGGAGGAATACGGATTTCGTAGGGGCCTTGAGCCAGAGTCCATGGGTGATGGCCAGGCTGACCAGTCACTTGCACAGTGATGGGATGCCATCCCATTGTGCCCAATGAGACGTGTATGGCAGGACTGGTGACATGGACCAGGATCAGTCTCAGCCAGGATCATAGATTAGACCCCAGTAATGGGTCTGGTCCAGAGTCAAGACAGAGTGTCAGGTCAGTGGGTTAGGGTCAGGGCCAGGATGAGTAAGGTACAAAAACAAACTGCAGCAAGGACCCAGTGTGAGGGCTTACTCAGGTCCCAGGTGAAGGAAGGTGGGAGATCACAACACACCTCTTCCTCCTGCAGGTCTGGCCAAGGTCACAAGTGTGCAGTATCAGAAATGACCTTGAGAAAATGCAGCCAAAGCCCTTGAAGTGGCAGAGTCTGTGGGTGCACTCATGGCCTGTAAGACATTAGATTATTGTACTAATTACTGTCTTAGACCAACTTGAGTGTGTGTGGGTGGGTGGAAGGGACAGGTTGAATTTCGCAAAGGTGAAGTGCTCCATACCCCAGCCCCTTTGAGCCTCCTTGGGCCCTAGAGAAGGTCCTAGTCACTGGCATACTAGGAACATTGTCCCATACAACACTATCTGGAGCCCCTCACCCAGGCCCAGAACAGCTGGCAAACTGGTAGTCCCGCCTGGGGCTTGTGTGGCCACAGAGTGCCAGAGAAGATAAAACCAACACCACGTGGCAATGAAGTGGTCATAGCCTTACCTTTTCATGGACTTCAGGTAACTGGATCTATGCTGGACCTGAGATGGTAGCCATAACGCTGTCTTTTTCTCTCTCTTTCTTTACATCTTCTACTAATCTGCTTTCTTGATATTTGAGTAGCTCAAAGCCAGGTGGATTGGATTTTGCTATGTTTTATGTGTTAATATGTGCTAAGTCATTTCTTTGTGGAATACTTTATTTTGGTTGAATGTTAAAAGTGTGTTATTTGAACCTCTTGAGAAACATGTGCAGTGTCTTCTCCTGTGCACCCTTTTAAGGTATAAAAAACCGGAAGGCCATTTTAATAAATCCAGCCAGTGGATTTCTGAAGCCTTGTATATTTTTAAGGTAAAACTCCTTCGATGAGCTTAGAGTGTGGGCCTGGGGTCTTACAGGAGTCTTACAGGACCCTGACAGGTACATGGCTTTCTGTACATTGCAGAAGTGTTAACACTGCAAGTGGGTAAGTGCTAGCAGAATGGTGAATCAGTGTAGAGCGAGGCTGGTGTGATGGAACTTTAGTGAGATACTGGAATTGGCCCAAATGGATTAATGTAAAGATCTATTGCCTTAATAAATAGAGATTGCTATTTAAAAAAATATTTTTATCTGTCATATAGACGAATAACATTTTACAATGGCTGTTTCAATACACAGAGGCAGATTTTTCAAAGCATTAGCACTTTTTTCCACCAAGTAAGAGCTTGTTTCTATGGATTATAATACTTAATGAATGAAGTTCTTCTGATAATTATTTAAGCAGCACCAAAAACCGATTTAATCTCTGACCATTCACATAGTTGCCATGACTTATTCCACTTATTCCTATTTCAAACCTTTGTTTATTGATTCTTAATTTGTATACAAGAGTGAAATACTAATCCTGCGGGAGTCGGTTCCAAAATTCCCATTAAAAGCAATGATTTCAAGATCTGGTTCCCTGGGATATTCTTCAAGGTTTTGTAGATACAGAAGCCCCAACTAAGCAAAGAAATAACAAACAAACAAACCACACCCTGAAAAATGTCCCCCCAAAACCAGATAACAACCAACCAAAATCTACTGAACAAAAAACTCTAAGCAAATATATTACACCTGAAAATTATGTCTTTCCACTATGAGAGGTTTCTGAGTGACAGCATTTTGACCTGACGGATTTTTATTAAAGTAAGGCTAGTAAAGGAAGAGTACAATAGACTCCTAGATAGTCAGTGAAAGAAAAAACACACTTCCAAAGAACAATTCTGAGTATGTACTGGAGGGGCAACTTTTCCCAATGAATTATTTAAGGACCTTGGGAAAACTTGACTCTTTAGGTAGGTGTCTTGGTGAGATTCCTAAAACTATCATGCAAAATATCCAAAACATTCAACTGCATTGACTTTTTTGCATTTAATCTTACATTCTCATCTTCAGCAATTCTTTAAATGCCCTCCTGCATGTGAAAGCAAATTAGCATATTTCCATTTCATAGTAGAAGGAAGAACACACTGAAATCCCATGCACAAAATAGTCCTTATATTAGGCACAGTTTAGAGAAATTTGGCTACAAGGAAGACGTAAATATTAAAGGGAGCTAAAGGGGCCCTCATCTTCTCACTAAAGTAGATTACAGTAAACTTTATTCTGTCTTTTTCAATAAAAAATGGGCATTGGTTAAAGCAGTGACTGAAGTGTGTTATATGGGGTACCTTTGACATACACTGCACTTTCATAATGGAACACTAGCCATGGTGCATAAATAAAAAGAATTTTTACATTTGTTATATTTTGTGGGAAAAAATGGGTTTCAAGGCAGCCTATCCATTTAATCAAACACATATTTCAAAACACTGTCTTTTTCTCACTTAAATTTAAAGAAAATGAAAATATCACTGGTGAAAAAAATTTTGGTTGTATATTTCCAGTAAAAGACTGACAGCAAATTCTGAAGTATTACTATTGTCTTCAGCATTATGCTAGTTCTGTAATTACAGGAATGCAACAATAGTTCCAGTTGTGAACACGTGATCCATCCTTCCATGGACAAAAGCGAGACTCTTCCTTGTATTTGTAGTCAATTTCTATGTGCATCTACAGTTCCCTCACATCCTCTACAAACCCATCTGTGCAGTTATTCTTTTTTTTTAGGCACAGAATAAAACATTGGGGAAAAGTAATAATAATAAAAAAATGTACACTTCACTATTCTTGCTGAGGGGTTATGTGATTTAAGATCAAAGTCAAAAGAAAAGGCAGGTAACAGCTAAGCTCAAAAATTACATAATGAACAGAACTGTGTATTAAATGGGCCAATATGAAAAAGTCCATATCTTAGCATAATTAGAGCTGTACATATAATGATACAACTAAACTCCTCCAGCACTCCTTCTTGCACCTAGAATAAAAGATGAATTAGAAAAAATATTTAAGATGGAACTGGCCATCTTGTCTTTAAAACAAACCAACAAACAAACAAAAGCATTACACTCATTTATGGAGCACTTCAAAACAGGAATAAATGAAAATGAATTAAAACATATGACATCTGCTGTTCTTTCCATTGCGAGAAAATTTTCAGGTAGCCAACTGTTTTGAAATAAATTTCCCTGCAGTTGCTATAGTGATGATAATAAAGTTCCTGCCTCAATTTATGTGATAGAGGTTCCTAGCAGAACACTTGAAAAGGTAAGCTAATCATAATGAAGACACTGTTAGTTCTCATGCTCAGAGCAGCCTCCTTGAATTTAGTTCAAAATTACAGGACTCCTCCATTGTTGTCAATTTTGTTATATGCACATTATCATAATCTTCCTCAAAGTGGCAGTAACAAATTATGCATCAGAGATAGTACTACTCTTTTTCTAGGTTAAGTCAATGGACAAAGAATATACAAGTTTTCTACAATAAGCAATGACTGAATCAAAGATATTTCTCTATTAACTGTTTTTTTTCCCATTACAAGTCTTTGTTTTATCTAACCATGTAATGACAGTATATTTTTTGTTCTATGGTACATATTGTACAAGTCTCGTTTTATCTCTGTGTTGATGCAAACTAAATAGCTTTAAAGCAGTTACCTGTCAAAATGGATGAGTCATCAAAGCAATGTCAAAGATAAAACATCATTGCTTAGATGTA
The DNA here is from genome assembly GCA_013396695.1 of Sakesphorus luctuosus. Classification (NCBI taxonomy): domain Eukaryota; kingdom Metazoa; phylum Chordata; class Aves; order Passeriformes; family Thamnophilidae; genus Sakesphorus; species Sakesphorus luctuosus. The sequence continues at coordinate 55,533 of VWZD01008802.1, forward strand.
TGTTCTACTGCAATAATTTTGTAAAATAACATAATTTACTTTAAAACATTTGTGAAGCTAAAATAGGTCCCATAATAGCTGATTTGAAGTAAAATATGCAAAATAGCTGACAAAAATACAATGTCATTAAATATTATTTAGATAAATAAGATAAAACAGAAATATTAAATCTGCCAAAAATTGAGACTAATCATCATGAGAACAATGTTTCAGCAAGACACTTCTAAAAATACCATTATTTGCAATTGTGATGTAACTATATATA
>VWZD01008802.1:56939-72112 GCA_013396695.1 Sakesphorus luctuosus
AAGAAGAAGAGGAAGAAGAAAAAGAAAAGAAGGAGAAAGTTAATCTTATATTTTAAGTATTCTAGGGCAAAAGCTTGAAATAATAGAGGTCAAACATAAAGCTTTCCAAACTGAAATTCACTGAAAGGCAGAGATTTCAGGCTCTGCTTATTAACAGTGTTGTCTACCATGATATCTCCAGAATTTGTATTACTTTTAGTCTGTTCAGTTCAAAACTAGGCATTGAAAATTCCAAAACATGGTTAATATTTAGAATTTCAGAAGCAGGAGATAATTATTTTAGCTTTGTCTGCATATATGATTTTAACCATTGTAAACCCTGATCCTCATCTGCAAAGTCTGCAGATATCGCAAGCAGTGTATGAACCAGTTGTCAGCCACAGGTCATAATACATTTTAGAGCTTCTTTACTGTACACAAATCAGGGCAATACTGATGAAATCCCTTCTTTTCTGTCTCTCCTTTGACTTTAAAAAACATTCTGGTGTGATGTGTCTTTACAGACCAAGCAGTTGTTGCCTAGAATTGAATCTTGCTTTCACATTTTACCCTCCTCTGGAACAATGCTCAGTTTGGAGTATTTTGCTTGTTATTTACCCAGAATATTGAGAGAGCTTTCCATAGTTACTTCTTTTTACAGAGAAATAGAAGTGTAGTGCTGTTAGACACCTAGAGACTCCCAAAGTCCAGAATAATGTGAGAATGTCATCGAAAAGTTCAGCAGCAGCAATATCAAAGTACTTTTTAATATAACACTTTGCAAAGAGACAAGGAAAATTGCTTCTAAAAACTATTCTCTGGTATGGGTTTTTTTGAGCAAAAACATAGTTTCGCAACATAGAATTTTTATATTCTGTGAGTCATCACAAGCGTGAGGTAAATAATGCATCTCTTGCAGAATGGAAAAAAAAATAATCAGTGTATACTACCAGATTTTATTAGACACCTCAGACAATTAGTGACTTGGTTTTGTGTTTGCTTTCAGTATGATGTGCATAGTTTTCTGCTAGTTGTTCTCCATAATAAGTTCTGTGAATTTTCCTTCCCCGCCTGCCCTCCCCCCCTCCCCCCAGTTCTTGAAATTCTCAATATCTTTTATTTATTCTGTTTTTAAGCTTTCTAAAGAGTGGATTGGTCAAGAAGTTTCTTTAGAGGATCTGGCCCCTGAGTTGGGTCTTAGAGAGTAAAATGATAATTACAGCCTCTTGAGGATCCAAGCAGTGATATAATTAAAAAGAAATGTTGACATTTTGATGTTATCAGTCACTGGACACACGTCCCGTGTAATGGATAGCACTCTGGACTCTGAATCCCAAGGACCTGAGTTCGAGTCTTAGAGTGGACCACCCCCTGGCAGTTCAATGCCTTCCTGCCATCCAATCCCATCAGATCTCAGATGCTCAGCAGGGTCAGCCCCGGTTAGTACTGGGTGCTGTAGATAGTCCCGAGGGCTTCACTGTCACTGTCCAAGCTCTCTCAGCAGCGGCAAATGGACCTTGGGACTTAAACGGTGGGGCCAGTTCTGCGCATGCTGTGCCTCACCTAAAAAATCCACTGTGCAGGCTGAAAGGACACACCCACATGGGAAGAGCCCTTCCCAAATCTTTGTTCGCAAAGTCTGGCCATACATACATACATCAATCACTGGACATACCTGCAAACAGTAGAAGTGTCTGTGTCACACAAATCTCTCCAGCTCCTACACTTGACGTGTATCTCTGCTCCTTGCTGCTCTCCTCACACCCCCAGGCTGTTACTGAGGTTTCTTCCATTCTCTGACCCTGTATGTCCAGCCTTACTGGTTGGAAAAATCCAAGATCTGTCTGTCCTGGGCTGCAGAGTCAGAAGGATGCTGCCAGACAGTACTACAGTAGACTGTGGCTCAGGGCTTCCCACTAAAAGGCACAGCCCTCAGGTGCAGCCAGATGACGAGTCCATCTCCATTTTGTGTCACACATTCATCCCTCTAAGTCTCACATATTGCAGTTGGGTATCATGCAACTGCGTATCTGAAAACAAGTAACTAATTTGAAATTAAAAATACCTAGCCTTGTTCTTATGGATTTGTGACATTATTTTCTTTGAAGAGATTTGCAGACTCAGCAGTCAAGGATGAAGGTTTGTTCCTGAAAGAGCAATACATGCTTAATCAAGGAACAGAAAACATAGATTGATACTGAGGGTGCTAACTCATCTGCCAGTAATTTGGAAATACAACTATTCCAGATATTTGTGTTTCCCTTTTCTGAGGTTAGAGTTTTCATCGTGGCAATGGTTGAAGGGAACAATTTTAGCTCTTGCTAGACTCTGCAGCCCAGACTCGACCTGAATGGAAATCAGTCTGGGCTTAGATACAGTGATTCCAGCAGTTTAGAAGATGTCACAGGGTGTCTATGATTCGTGGGCAGCAACTTACAGGGGAAGCTGGATCAGCAGCTGATGAAGAGACTATTTTACCAAACCTATTCAGAGAAATGAATAGAACAGCGGTTAAATCACACATATCTAATAGATAAATTAATATTTTTATCCAAGAATATCTAGCAAATTCAGAGGCTGTAGTTTTTCTCCATGAAACAGCTATTTACTGAAACAAGCATATTCATTAAAAATCAGAAATTTTTCATGGCCAGCTCAGAATCAGAAAAAGAATATTCTTTTCTCAAGATTACTCTTGAAAATCATTCCCTTTCTTTTATTACTACTCCGATTTTAATACAGCTCATGGATTTAATTATCCAGTTCAGGATATATTTGTAAAATTATAAAAAAAAATTAAAGTACTATAAAATTAATAGTTATTACAACTAATCCATAATTAATACAGTACTTGATATTTTTTACATGTCCCAGAATAGTAGTATAGAGAATATAATTCCTGAAATTCAGTTAGAGATTGAGCCAATTTTCTGACAAAGCCAGCAGCCTGCCAATTCTTTTTCCATGGAACACGTACAGAGGAGATGGTAGTGGTACAACCTTAAAATCATAGCTTCACTCAGCCTGTAAACTCGGTCATCCTTTTACTTCAAAAATCAGTGTCCTGGGAAGCTCCTCCATTAGAGTCTCTGAGGCCAAGGGCCTGATGTAGCACAGAAAACCCAAATTAAATTTTTGCCATATCACACTTGCATGTGACAATCTCCATTTTAAACCACCACGCATTAAGGAAGCCTTGACTTTGTACTGGTATTAGATGCTGTCACAGAATAAGGTGATGTGACAGGAGCATATATTGATTGATTAAGAATTTGTTGCTCTCCTTTTAAAAAATAGAAGCTGAGTAAATGAGCAACAAAGGGAATCCTACAAATAAACAACAGATGTTCTGGGTCAAGAGATACTCTTAAGAGAATCAAAGACAGTATTTTAAGGTTTTGTCTGGGAAAAAAATAAATTTGATGGAAGGATATGAAAAGGCAAGATACTGGAGAAACATATTAATCAGGATGTAAATTAGAATTACCACATCTAACAGAGCAAACAGCTCCTCAGAAAAGGGAAGCATGTAATCTGGTTTATAAAGAGGCCCTCATCAAAATGGACCCAACAAACACAGGCAAACTGACATGGTTTGCAGATAGGCTCACAAGATCACTCTCTAAATAACTCATCCACACACAAGGCAGCTCATGTTAGGGTTTTTTGTAGCATTTTAGTTTGGTTTAGCTCTGGGTTTCTTATTTGAAACAAAAGACGGGTGCATTACAAACAGGCAAGAGTCTGGATAAATGAGATCTGATGTTTATTCATGACAATTTTAAAAAATGTTCAGATAGTAAACAAAACTTAATTACTTTAGAAAGACATAAAATCTGCTGATATAGGATATAATGCTAAATAATAATCACCAGAAAGCCATCTCATTACTATTGGTTTTGTGTTTGATATGGGTTTGGCCCAAGGCAAAGCCCAGGGCTTTATTTATTTAAAAGGGTACGAAAACAAGACAATATGCATGTTTCATATTAAATATCATGATGGCATTACACTATGTGAAATACAATGAGAATGAAACACTGTGAAGCACTGAGGAGAATTTAAAAATTTATATTTGTGGTACTGTTTCTCAGACATAAGCAGACTTTCTGAGGGATTATGGGAATACTAATAGCCACTATGGTGTGGTAATTTATTATAATCTTACAGCAAGAAAGAGCACATCTACACATGTGTATACATACACACTGCACATCTGTAGCTGCGTCTGATTTTCCTATTAAATTATCTGTTATTTTTTTAATTGCAAACTCTGATGAGTTTAAGTCAACATATTTTCTTAATGCTCCTTCTGCTTGTCAGCTGTAGCTGGATTGATAAAATGCAAATGAACAAATCATTAACGAGTACTGGTTATGAATCTCTCAGGCAGTTCAGGACCCTATCAAATCCTGCACCTATTACTTTGTGTGATTGATGTACTATTGTAAGTGATTGTTCCTGATCTTATTAAATCTTATTGATTTTTTCCCAGTTTCTATTTTATGCAGGACCAGGCTTGGACTATTATGAATGTTGCTGAACACTGTTAATCAAGCTTACACAGCTATTTTGATGGCAAACAATTAGAACTCTGAAGCAATACCTTGCAATTAGCTTCAGGGATATGGACCTCAGCACCGTAATAATGAAAGAGACCTTCTCCTTCAAGCAAGGTAATGAGATTTACAATTATGACCCCAAATAACCTCTGAGAAATAACCAATCTGCAAACATAGATGCGTTTATCAATAATTTGTGCCCTTTTTATGAAAATGTATTTTAATTTTTTTCTTCACGTATGAATCATTGTTTCCACTGAAGCACAATATATGAAGTCTTATAAAATGACAAATATATAAATTGAAATTCTGTACATATAATTTGAATCCACTGGAGGGTTCTACAGAATGATATGCATCAATAACATTGAAATTTTGTGATGAAAATAACATTAAAAACTTGTGAGAAAACAAAAACTTGGGGGTTAGTATTGCTTGAAAATGCTTATTTACATGTTTAGTTTATATGTATATAAAATCAGGTACACTATACACTATATATGCAGTAGGTAAGTAGGTATAGACATCCATAAACATACATCTTTATAAATCTACTGTATGTATTTTTTATTTGAGTGATACAAGCAATAAAAATAACCTGATTTAACTACTTTAGAAATTAAAGCAATTAACACAGTTTTGGGAATTGTAATAGACTACTGAGCATCACAGGTCATACTTATGGTACATTCGGAGTAATTTAATGTGAAATTAATGCATAAATAATATGTGATGAATTTTTTTGCCTTGGAAGTGAAATAGTGTATTTCCAAACATCTTAACTTTCACAGAATCACAGAATATGTTGAATTGGAAGGGACCCACAAGGATCACCGAGTCCATCTCCTGACTCTGCATAGGACCATTCCCAAGAGTCACACCATGTGCCTGAGAGTATCATCCAAACACTTGAACTCTGGAATGCTTGGTGCCTTGAACACTGCCCTGTGGAGCCTGTTCCACCACCCAACCACCTCCTAGGTGAAAAACCTTTTTCTAATATCCAATCTAAACCTCCCCTGATACAACTTCAGACTATTCCCTTGGGTCCCATCTTTAGTCACCACAGAGAAGAGATCAGTGTCTGCTCTTGCTCCTCCCCTCACAAGAAAGTTGTAACTGCAATGAGGTGTCCCCTCAGTCTCATCTACGCCAGGTTGAACAGACCAAGTGCCCTGAGCTGCTCCTCACATGGCTTCAGTATTCGTAGTTTACAGTTGGAGTCTAAGCACATTTTTTACTGGTAATTTAGTATTGCTATGAACTCTTGTACCTACCTATTGCATTGCACTTGGAGATTAACTCACATGGTTTTGCTAGTTATCATATTTGCTAAATTGTTTTGCTAAAATGATGTTATCCAACATCTGTACAATATATATTTCTGTATAAAAAGAAATGTCTTGAGAATTAGAAAAAATTTGGAGCCTTTGAACAATCCCTACAATACTCCTTCTTTTGTTTCTATGAATTTATTATATTTAATTCAAGGCATTTATGCTTTGTTTTAGCTGACAAGATAAAGAAGTTTACTAGGCCCAAACGCAAGTAAGAACAATTTTCAAATATGAAAAGTTTTCCATTCCTAATGTTCCTTGATGATAATTACTTGCAAATGTCTCTGCTGTACATGGCATTTTTATCAGGATGTCAGTAGGGTGTTAAATGCGCCTCCTGTTCCAGTGTGCCTCCTTCTTGTTGCCCCACTTTTCCAAATCTTAAAAGCCCCTGTGGAGCCTGTTTCTGAAATGGTCTCTGTAACAATACAGGTTCTACAAGTGGAGACTAAAATGGTGTCTGGCTGGAGATCTGTGAAGGTGCTGGTAAGGATGATAGTTTTTTTAATCAATATGTTAATCCAGGTTCTTGGTAGGACTCTGAGTGAAGGGGAGGGTGAGGAAAGAACAGTATCTCTTAGAACTGTCACTTTAAAATATGTCTACTTTAATGTTATGTCAAAGTAGGAACAGTATTATATTTTTAAGAACAGGATTAACAAGATAAACTCTTCTTAACCCATTGAATACATGTGAGAAGTTCATCCAGAGAAGCAAAATTGGGATGTGTCTATGGCTATATGCAATACAACATATCCTCAGAATGAAACTTTAGAAGGCTAAAGGAAATCTCTGCGCATTCCCAAAGCAGCGTTCAAAGGGTTAAATGCAAGAGCTTAGCAAACATGATGAGATTTTAAAATGGGCCGTAAGTTAATTCACCATGTGAATTTTTCCTTTTTCTCTTTACTTTGACCCCAACCAATAAATGTGAGTTATTTTAGTGCCACTTCCAATTTTTATCAAATAAATATATATTTATTGCTGGATGTAACTGTTAATGAAATGTACATAGTATGTAAAATCTATAAAAATATTGTAGTTATACATTACTCTTTGACTGTTGTACAACCTTTGTAAACAAAGTATACTATATCAACTTTCTTGTGACAATAAGCAGATTTGTCATCTTGGGGACAGCTAAATGAATTATTTAATCAATAACAGACTACATCTCTGGTGATAAGACAAGCTCAGAAAAATTAAAAAGTGAACCAGGTAAAGTATGTCACAAGTAAGATACACAGGTAGTGAAACATACCTTTAATATTAAGCAGAACAACTTTTAAAAACAATGCAAAAAAACCCTCCAAACTAAAAAAAAGAACACCAAAAACCAACCAACCAAGCAAACAAACAAACAAACAAAAACTAAACAATTCCATAACTAAACTCAGCCCAAAAAACCCCAAAAAGCCCCATAAAGCCATAGTTAGTTACGGGGGCTTTTTTCATATTTTGTAGTAAAATGAAAGGATAACTTTTAAAAATCAAACTATTAAAGAATGAAATTGTCCGACACTTCATGAATGATAAATGCAATAGTTTCAGAAGAGTTTTGTATAAAACATATGGTGGTTGGGCACTTGAGGTAGGAGTGTTTGTAGTTTTTGGCAATATTAAGCATAATACGTGTAGCGAATCTATATTTATCCTCCGCTTTATTATCAACAACTTCCAAATAAAAAAAAAAACACTAAAAACCAAAAAACAACAAAAACAACAAAAAACCCAAAGAAACAAACAAACAACAACCAAAAAAAACAACCAAAAAGAAAAACAAAAAAAAAAGGAAAAGGTAGCTGGTTACTTACTGTTTCTTTAACTGTTCAGAAAGTTTGGTCTCCATGAATTTTGTCAGCATATGCTCACACCTTTGGTTTTCCTCCTATGCTCATGAAACTCACAGTGTGTGAAGTCCCTGTCTGGGCAGCCCAGACACACAGCAAACATCCAGACTGCACTACCAAATACAGTACTTGAAAGTTTGCAAGCCCTCTCTTGAAGAAGGTCTCGAGGCTGTTCTTAGACACCATCATATTCCTGTATGTTAGACAAACAGTTTACTCATGTGTGGATAGGATCATCATGAATGGCCAGACTGGGTCAGATCCTATCCTGCTTCTGATCTTCATGAAAAACTACAAAAAAAAAAAATTAAGACAAATATACACTGATAATTTGTCCTGTAATTTGTGCATCTCTATAAAAAGATAAAATGGTAAATTTGCTTTTTCAAATCTTCTAGAATTATGAACTATTAAGGTTTTTTTTTCCTTCCCTAAAATTTTAAAGAGAACTTCAAAAACTTTGTAAATCTGTGCAACTCCTTTTGGCTTCCTGCATCCGGAGCCTTTACACAAGTTGGAATTTATATTATTTCTAAGGAAGAATCTGACAGTTCTAAAATTGCATACACAGAGCCAATCTGTCTGTTTTAAAACTGAATGACACGTAGACTAGTCAGAGCAGCTGTAACTTGTATATGCACAATTTTAAAATGTTTCCAGCTTTTTCTTTCCTGCAATGAATATTCATCTTATGACAAAAGACTCAGCTCCTAGAGTTTACTGTTTTCCTTTATGTTTCTCTTTCTACTGTTCTCAGACCTTTTTGATAGCTAAAATCTTTTTAAGCAGCAAAGAAATTTTCACTTTTCTCCCTCTTCCTCTGCTTCTTTATACAATATGCATAAATCTCACAGAAATAAGTCTAGAATAATATACATGTTTAGTGATAGGAACACTTGGTGTAGCTATAAAAACTAACTTATTTTGATATGCAGGATTAAGTTTGAAACACACTGGCAGTATAAAGCATGGAAGGAAATAAGAATTTTGTGGTGGAGGACACAAAGAGATAAAGATTTGCTTCTGTCCTGTATATGTCTATGTATTAATACAGGGTAATTATAGCTATAAGCCCCTGAATGCTAGTGGTAGTGATGTGATGCACTGCTGCCATTGGATTCATGACAGCAAATTCCAATTCATCAAAGCAAACGCCTCTGCACTGCACATCAGGCATGAGAAGTCTCTAATAACAGTGTATCATCTCCAACTCATATGTATTAAAGACATATGCATCACAGTGCAATATAACACTTTAAAAGTTGTGTTCATGTATGAATTCAGTGTTTCTAAAAAATTCTTTTTGTCTTCATGGGCTTCTGTACATTTTCACTTTTATTCTTTTGTAATTCCTTCAGGATATTCATATCATTCAAATATTTATTTGTGTGGCGCAGTTACCATTTACACAAATACTGATCTCCCATCTGATGTAACTCCCCCACCATGACACTTATTCATATAACTTATGTCAAAACTGCTTGCACTCACCTCTTAAGCCCTTCTGAAATGAAGTCCATAGTTGGGGCAACTGTAATGAAAAGAAGTGACTTGAGATAAAATCATCCATCCATGAAAGCTCAATTTACAGCTTTAGGATGGTCAGACACAGATCTCCTTCAGCTTAATTTGTAGCAAGTAGCAATTTGGGCTTCATTTTGTATGTTGTACGTGACATACAACAAGCTATAAGGTGAAAAAAAAATCTAGTGTGTGAGTCTGCTGGAAAAAAATCAAACCTTAAAAAACCCCAAAATTCATTGTTCAGTGCTCATGTACATAAGCAAAGTAGTTTCATATTAGGATGGGTGTTCCCCATGTTGCACTTTCTTCATTAGTATTTATATCTTCATGAAATTTTATTTTGGGCAGTGCTAAACAGATCTGATACACTCAGAAATTATTTTCACATTCCATTAGGAAAAGATATTAAGAAACACTACTATCATGAATGCATTGGGGAAAGGCAAGCACCAATGAAATGTTTAAATTTTATGCACTGACATTCAGTACATACAACTAAACTGGCTAAATAGTTTGCAAACGTCAAGTCACTCTCTTTGCTGGGAAAATCTCTCTGGTGACTGGCATTACTGGCTGCTTCTTGGGAGAAGTTCCTCTTTTTTGATAGTACACAGATGCAACCTTTACAGAGATATTTGGAAAGGCAAAATAAAGTTATATAACGTTCTATTATGAGGTTTAAGTAGGAAGCAAATTGTACCATATGGTAAAGCCTTTATTTCTTTAAATGGGAAAGTTAAAAAAAAAAAATCAGAGCCAGCTCATTCTATTTATCTTCAAGTTCTAGTGCTTATTCTGTCAGATCACCTCTTGTTCTCCTTCAATGACCCTCACTCTTCCACAGCTTTTCAATAATTTGTATTTACAATCTCTAAGCTGCCATCCTCTCTGATTTTGTGATGCTCACAGATTTGTCCTTCTCTTCCTAACCTCCTTCCCCCTCTGTTGTCACTGTGGTCTCTAATTTCAGCTATATCCTTCACTTCTTTGTCCCTCTTTGATATCATTCTGTCTGCTCCTCTACACCTTAAACTAAATCAAGCATTCATCATCTGTGTTTCTATCTCCATCTACTGCAGGAAACCTAGGAAATGCTCCAGTCTTCCCTCTCTGTATCATTTTTACCACCATGCTTCTCAAGAGATACCATACCTTTTTCTTCTAATTCCTACATCTTTCTCAACCTCTAATTTTTCTTCAGATTTTCTTTTTATTGATTTAGCTATTTCATTTTATAAGTTTTCAATTCCTTCAATTCTTGAGATTTTATTTTTGTTCTATCCCTAGCCTTTGTCATTCTGCAGCTCTGCTGGTATTCTTAAATTCCAAATCTCCAAATCCAATTTTTTTTCTATTTCTCACCATTATATTCTCTATTGTGTGCAGATGTTTTTCTCTCTTGGCTTTTTACATTTCAAATTTTAATCAAAAGTTTCCTCCAGTATCTGATATTGACAATGCAAAGTATAGTTATGAATCTTTCTGAGAAGACTTCTCATTTTCAGACTTACTCGCCTAATACTTTAAATCCTCCACCTGCCACCTCACTTTTTTTCCTGTTCTTTAGCATAGGTCAGATTGTTCCAAGAGTATCCTCTTATTTTCCTTAAATCATTGGTATTCTTTCATTATCTGTCTTCACTTACCTGAAATGCTTGCTAGTGAACAACTACCTTTCCCGCTAATAATCTCTATACATAACAAAGACAAATATTATTTTATTTGTATGTATATGTGTGTAAGTACTCATTGTGCCCAGTGCTGTTCATTCACTCAGGAAGAACACAAAGGCAATATCTCATTTTTTGGCAGGTCAGATTTTATCTATCAGACTTCCTTGTGTCCACATTATCAGTTCTCAGCATTGTCTTCTGGAATAAGCTCATAACTAGAGAAATATTTCACTCTTTGATTGTCTTTTCAGTTTTTAAAACAGATGTTCTCCATCTTTCGTCACAGTCCCAGCAATGTTTCATCTCTTTTGAAAAGGAACTTAGCACATAATACTTTGGGGCTTCACCACCAACAGGAAACTTCTAGGACAAAGTCTTTACTTTTCCTTGCAAAAACAAACTGCTTCACAGTCCAAACAAATTTCTCAAGCCTTTTTGCTCATAGAGTCTTTAGTGCCCATTATGAATTGTTTCACAGCCAGAGTGACTTCTTGTCCTTGATTTATGGCTGTCCACCTTTTACCTGCATGAGTATTTTTTTCTCTCTCATTAAATAACTTTGGTCTTGTTGTTGGTGTTGTTACGGTAAGCTCTAAAACAGATGTGCAAGTTTGTTTTGGTTAAGACTAATATATTCCCATCACCTTCCCCCACAGTGCAATCCATGCCAAGGGAACACTGTTTCCTCCAGAAAACCTCTCACCAGTAGGTATCCCACAAGAGCTGGGTTTTTTCCTCCCACACCACCAAAAAAGATAGTTATAAATGCTAGGCACTTCAAAGCCTTCTGTATTCCAGACTGACTCATGAAATTGAAAGTAACGATTATCAAGTAAAAAATATCAACTGCTGGCTTATGTTACTGGATAATAAAGATGTTATGATCTGAATTTTCCTGTTTTCCTATTCCTTTTTGAAGTTTTGGAAAAAATTCCAATAATTGGACTAGTTCCCAGTTTAGAGAGCTTTGTGCCTGACAGCTCAGAAAAGAAGAAGCCTGGAATCATCTCTGCCCACCAATACTGTGTAGAGTCAGAGAAGGGCAGAGAAAAGGAATATTGTTACCACTCTAGAAAGAAAAATTAGGATTTTCAGTCTATTGCCTGCTTGTCATCAGGTACATTTTCACCTCCTTTGTTTCTAATTGCACTCTCCAGGCTCCTTTGCACATTGCTGAATGTCTTTCACAATGTGTGCTGTTCATATTATCTTCCTACTTTATATTTCAGCATCTGTAAGTTTCCCTCTTTCTAGCTTCTGCTCACAGACCAGAGCATCTGATGTCTTGCTTTTCCTATTTGTTTGAAATGAGATATGCCTTGGTGTTCAGGTACTATTCAACAGCAGCTTTTCATAAATATTAAGAAGTAAACACTGCATTTTTTGCAAGCATTACTAGGATGCTCAGTGGGCAATTCCAGTTAGTATGTGTAAAGTCAGGGAGTTACAACGCTGATGATGCCATTTCTTTTTTGGTTTTACATATTAGAAAATTTGAATTTGCTTTACAGATGTCAGAATGTGGGCAATGCAAAAGCTCCTTCTCAGTGCACTATAATCTGTCGAGGCAAGAGACTTTTAGACAGGAATACAATATTGTTGATTCGTTTGCTTTGTTTTCCTATTTAAATAGAAATGTTTCCTTCTTAGTATTATAAGGAACGAAGAGGAAAACTTCCTCAAATATCTAAACTTATACTTATTTTTCTGGAAGGGAATATATATTTTTTTTAAAAAAAATATGCCAAGTACAGCACAGCATTCAACTCCTGCAAATTAAATGCACTAAGAAGCTGGAGGGCTTCTATTCTGAGATTTTTAATAAATATCCACAGGTCTGAATTTTCTCATTTCTTTTTAATTAAGGGAACATTACCAAAAGTGAAGTAAAATTTCAAAGAAATAAACATATCATTGGTATTATTTACCTTTATAAATAAAAAAAATAGATGTGACATTGCTCAGCACATTTCTGAACTCTGAAATAAATGATATATCTTTGTATCCAGCCTAACAAGAACATATATATTATCCTGCTAGAGTCTACATTCAGTTTGAAGAGGTTTTTCAATTCACAAATGCATGAATGAATGAATTAATGGATTAATGAATGAAATTTTACCTCAGGTATTCACTAGACATGCATGTATTTCTAGGGATCTAGGATGAACAGGACAACACTTACATAGGGAAAGACCCTTTTCTACAATATTATCTACTGACCATTTTCACACATTAAGACAGAAAGCGGTTGTTACATGCATATTATTTGCAGTCTTTTAGTGTAGCTGTAGTACAATCATGGTTAGTGTTATAAGTTCAGGAACTATGTATAGAAAGAGACACAAAAGCAGAGAAGTTGAGTAAGGAAGACAGCTGACACTGCCTAACTTCAAGAAAGTCATAGCTCGTTGCTACTTTGAGTAACAGGTGATTTAAAAGGAAAACTATGCTCATTGAATCACATCATAAACAAATATAGGCACTTTCATGACTGGAATGGATACCTCCTTAGACCTTAGAAGGAAACGTATCTAACTCTTAATATTTAACGACAATTTTAGTTTGCAAATCTTGCTAATCAGCCTTCATTACATTTTTCTGAAGGAACTACCACAGGAGGCTTCAGAAAATGGTAAATGTTTTCTACATGTTTAATTAAAAACGATGTAAGCAGAGCATGACAGTGCTGCTCAGAATTACTTGTGGTACTTCATAAATTTGCAATTATGAATGAAATTTCCAGTCAAGTGTCTTTATTGGGGAAAACATAATCACAGGATAAAAGATAAAAATGTCTCTGGACTTTGTCCATTTTCCTATATTTCATATATGAATATTTCATTCCTTTATGTTGTCATCTCATTTTTGAGTGGGTTATCAAATTTAAGGGACCTGCAAAGATCTGCAATAGAACTCTCCTCTTTTGGCAGCAAATTGAGGGGAAAAGAAGACTGTAAATGAAGACCTTTTCAGTCATGCAAAGGATTTAGCAGAAACAAGTCTTGAGTTTTGGGAAGATATGGAAGATATCTTGTGAAATATATAGACAAGTCGGCAAGGAAAGAGTCATAATATTGTGTCACTGTAGTAATTACACTGTCTGTTAGGGCAGAGAGCCATACATCCAAAACATCTCATGCCTAACTCATGATTTAACTCTGTTCTGTATCCTCCTAGAGGGACCTTAGTTCTCTGCTGCCATTTGTGCTGCACTGAAGTCATAAGGCATAATTCAGCTCCAAAGTCCCATGAAGACTCTCTGCCTTTGCATAAAAAATTCTCTTTTGGTTTATATTGTGCCCCTAAGTTTTTGCACTAGCATTTAATGGAGCCTGGTCTTTTGGCAAGTTTCAATGTGCAATGAAGAAGGAAAAGGGTTTCATTTTCCTTGATACTCTTGAAAGGTCTTAATATCCAAATGAAGGTCACATCATTTGTAGGCATGTCTAATACATTATTAGGGTCAGAATTAGTCTAGAAGAGTTTTGCCAAGAATAGAAAAGCTCTTAAATGGCAAGATCTGCATGCAAGGCAATAGTAATATTTTCTGTGACCCTGGAATGCTCTTTTCACAAGAGATGTGGTTCCCTGGACTTCTGCATCTGTGATGAAAAGCGTTTCAGAAAAAGCACACTTCCTATCATTTTCTCTATCAAGAAATACAAAGTCGCAATACTGAACACCCCACATTAGCATCACCAGTATAGAATCTTATTTTTCTCTGTCACAAGAATTTAGTTTATATTCCCCAAGTACCATTTTAATACCTTGAAAATACTCCTTAAGAATTTTCAGTGGATAATTGAGCCATGTGTGTATTTTAGGACAAATATTGGGAAAAGTCATGTTCAATACCAATGTCTATACCATTTAAACAACGAAAGCATCAGGTAAGTAACAACATTTGGACAGCAAGTCAATATGACTATGAAAGGTCTCCAATAATGAGCAAACTCAAACCAATACACTGTTTGAGTATTTGGCCTTCCTATTGACAAAGGTTGCTTTCACTCACACTGTATCTATTACCATATCAATCATCACTCTAAATGAATACAACATGAACATTGACGAAGACATCACTTAAGCAGAGAAACTAAAGGTTCTATGAAAACAAATAATGAAACTTTGGTTGATCGCAGCATGAAAATTACACCTAATCCTTAATCACTCCTATTTTGTAAAGCAAACAAATTGAAGCTAAAAATGTTAACATTATTTCTTGTCCAGGGTTTTAAAATATAT
>VWZD01008802.1:73578-106963 GCA_013396695.1 Sakesphorus luctuosus
GTGTGTATTTTAGGACAAATATTGGGAAAAGTCATGTTCAATACCAATGTCTATACCATTTAAACAATGAAAGCATCAGGTAAGTAACAACATTTGGACAGCAAGTCAATATGACTATGAAAGGTCTCCAATAATGAGCAAACTCAAACATACCAATGTCTATACCATTTAAACAACGAAAGCATCAGGTAAGTAACAACATTTGGACAGCAAGTCAATATGACTATGAAANAACATAATGCAATCCAATACTTTGTTTGCTACACAAATTAAGATATGGAATTGAACTGATGAAAATGATTTACGTGCAGGATTAAAATATTGGCAGCTTTATAGAGTGAAATGTCACTATACTGCTGTACCTTCAAGTTTTACATTTCCTCCTTTGAATCCCTGTCAGCCTTCAGGAGCACTGGAGAGTTTAATCAATGCTTGAAGAAGCTGTAACATAATACTGAATATTTTACCTGTGTAATAATCAAAGTGCTGTTTAGTACAAGTCAAAAGCAGAAATGACAAACATATACATTGCAATTGGCAAGGCTACATTTTAAATTACATGAAAATTAAATTCTCACATATTTCTATGATTCCTTTCTTTTAGTAAAAGCAACCTGTATTTTGCAATAGCTCAATGTACCCTAAGGCAATCAAATTGTATTTAGGATGACTCAGAGGTCATAAAATTCAAAGACTCTGAGTTCATATATTTGAATCACTTTTTAATTTATATGATACAAAACACTTGTGAAACAAGCATTTTATTTGCTTTATGTACTCCAAAGGGTAAAATTCAGATAGCAATTTGTGTAACATTTTTTTCAAGACAGTCAATATCAAAAATAATATCAGAACTGGAAAAGAAAAAAAAAGATTATAATCTTGGTATTATGGTGGTCTGCTTTCTTATAAAACAACTTTCTGTGAAGCTAAAATATATGCAAGAATGAGGAAGTAAGGACAGGGACATAGTATGAAGTTAAGGGAACTAAATAGAAAATTCAAGTAGATATGAAGGTGGTCAAACACAGATAACTTGTTTCAAGAGTTTCAGATCTGTACTAGTGAGTACAGATAATTTTTTATATAAAAAGAAAAATTAGGATATTTTAGCATTATGACACAAAGCAGAGAAGAAAGACTAGGAAAAGTTTGAAGTACATTAGAAATAATTCGTCTTTAAAAAGGTTTAACTAATATTCTTTACTTTTTAAAGTTATATTTTTTTGCCAACTTTCCCAAAGAGATCAATCTACAAAACAGTCCTAATACCTGTAAATTATAAACCATTTGAATAACATCACAAGGAAGGAATACAAATAAAAATTTTGGTTAAAAAAATCCTAATTTGCATTTAAACAGTATCCTCTTCTAGATACTTTAATAAACAGATGCACTGCAGTAGATGTACTATGTCATATATTTGAAAATAAATAGAAAAAAACACTGACTGTCAACAATGTTCTTTGTTGCATTATTCCTTCAGTACTGAACTAGATCTATTAAATATCTATTGAATTAAATGTATTTTGCCTAGATGTATGTTGCAAGCACATGGATATTTAAGAATATAGGAAGTGCTCTGGTCCACCTAATCAATCCCCTCATTTCTATAACACTCAGCAGGAAAGCCTGATTTTTCCAGCAGGTGTATCCAGCCATAAAAAATGTTTATTCCACCTGTTCAAGACAGCCAATTTTAGAGTATTTATTCATGGAAGTGTTTTGCTTTACTGTTGCGAATTCTGTGTCTGATGACATACAGAGTGGCAGTCTCATAATACAAATATGCAATACTTCAAAAAGGTTCATTAAGCTAACCTCTGTTATGAAGGTAATTTACATTTGTTGTACTTTCATGTCATGAAGGGTGTCATCATTTTAGGCAAACATGAATAGAAAGCTGTAATTTCCACCCCAACTTGATCTTCATTTTTCTCACAGCCAGCATTCAACTGGGCTCAGAGTGCAGAAGTAGGAATGACTCCTCCACATGCCATTCCTTGTCTGAGGTCACGACAGGCAGACTAACACTGAGCATTTCCTCTCCATCCTCTTCAATCACACATTGACAAAAGGTAATTTTAAGAGTTTCAGCATTTGGATTCTGTTTCTTGCACCCTTTAAGTTTAAGCCAAATCCTGTTCAGAATCTTTAACCTGAACTTTTCGTGTCATTTATATGAGATATGTCTCAAATGGAAGCTCCCTCCCAACATATTCAAATTAGAGGGATGGGTGATCAGCAATGCTATAAAGTTCAAAGAGTGCTAAATTTTGTGCATGGAACTCGGCAACCCTGGATGTACATACAGATTGGGAAATGAGAAGCTGGAGAGCAGCACCATGGAAAGGGGCCCAGGGTTCTGGTCAATGAGAAGCTGAATATGAGCCAACAGTGTGTCCTGGCAGCCAAGGAGGCCAACCATGTCCTGGGGGGCATCAGGTAAAGCATCACCAGCCAGTCAAGGGAGGGGATTGTCCTGCTCTGCTCTGCACTGGGGTGGCCTTACCTCAAGTACTGTGCAGCTTGGGCACCATAGTCTTATGATATAAAACTATTAGAGAGCATTCCAAGGAGGGCATGTGAAGATGATGAAAGGCCTTGAGAGGAAGCCATATGAGGAGCTGCTGAGGTCACTTGATTTGTTCAACCTGAAGAAGAGGAGGCTGAGGGAAGACCTTATCACAATCTATAACTTCCTCATGAGGGAAAGAGGTGGGCAGGCACTGACTAATCTCTTCTCTGTGGTGACCAGTGACAGGACCTGAGGGAATGACCTGAAGCTGTGTGAGAAGAGATTTAGGCTGGATAGTACAAAAAGGTGCTTTACCCAGAGGGTGGTTGGACACTGCACAGGCTCCCTAGGGAGTGTTCATGGCACCAAGCCTGCCAGAGTTCAAGGAGTGCTTGGACAACACTTGCAAACACATGGTGTGATTTTGCAGTTGTCCTGTATAGGGACAGGAGTTGCACTTGAGGACCCTTGTGGTTCCCTTCCAACTCAGGATATTCTATGATTCAATGATTTTATGGTTGCATTTGTAATTCTGGCCCCATCCTGCTTTGAGGAGACAAAAAACAGCAATAAGGGTAAAAATAATGGCTTACCTCCATTTTGAAGACGTACAGAAGCTGGAGATGAAGGATACTTCTTTATTTTTTGCCCACAACACTCTGCACCTGAAGTAATAGCATGGGGTTTTTTCCAGCAATATGTGAGGAACAAAGCTGAGATTTCATAACCTAGGACAAAATTTCAAAACATTCCCTATTGCCACCCAGGCTGAAACAGTTTAAAGCAACATTGCTACCTATAGTTCCACCTGTGTTCTTTGAAGATTTTGAATGCAATATGTACCACTTTCATTACATTTACAGCACTGACACACTAATCCAAATGGAAACTTAGGGGCCATATATGAAGAGAGGGCTACATAAAAGGGCTGCAAGGCTGACCCTGGCAACTACAGGCCTGTCAGCCTGACCTCCATGCCTGGCAGGGTTATGGAGCAGATCGTCCTGAGTGCAATCACACAGCACCTTCAGGATGCACAGGGGATTAGACCCAGCCAGCACGGGTTTAGGAGGGGCAGGTCCTGTCTGACCAACCTGATCTCTTTTTAGGATCAGGTGACCCACCTGGTGGATGAGGGGAAGGCTGTGGATGTGGTCTATCTGGACTTCAGCAAGGCCTTTGACACTGTCTCCCATAATATACTCCTGGAAAAGCTGATAGCCCATGGCTTGGACAAGTGTACCTTCTCCTGGATTAGGAGCTGGCTGGAGGATCGGGCCCAGAGAGTGCTGGTGAATGAAGCCACATCCAGCTGGCGGCCGGTCACTAGTGGTGTTCCCCAGGGGTCTGTGTTGGGTCCAGTCCTGTTTAACATCTTTATTGATGATTTAGATGAGGGGATTGAGTCCATCATCAGCAAATTTGCTGATGACACCAAGTTGGGAGGGAGTGTCGACCTGCTGGAAGGCAGGAGGGCTCTGCAGAGGGATCTGGATAGACTTGAGAGATGGGCTGATTCCAATGGGATGAAGTTCAATAAGGCCAAGTGCCGGGTCCTGCACTTTGGCCACAACAACCCCATGCAGCGCTACAGGCTGGGCACAGAGTGGCTGGAGAGCAGCCAGGCAGAAAGGGACCTGGGGGTACTAATTGACAGGAAGCTCAACATGAGCCAACAGTGTGCCCAGGTGGCCAAGAAGGCCAATGGGATCCTGGCCTGTATCAAAAATAGCGTGGCCAGCAGGACCAGGGCAGTGATCCTTCCCCTGTACTCTGCGTTGGTGAGGCCACACCTTGAGTATTGTGTTCAGTTCTGGGCCCCTCAGTTCAGGAAAGATATTGAGGTGCTGGAGCGGGTCCAGAGAAGAGCAACAAGGCTGGTGAAGGGACTGGAGCACAAGTCCTATGGGGAGAGGCTGAGGGAGCTGGGGTTGTTTAGCCTGGAGAAGAGGAGGCTCAGAGGTGACCTCATCACTGTCTAGAACTACCTGAAGGGAAGTTCTAGCCAGGTGGGGGTTGGTCTCTTCTCCCAGGCACTCACCAATAGGACAAGGGGGCATGGGCTCAAGCTCTGCCAGGGGAAATTTAAGTTGGAGATCAGAAAAAAATTCTTTCCAAAGAGAGTCATCAGGCATTGGAATGGGCTGCCCAGAGAGGTGGTGGATTCACCATCCCTGGAGATTTTTAAACACAGATTGGATGTGGCACTGGGTGCCATGATCTAGTTAATGGACTGGAGTTGGACCAAGGGTTGGACTTGATGATCTCGGAGGTCTTTTCCAACCCGATCGATTCTATGATTCTATGACTCTGTGATAAGAAGGACAGGTAGAGTAGTAATCATTGATACATAAAACCACTGATGGGGACTAAGCAGCTTGAGGAAAACTGTGGCAGTATTCCTGGGTTTTGTGATTATTATATTAGTGTAAAATGAGTTATAAGGAAGTCAGTATTACCAGACGGCTATTGCTGCCTACTAAAAATTACTTTGTAGTACTGACTGAAACAGAGTTAAGTGCTGGATAGGTGATCAGGATCTGGGTAAATAAAGTCACAGGGCATCTGAAATGCTATTTCCAATACCCTCTGTGTGTCCAATTCTGCCCATTCAGAACATACTTCTGCTTGGCAGATAGTTGATAGCTTCTCAAGACTTCATCTTCCACCAGTGACAGTGTTTTCTGTTGCATCAAAACTTCTGACCTGTACTCCCTACACAGTTAAGCCCATCATATTTTCCACTACCTTCTAGAAAGAGAGGCAATCTCTCCCTTATCAGCCTTCTCTAAAATAAGGAGCCATTTACAAAATATATGGCCAAGGTACTTCAGAACCTGCCAAGACTTCAATATGCTACTGACATTACAAACCAATCCAATTTCAAATATTTCTTTACTACAAGTTGCCAGAAAAGAATTTTTTTAGTCTATTAAAATAGCCCCTTCCATCAAAGTTTTATTGTAATCCTCTGATTGGTTCAGCTTTTTACTAAGATAACGCAGATTGTATCAACATCTTGCCGGACAAGTATGACTTGGTTGGTTTATACTGGCATTTCACTTTTGCCCCCACTTATACAGAATGGGACATGTAACTTACTACAACTGACATGGAGATTCTCTGATCTCTTTTTATAATCACAAAACACTGCAGGACTTACAACAGTGAGTGGACTTAGGCATGTGACTTCCATTAAAATTGATGAGATATTCATGGCATGAAATCTTACACAACCAGTGAAAATTAATTATTCATTATAATAATAATAAAACATTTCTCTTTCCATCTGAGCATTGCAAACATCCTTTCCAAGGTAATTAATTGTGGTTCAAAAGATGTACTGTACTAATGAGGCAGGCAGTTTATATATACTTTTATATTTCTGTATATATAGAAAAAGTAAGACAATTCTAGGTCTGTTTAAGGAAATTTCAAAGAAACTCCCTTTGCTGAGAATTTCACTGGTTTTGGCCAACTTCTGCTAGAACTAGTGGGAACTAACTATAGTATAAAAGTACTCCAGAACAGAGTTTTACAGACATTTTTCTCTACAGCACAAGAGTTAAGGGATAAAAAGTGGATCTTGGAATAAAATTTATTTAGGGCTAGGGCTCTTTTAAGATTTTCTTTTCCACAGCACACAAACTCAAAGAGACCTAAGGAAAATCAAAGTGAGTTTGTGGTCAAGTCTGAAAGAGAATCCACTTGTCTACTCAAATCCACACTCTAAGTATTAAAAGGTAGTCCTTTCCTTTGTAAACACTATTATCAGTTCAGACTTGTCATTTCAGTCCCAGACTTCAGATCTGCCTTTTTCTTTTCTCCATCTTTGACTGTCAGCTGAAATACAGAACTATCTTTGGGTAGGTTTTATGAAACTCAAATAATTTTGTAACAAATGTTGCCTGACTGAAATGCTAAGCTATTAGCTGTGTACTTACAGAAACAATACTGGTTTCATCCTTTCATTTGTGCAGATATTCTTTATGTAAATAATGTTGGCTCTGTAAGTGTAAATTTCTAGGTATCTTGTCCCCCAGTTCTACCCACCTGAAAATCCCTCTTTTCCTCCAGAGAGAACTATGCACTGCATTAGGATTGGGATTTAAAACAGCCAAAGCAGGCCCATGATAAATGATTGAAAACATTAAGGAGAGCTGAATCAGAAACCCCAATGCACCCATAGTTTCAGCCCTTCTGGTTATATGGCTGTATTTTGTTTCCATGGCAAGGTTTTTGTAGCAGGGGAAACTACAGGGGTGAGTTTGGTAAGAAGATGCCACAAGCTTTCCCTGTGTTGGATGGAGCCAATGCCAGCCAGATTCAAGATGGACCAGCCACTGGCCAAGGCTGAGCCCATCAGTGATGGTGGTAGCCCCTCTAGTATAAAATATTTAAGAAGAATGTCTGAGAGAAACAGCTGTGTAGAGCCCAGGTCAATGAAGAAGGAGGGGGAGAAAGGGTGATAGAGGAGAGATTCTCCTGTAGCCTGTCGTGAAGACATGATGAGACATTGTCCCCTTGCAACCCATGGAGATCCACAGTGTAGCAGAGATCCACCTGCAGCCTCTGAGGGATCCAACACTGGAGCAGGGAGATACCCAAAGGAGTCTATGACCCCGTGAGAAGCCCACACTATGGCCCCATGGAGAGAGGAGCCCATGCTGAAGTAGGTTTGCCAGCAGGACTTGTGAATCCATGAGAGACTTATGCTGTAACAGTCTGTTCCTGAAGGATACACCCCATGGGAAAAAGAGAACCCTGCTGGAGCAGAGGAAGAGTGTTAGTAGGATGAAGCAGCAGAGGCAACGTGTGATGTACTAAGCACAACCCACAATCACCATCCTCCTGTGTCACTGGGGGGAAAACACATAGAATTGGGAATAAATTTAATCCTAGAAAGAAGGGAAGGGTGAAGGGAAAGTGGGTTTTTAAGATTTGGGGGTTTCTTCCTCATTATTCTACTCTGATTTGATTGGAAATAAATTAAACTATCATCCCCAAGTAGTATCTGCTTTGCTCTTGGTGGCAATCAGTGAGTAATCTCTCCCTGAGCTCATCTCGATGCATGAATCTTCTGTTATATTTTCTCTCTCCCACCCAGCTTAAAAGGAGAATGATGCAGTGGCTTTGGTGGACACCTGGTGTCCAGCCAGAGTCAACCCACAACAATGCCTAGCCCAAAGTCTTCTACAAGGAATTAGTGTCTATATTTTCCCTTCAGGAATGGATGATTGGCTGTTTTCTTTTTATAAACCAGTGGAGGGAAATGTGAAGGTGGCAACAACATGTTGTTTCTGACAGCTGTTTAATGGAAAACACATAAACAGTTCAAGGAAGCATGAGGTCTCCTAAAGAACAGTGTCTTCTTAACCACTGTAGCAACAGCACTTCCTCTGGAGACTGCCCTTCCAGGGCCCAGGAGTCCCACCTTCATTTTCCTCCTTTACACACAAGTGATTCCTTTTGAAATGAATGACAGAAAAACAGTCCTATTTAAAGTTATTTTGTTAGTACGGTCTCACTTTAGAGAAGGTAAGAGATGATGGTTCATGTCTTCTCAAGCTGAAGAAGACCTACAACCTATGTCACCCACTTCTTGTAAATGAACCCTGGTTATTGTTTATTTTAAAAGTGTGGTCTTGCACTCCATCAAATGCTTTTGAATGACAACAGCTGTGATCCTTTTGTTTCATGTTGAAGTCTCAGTAAAACAATAAATCACGCCTAATAAACCGGAATCATCAGGGGATGTAGTCCCCCAGACACATCATCTGTAATTTCCAAACAGAGAAGGTTGCAGTTTTCTGAGGGTATGCAGTAATTGTTTGCTGCATGCCTAGGATAATTTTATTAGCTAAAAACAAAGTTTCCAGGTGGTTTATGACAGTTTCTGAAACTTGTCTCTCACATGTCTGTGCCTTGTTTGCCTTCTGCCTTTTCCAGAAACAAGATAGCAGCAGTCAACAAATCAGATTCCCCTTCTGAGAGGTAACCTGTTCTTTAGTGCCTGCACAAGCTGAGCACTGGATTTGTGAGAACGTAAATATTAACTTGACCCTCTGGAGACCACACCTCCAAGTTTCTACAAAATTCAGATGTATTTCCTTGCTTATGGAGTGTACCACATATATTTTTCCTTTCTTTCATTGTATCAATATCTATTTTTCACTTTAACAGTAATCTATGTACCTAAGACCTGTACCCAAAACTCTCAGACAGTGAATTTCTAGAAGAGTAAAACCTAGAATGCATGCCAAGGTAATCTCAACATTCCTGACATCTAACGTTTAATCCTTCTTCAGCCATCAACAAAAATCTTTGGAGAATTTCCTTGATGAGCAAACTTTCTTTTCTCCTTCTATAATCTTCACCCATTTTTATGTCTTTTGCAAATGCCTTCTCTCCATTCCAGATCAGCTCCTTCAGAGACAACAAGGTAAAATTTTCCTGCTGTTCCCTATCTTCCAAGAGACCTTACACTGGGAGTAGCCTTCATTCTAAATACTTCCTAAGGAAAAGGGAATCAGATTTTCTTAGTGTGGATTGTACTTTAGTTCAGATGTAATGGAGGGACAACAGTTGCAGGAGGACATCGTTCCTTTTTACTAACATCAGAATAACTTTGCCCATGATTTAGAAATTAGGTAAATAGTTCAAAGTACATGTACTATAACAGTCTATGCAAGTTATTATTTTAACACAACAAAATCAACAAGCTGCATGGTTTTTTTACTAAATATCTTTTCCTAAAGCAATATGGAATTTTGCTTATAACTTTGGAGTTATGTTACGTTTGTGACAAGAAATTATATTCTAAAAAGGTAATCTCAGATTGTTCTGGTAAATAAACAGCAGTGTCACTGGGGCCAGGCAAAACTTCAGCTTGTCTTAAGCACTACAGTATTTACCTCTGCAGCTATATTAGTGAACTTGTAAATCAGGGAGCCTGTGATGCAAGGCCTGAGATTATCTTTCGTGTGCAGTTGTAAAGCCAGAAACACAAATTACACTTGCATAAGCAAAGGTTAAGCTTCAGAAGACTGTGAAAGGAACTTGCCAGCCATATGATATGATTTTGTCTCCACTCATGCTTCTGTGCCTAAGAACATATCATGCATTCACAACAGACTAACTAAAGGCAGTACATCATTCTAAATTACACCTCTTCTGTTATTATCAATTTAAGTCACAAACATAACATTAAACTTTTTTTTGTATCTGACTTATTAGATTTAGAGTGTCGGTGCACCAGTTCAAGGTAACTAAACAGCTTTATTATATCAGCAATAGCCTTGCAAGATATCCTCATTGTATTCTGAAGGACTTAATTTAAGGAGAAGATACTGTGAAATGTTCTATTTTTCTCTATTTTAGAGAGCCATAATCAGATAAATAGTGAAGAGACACAAAAGAAGAACTCTGAGATCCTGTGGGAATGAGAGCAGGAGCCATACTCTTAATCTAATGGGATGTATTTCAGTATAGTGCACAAAAAATAGGTATCTCTTTGTATTAACAATACAGCAATCTCAGGAACACTTGTCCATGTAGCATGCTGAATATTTATCCCTATTTGTCAAGAGTTTTTAAACACTATCTTTTTATTAAAAATGTTCATAGCAGTTTATCAAATAAAAGAGGAATGATCTAAATGAACCCCCTTTGAATTGAACATTTAAAATGCCATATCCTATCTTTAGTGGAAGCACAAGTTCCACTTTAATAACTAATATTAAGTGATATCATGTAGACCACAAAAAAACCAAAGAAAGTAAATCTTCCACTCTTTCCATTGTATGGTTTTTCTAAATAGAGACTAAACCCATCATTTTGTTGTTGCTAGATTCAGAAACCTCACAGCACTAGGTGGAAAATAAGAGGAAGCTGTACTGCAATCAAAAATGAACAATAGTTTTAAATAGCACTGAAGGCATGAAAATAGCTGGCTACAAGCCCAGAATCTATAAATAGTACCAAAGTTCTTCATAATAACTCCACTGATGATGACAACATCATCAGGAAATGAAAACAGAAAAGGCAGAAAAGAAATAAAAGCAATGGACGTCAGGAATGAAAGGCCAAGGTTTTCACAGAGCAAGCTGCTCATATTAGACAGTTATCCTAGGGTGGGAAAGCAGCAATGGCAAAAAATAATGCCATTAGTCCAGCTACAGTACAGCATTAGGAAAGGAGGGAGGTAAAAGAATAGAAACCAGTCCAATGTAAAATTAGTGTTATTGATGCAGATTCCTAATTTTTATGAGAATAGTGAAATGCAGTGTTTATCATTTGTCTTTAGGATGATGAGTGCAGTATGAGATTTATACAAACAAACCCTTTTATTTAGCACAGAAGTTATGACATACCCTTCCTTCCCTTTTCCATGTAAATCCCTTTAACTTTTAAACAAAACCAGAAATAGCACCGATATTACACAGGGTTCACAGGGTTTGGTGTTTGGTTTTGGGGTTTTTTTGCGGGGGGTGAGGGTAGCTTATATCTCTTTATCAGGCTTAGGAATGCAGAACTACTAATTCTGAAACAATGTATTCATTAACACAAATAAAAATAACCCCAAATTACAGCAATTTATATAGTAACAATTGATTACTGAGAAAGACAATCTCCTGTTGAAACACAATATGACTGAAAGACCTGGAAAGTTCAATTTACATTGACAAAAGACAGAGTGCATAAAATACATCCAAAAAAATAAAACAAAACAGGAACAAGTTTCAGTGCTATGGTGCTCAGATCAGATCTCAAATCCAGAGAGGGAGCATGAAGACATCATATACATTCATAAATTTGAGCAGGTTATTTCATTTTCTATCATCCCACTAGATTTATAAAATCTTATTCCCTTTGATTAGAAATTTATCCTATAATAAATTTGGGGGAGCTATTTTCAAAGTGAGACATAGATTCTAGATGTCAGTATTCAAATCCCCATGGTCTGTATGACTGAAGCCCTTTTCCCATCAAATACTCCCCCAACTGAAAAATAAAAGTCGAACCCCAAACCATAAAAAGTGTACAGGCAGTCCCAAAAACATGTTTTTCCTGCTGTCACTCTGAGCACCCACCCCTTAACCTAGCATTTAAAGACATAGTTTTTATCTGGAGTATTTGGCAGTATCAGGAGCTTGGTGCACATCTGTTGAAGGGGTAAGCAGGTGTTGGCAATTCCTGAAAGCTGGCGTCTTCCCAGAGCACACACCCATACACACGTACATAAAAAAGAAGCAAGCTAAGGTAAAAGCTAAGATTACCTAATTGGCACACATGCTTGTTAATTTACCCATTCCATCAAAGGGGATGTGTTTTGACTTTGTAGGGGACTAATTTCAGTTTGGACATCCTGAAAGAGCATGTGAACAGACAGATTTTCAAAATAGCATTGAAAAAAATATTTAGATACAATTTCAGAAGAACCAGTACTATCAACCATGCCTATTTTGTGACGTATTAATGAGGGAGACTTTGGGATAAGATGTAGACATGTAGGCATTATATTCTCAAGAAACTTTCTGTTCTGTGTACCTTTGCTCTGAAGGTGTCACTTATTGAGGCTAGCAATAAACCAGGAAGGCTTTTGATCTGAAAACTATCAGCTTCACACTCTCTTTGCACTCAGAGAGCTTCATCAGAGGTGTGCATTGTGATACAGCATCAGTCTTATGAAGCTATTTAAATTAAAAACAAAATGAAATTTTAAACGAAAACATTGCAGCAGTAGATAACAAAACATTTGAAAATAAAATATCACAAAGTAGAATTTGTCTAAAAAAGAAAGCTTATTCTGCTAATAAAATAATTTTATTATGCCCTTCCCTATTCAATTTAAATAATTACTGCACTAATAAAAATTGATATATGATCCAACAAACTATTTTAAAAGAAATTGAAAATACTGATGCTATGTGTATACAAATGCACTGGAGTGCAGTGTGACTTTTCCTCCAGGGAAGATGAAGAGGCCCAGATTTCCTGGTCTAACAGCAGCATTCCTGATGAAAACACGACAAAATGAACTGAGAAGCATATTCATGCTTCTAAATTTCTGGAGGCGATGAAAGGTGGTTGTAGCGAAGCAGAGGTTGGTCTCTTCTGCCAGGGAACAAGGGACAGGATGAGAGGAAATGGCCTCAAATTGCATGAGGGGAGGTTTAGATTAGATATTAAGAAAAATTTCTTCACTGAAAGCGTAGGCATTGGAACAAAATACCCAAGGGAGTGGTGGAATCACCATCCCTGGAAGTGTGAAAAATGTGTGGACATGGAACTTGGGGATATGGTTTAGTGGTAAACATATCAGTACTGGGTTAACAGTTAAATTTGATGATCTTGGAGGTCTTTCCCAACTTTAGCAATTCTGTGATTCTATGGTAGTTTCATTCCTGGTCCAGTACAGAGTTCTCATATAGCTGTTTTTAGTAATGACCAAAACTGAAAAGGTTCAAATTGCTATTCTAGCTGCTAGAAATCACCTGAGGATGTGTACTCCTGCTCTTGGTTGCCAGTAGAAGCTGAGATAACTTGACAAGTATCTTAAAGTCATTGCACATATCATTAGTGTCTGGGTATAGGTTTTAAGGAAAAGGGTCTCTTCTGTGCGGCGTGGAGGGAAAGGGAGAAGGGTTTTCCTGCTATCCCCTTTGCTCCATGGGGGCAGAGAAGGGAGGGAGAGACAAGAGTTTTGGGCAGTTACAAGGCAGAGAATAATCTGTTTTATTCAAAACATCCACAGGTATTAACAGACCTTTGGGGGCGGTCCCCTGGTCTGGCTGGATTGGGTGAAAACTGAAGAAAAGGCAGGGTCAAAGGTCTATTAACCAATAGAACTGGGACAGGGGCAGGGCTGGCTGGGGCCTTGGCCTGCCCCCTGGCCTGCCCCCTCCCCCCCACCCCGCATAGCCGCGAGGCACCGGGGTAACAAAACAGAAAGAGGAGAAGGGCCAAGGAGCTCTCACCAGAGCACCTGGGTAGGGAGGAGCACTGCTTAATAGCTGGCCCATCAACAGAACAAAAGGCCTCTGGGCGACGCAAAGAGAACTGGCAGGGTGTGGACAACGACCCATCCCAACTGAAAGCAGGCAGGGTAACAGAACCAGAAACTGTTTTTTAAAGCTTCAGCGGAGTCTCTGAGGTTTTTAAGGTGTTTGTCCAGTGCTGGTTTTGAAATTCATTTCAGCATCTTCTTACATCTGGATAAAAAGTTTCATCAATTACTTGGGTTGTAGAGAATTCCTGAGGGAACAGAGGGAACAGAGAGTGGGTTTAAATAGTAAAATGAGTGTGTGTCTAAGCAGTTAGAGATACAAGCACATTTTACTTTCAAAAATATTCCACAAAGGTGTAATCTAAGCATTGCACATAAATACTTCATCTAAAGCAATTAGCATAATATCAAGTGCCAAGCTGTGAAAGCTAGAAATCTATATCTTGCTACTGTTGTTCCATCATTATTGTAAAACAATGCTGATACAATGTCCTAACAGGCAATACAGTGTTATTACGATTATAAAGACTGCAAATATTTTCCAGGAAATTGATCTATTTATGGTGGGGGAAAAGCACAAAAAAGTAGAACAGAAAATCTTCCCGTGTTCTGATGTCAATTTGACTGGGCCAGACAATCCTTCAACTTGTAGGAAGAACGGTTTAGGAACCTTTAAATCTTCTCAGCCCCCAGAAAAGATGGCAGCCTGCCAAAGAGGAACAAGTTTTGTGTTAAGCCTCTGCTTAGACTGTATTCCTGCTACCAGATCTTCCTGCCAGAGGCATCAGTAGGATTTGAAAGCAAGGGCTGTGGGCCACAGATAGAAATTCAATATTTTTGGGGAGGAAAAGATAAGCCCCGGGAGTTCTGTGTTTTACTGCTCTCTTCACTGTGGAGAGTGGCACTTGATGTGATCCTCACTGTTGAGCATGACACAATACATTTCAGCACTGAAACTACTGGACTGTAGCTAGATTTTGCTTTAGGGTGGAAATAGGTAGTGTTCTAGAATCACAAAAAGTGATGGGGATGTTGAGTCTTCACAAAGCAAGTAAACTAAATATAATACGATCAAGCTAGAGGCTTGCTGCACTACCCCCACTTTATGTACACACACACAAACACACTTTATTTATTTTTCTTAATATAAAATACAGAGAATTTCTTGACATATGTTTTTGAATTACAGTAAGTTATCTCACCTGAGGCTTAGTATTCACCTCATGTAGGCATGCAAATGAAACAATGGATAAATAAATGGAGAAATGAAAGGAAGCCTTAGCATCCCATTCTGAATGGTAAAAAATCATAATCTGGTGCTATTTTACAGTCAATTTTATCATATCATATCATATCACTGATAGGTGCAGAAATAAAAACTGCTTAGCAGGTTTTGGGTAATCACACTTAATGCTGTGACCTCATAACTTCTTTTACAGGAAAGAATCATGCCTGCACACAGAAATGCACAATTCTGAGCAGAAATGCTGCAACTACATATGTTACTTCTAGGTATGCATTGACTAGGTATTTGAGGGGCTAAAAATATCTCCAAGTGGAGGTCAACAGCCTTGCCAATTGATTCAAAGCGTTGGAGGAGGAGGTGGCTTTGTATACATTGAGAGATTCTCAGAAGTGTGAGGCTCATAAAAAACCCCAAACAAACAAACAAACAAACAAAACAAAAAAAGAAGCAGAAAAGGGAAGAAATAAATATTATTCTCAAAATTAAGTCTTTAAGGGGAAAAGGAAGCACAGTAATATGTTAATGTTATACACAGGATTGCAGAAAATACAAATAACTTTAACATACATGAAAGAAAGTGTTCTTGAAAAAGCAGCTCTCTTCTCCTACGTGAGAAGTTCACTGTGGCTTTAAAAAAAAAAAAAAGTAGGATACAGATCTCCATTTCAGAACTCCACAAATATTTGCTAAAATTTTATGAGTTGTTTGCCCAGTTGTCATGATGACTAAAAGGGAAAAATAGCAGTCCACAAATATTTGAGAGGAGTAAACACCAATGATGACAGAGTACAACACCATTAATATAATGACCCATTCTGTAGATTAAATATAAGTAATGAGATGCTAATAAGATATGCAAAATATATCTTGGCAACTAAGAAATCTTCCTAACAATGGCATCGAATGCCTTCAGAACAACAACCTGGAAAATGCTTGTTCTCTGTGTCACTTTAAGACTCTCATCTTTCCTGCTAAGATTTTTCTAAGTTGCACAGATCATTTCAACTTCCAGTCAGTCCACCATTAGAAGGGAAAAAAAAAAAAAAACAACCAGAAAAAACCCCCCAAAAATAGAAGACGGCTACGTGTTAGCATTTCTATGTGTAGAAGATGAAAATTTTAAAAATTAGTGAAGCTGAGGAGTTAATCTAATGTCCAGTCTCTTATACTTTACCTTTTATAATTTCTTTAACTGCATCAAGCTTAAATGTACAGCTGAATCCAAAGTTTCAAAGCAGCATTCTTTGCAGATGAAACATTACCCTCTTTCTTTCAATGCCAGATTTCCATTCTGTTTTAACATTTAATTATGCTAGAAGTTGTTATTTTAAGAAGCTGTGGGTTGGAAACTGCTTTATTTATATAAAAATGATATTTGTCATGATTTTTAAAGAAGGCTATGTACCCTATCCTTCTGACTAATTTTTCAGTAGAGATGTGGCATAGTAACATTTTCTCCCTGATAAATATTTTTATTAGATTTATAAACACACTAAAAAAGTTGTTGAAAATGGCAAAAATCAAACCAATTCCAGTGAATTATAACAAAGCTACATTATGGTAATAGAAAACATCTGCTGGCGATTCATCATTTTTTTAGGAAAAGTTTATTGTGTAAAGCACTAACGGCCAACTTTAGAGACCACTGAAATATGTTTCTTTCAAAAAGTCTAGGAATGTGACTGACATACAGCTTAAGGTATTAGAAATTATTTTAAAAGTTTTTCAATATTCCCTTCATTTAATTTTCTTCTAATAAACTGAAGAGATGACTTTTAGCATAGACAAAGCTGGCCCCCTTTTTAATGGCACCAAGAAGAATCATAGAGGTTTCATCTTGCCATAGTTGTAAAACTACAGCAACTTCCTGGAGAAGGCCAGCATCCCCACTTCTGAACTAAGTGCGATGGAGGGCTGTCCTTGAATAATCCCAGCCTGGTGGGGGTGGCAAGGGGTTAAAGACAGACAATGTAACTTTGGAGATGATTCAATTAGGCCATCTGCATAGATGCTTAGAAAATTTTTAAACTGGGAGACCTGGAATGAGATGCCAGTGTGTATCAGCCCCTCCTCTGAGTGTCCCAGAAAGACAGAAACCAGCCCTAAACTAAAGTCCATATAATGACTATGGAAAATCCAAGCTTCTGAGTTCAGCTTCTCTCAGGATTGGCAAAGTCTTAATTGCAAGAAAGTCATATTATGATTCTGGGAAGTTAATACTGATGCCCATGTACTAAAAAGTAAAGGACAAGTACATTCCTGAACATCAAATCCTAAGATCAGCACCCAGCTGCTGACAATAAATAAAAATCTATTTGAGAACATCAAGCAATGTTTCACACACATATATAAGTCATCCATGCACCTGTGGATGTTTTGACCTGTTGGGATTGATTCACTTAGTGGGTGTTTTTTTGGTCAGGGAAGCACTACTGGTTAGGAAGAATTGCCAAGGCAAGTCTGACATCACATACACTCTATGCCTCATATTCCTAAACACCTCTGCCTGTTGGAGAGAGAATGGCCTATACATTTCTTCGGATGCCAGGATGCCTTTACATTTCAATTATTTAAGAAATTCATAAGATATTCATCAGAGGTCATTCTTGATCCTGTTTTAATTTGTGACTTCAATGCATAGAGATGTGACGGATTTGGAACGCTTTAATCTGTCCCAAATGAGGTACAGTTCCTTTTCACTACAAGTCAGTTCCTTTACAGTACTCCTTCTATCCAGCCTTTAGTACTGATTTGGACTGAGCTATAACATACGGTAAGTTATCAGCTTGAATTTAAGGCACCCCACTGCCTTCTGGGAGAACCTCTGGCTTAAAAATTGAAGTTAAAAGACCAGTGAGAACCCTTCAGCTAACATCAGAAACACTGCATACATTGTAGCCAAACGCTAATTAAACAGTAACTGAAGTACTAATTAAACAGTTACAGCTAGGGGCTTTGACATTGAGTTTCATGTGTCTGTTTTTTTACTGGCATCGTCATGGGTGGCAAAACCAAAACTACACATAGGATCAAAGATTAAATACCTTTAATTTTGCTAGCTTATTGCTTGTTGATTCAGCTGCAACAGTGGCCATTAAAAAGCTACTATTCAGGCATGGCTAACCCACAGCTGTACCTTGTATCTCAGAGAAAGTGTGCCGGGAGTGCTTCACATCAGCTCTGCTTGTCCCAGATATAAGTGTTACTGCAGTAAAAAAATGGGTTTCAAGGATGAATGTTAGAGACAGGAGAGAAAGAGCTACAAACTTTCAGCTAGGCTGAGAAGTAGAAACATCTCACAGACAGAGAAGTATCTGGACTAAGTAGCAGTTGAATTTTAGTGTGCTATCGCTATTTATAAAAGCTGTAATTTTTGCTAGTAGAAGTTGTTATGTACCATTTTTTTTTTTTAATATGGGGTGAGTTCTCTGAGATTGGCCAGTTTGAACATAAAGAGGGCACTAGTCACTACCTTTTTAGTGGTTCATCTGCTGTGTGCAATAGATTCACCAAGGATTTCAAGTGAGCTGAGATTTGATGAACCTGGCATGACTTTCAGGCTGGAAGTGAAAGAAAGTGCTGATATTACTGAGGTTTACATAACACTTTCAATGTGAGCTGCTAGGAAATCCATGAGAAATGCTGTAGAGAGTTTCAAGAGACAAAACCAAAACTGCTTAATGAAAAAGAGCTCATAAACAAAGCCAAGCCAAGCAATCATAAAAATTTTGTGCATATTTTGTCTAGATACTTTCTGGTTCTGTACATTTCCTGTTTTGACAATCATTTTAGCTGCTACCATACATCAGTCCAAGGATTAGACAATGCTACAAAACCCACTACAATATATCGCTCCAAAGTAGTTCATTTCAATGAAAAATGTTACTGTATTGTTTCAGATGGAGTCCTCTCCTTTTAAAGAAAATACATTTTAAAGAAAATACTGTCTTTGTTGTGAGCCAAATTCTTTAGTCTTTACTCAGATAAAACTTCCAATTAACTCTATGTTAGTTTTGGCTAAGAAGAATGACAAGATTGTTCGCCTTTTTCATGTAAAAATACTGATTTCTAACTTCTGAGTGAGTGGAAGAAATTTAAGGGGTATGGAGAGAAATAAAACATAGAACAGAAATAAAATCAGTTTGAAAATGAAGATGCACCTACGGTACCTCTGTCATGTCTTATATTCATATCAACGTTGCTCTAAAAAGTCAAGTGTTGGCAATTGACTAAAACTCAAGGAAAAACACTACCAAGTATTGACAATGGCCCCAGGAAAACTGTCATCCTTAAGATGGTAAATGCTAAGAAAAATTCATACCGAACAACAAATAAGATGATTAACAATAGAGAGTACATACAAACAAGAAAAACTGTAAAGCAGGAATTTAGATACTATCCTTAATTTCTAAATAAGCATTTGAAAAGGAAAATTAGTTGGAAAAGAGAAAATGGAAAACCTTACAATATTAAAGCAAACACTACCATAAAGACAGAACATTTGAGTTGGACTGGAAATCTGAAAGGAGGTGCTGGACTACGAAAACACCATGGATAGGCTTCTGGTGATCTAGTAGTTCTCATGTCCCTTGCCTTTTTATTTTAACTTCTTTAAACCAAGATTAAACGATCTGGAAACTTATGGATATATATTTACTTCTTATCACTTAATACAATTGCAGTAGAACAAACAAAAGAAAGTGTTATAATGAACTCAGAGATGATTATTTAAATTTAGAATAACAGATCATTAGACACCAGTGGAAAAAATAACATTGCCACCTATTGGTGAAAACAGAGAAGACCAAATAGTTCCTAATAATTTGCATATCCCCAAGGAAGGTCTTGGCCTGTATAAAATGACTGATAGTTATTCTTTGGTTTACCTGACACCAGTTAATCCATGGAATACACATAGCAATTTTTGTGAAAAAGTCAGTCTGCCTATTATGGTCAATGCCACTGGACCCAAAAAGACCCAAACATAGCCCCCAAATACAAGAAAAAAACAACTGGAACCATCTAATGTGCTATTGTGCAATATATATAATAGCAGCACTTCTCTAGCTACATCAAATTAAATTAATTAACAATCTAACTCATTAGATGGCAGACATTGTTTTATATTCAATTTATTCTCAGCTTCTCATTCTTCTTGCATATGTCTCTTACCACAGAAACCTTCCTATGTTATATTGATTACTCCTTTCCTTCCTCTTCTTGCTTTCTCTTCCTTGTATCATATCCACTATTTCTCTTTTATATTTGATATCTATACTTCCATTTGTTCACAGTACCATCCATCTACCTACAGATAACCACATGCACATTTGTACCCCTCTCATTGCCTTAAACAATCTGTCTGCAAAATGAGCCTTGACTTTATGATACTCCTTCTTGGAAATTTGCCTTTCTGTTTAAGAAAAAAAACAGTTGAAGTTTTTCTGCTTCTTCTGTTTCCTTCTTCCTCAATATATCTCTTTACATTTCTTAAACAAGTAGCAGTGTCAAGAAATACACTTTGCCTTCTCTTTGTGATAGAGTAGCAGCTTCAGAAAGACTATCTTTTACTTGGTATTAAATGTGTCAATACACAGCACTCTAGAGGAGTCAGCAAATCCATGGTCTGCCAAGCCCACTTTACATTCCCAAAACTCAGAGCAGTTAAGTTTTATCATTCATAAGAAATGGGGAAGATTTTCCTTTTATTTTCATCCCTCTGCCCACACTAGCATACCATCAAGACAAACAGCAGATAGTTATCCTAAAACATGCTTCGAAGTAATCAGTTACCTCTATAGGCCACATAAATTTTGTTTTGATACATATTTATAAAAGAACTTGTCTGAAATTGTTTGGACAAATATTCTATCAAAGACTGCTTATCTAAAATAGTATCAGTCCTTTCAAGCACCTCCCTCTCTTCCAAAAGCATAAGAAAATAGAAATGCCTTACAGAGTACCCTGAAGGTCTACAAAGATGTTTTTAATAAGTTCACAGCTGAAGGCACCTTCAGGGAAACCCTACTGCCAGTCTTCCCTCTTAGATTTACAAGATATCAGTTCAAGTCCCTCAAATGCCTGCAGCTATTGTGAAAGTCTCATGCCATTTTGTTTCTTATAGGTCAAAAACATACCTTAAATTTGACAAGAAAATCGATAGGCAGGCAGCATAGTCTTGTGAGGACATCAGCCATGTGCTCCCACCAACACACAATGTTTAATGAGAGGACTTTTTTCATTAACTTAGACTTCTGGATAAACTCATGGTCTAACTCCATAAAAAAACAAACCCATGTCATAGTGTGAAATAACATTTAAAAGTACAGAATCTTGTAACAAGCTTTCTGTATTTCTCAGGACAGGAGTAACTGGAACTCAAATAAGATATTTCAATAAAAACAATACATTCTAACCCTCGGGAGAAGGAAAAGCACAAAGGGCATTGGTGTCCAGTGATGGTCAATGAAGAAACTCTGATTTAGTTTGAAGAATGCATAAATAAATAAAATAAATATTTGTCTCAAGGGTCTGCCTCAATCCAGTTTATATAAGCGTTACCTGACATTCCTAAAATGCAGCACAAGGAGTGAATATTCTTAAATTTCTGCGTTTAACAAAAAAGTTATTCTTGCCTGCAAGAAGACAAAGTTTGCTTTATCACACTTTCAAGAAATATTAGCATAATGTATTATATAAGTTGCTCCAGGCAAAAAGAAACAATACTGTTACTATGACCCTATTGATTTTAGGGAAGAAGGAAAAATCATCCTCACAGTTTTTACTAATCTTGTATTATTTATGACACTCAGACTGGCATTGGTTCATATGATAACTTAGATATATGTACTGGATAGATTTCTCATGAGGACCTGAGGTCAACTTCAGAGTGGCCACTGAGTCAGACTAAACTTTTACATTCATGGTTTTGTCTGTGATGTTTCCTTGAGTGCAATGCTACCTTCAAACAAAATATTTCTTGGCAAATTATTTCCCTTTCCGTAAAAATAAATTGTTAAATGGTTACTTCACAAAGCTTTTTTAAAAAAATATTTATTTATTTATTTTAGGAATTAACTAGGTAATACAAATTGTGGTATGGTTAAGAAGTCTGGAACACCACCCAAGTTCCCTTACAACTTGAGGAGTAATATTACTCCCTACAGCTATTGGGTCCCTCTCTTACAGGGAAGTGATCTGAAATGAGAGGCATAATATATTTAATCAGAACTCTGTTATTTAAGATGTAAATGGTAAAGTAATTCCCATTTTATTTGTGTGAAGCAGTAACATTTTCAAATTATTTTTTTACTGTGTGATATATTCTGTCAAAGAGGAAGATTAAATAATGAACAACCTGGCAAAATAAAAGCATTAAAAGGGATATTTTCCTGTAGTTTTCCAAGTGGTACATAAGGCAGACCACTTTTTAAACTGTTATTCTTTTTAATTTTTTTTCTGTCTCTTTATTTTGTTGCACCTACCATATGGGCCTTGTGGCTAAAGAGGACTCTTGTAAAGTGTCTAGTGCTATATTCAGATTTATCCTTTTGACTACTCAGAATTGCACAAACATTCGTTTATTAGTTCAGATTCTGATTTGGAGAACAATAGAGGCATAACCCATTTAATAAAACAACAAAACATAATAGAATCAAATGAATAAATAAAACTGAGCAGTACTTTGGGGAAGACAAACAAGGAAACAAAAAATTGAAGCAGAAATGTAGCAGAGCAAAAGTGTTACAGAGCTATCCAGTAAAAAAATAAAAGGTGACTAGAAAGGAAGGAAGATATTTATGCACGTTCTTATTGGTAAGAACAAGAAGTTTTCTCTTCTTTATCCTTCAAAAAGGACACAGTTGCAAAGAACAGAGAGTGAAGAGAAGTGAAGAGAAAACATAGAAGACAGGCATGAGAAAGCATTTGAGCATTTCAAAGATAATGCAATCTATATTCTCCTTCCTCTAGCTCCTATAAATCCTGTCAGAAATGAACAGAGCACCAGACCTTTTTTCCAAAGGTTGACTTTCCTCCTAACACACTGGAAACTAGCAGTGGAGCTGACCGTTTTGTCAACATATGCTGTCTTGAAATCAATGGAAAGCTTTCCTCTGCAAGAAATATTCCAGAGAGTCTTGTTCCTGAACCTTTAAAGCTCATAATTCAGTATTATATCATAGAGAATAAACTTCGTGGTTTTCGTCTGATGTTGTTCCTTAAAAAACCCAAAACCTTGGCCTTACCAAGTTCTTGGGGATCAACATGAAAAAGGTAAAGGTGGATAGTATTTGTTTGCTGCTCTTAGCTGCAGCACTGCCCTTAGTTCTTAACCTCTGGTGGGCATGTCTGGGTGGGGAATGGAGAGCAAAGCTAAATGTATGTGGCTCTAGATGAGATGTTGTAGTCTCTCATGTTTTAAAATTGTTGTAGGATTCAAACACCTTGGTCTAAAAAGGAAGAACACACTTTCAATACAGTCCTTGTTTCACATCTCAAGGGAAGAAATGGCACTCTGTTTTGAGCAGGCTTAGATCATTGGAGGAATCTTTTGTTGTTTCTGTTCACTGCAAACAAAGCACTGAAGGCCATGTCATTATTAGTTTCCACATTCTTAGCCTCCAAGCCTGAGAGCTTTTATAGCATGGGTCTGATGCTTACAGTCTTAAGCCTTAAGAGAGAGGAGCTAAAGAAAACAGAAATGGGAGTCTGGAAAGGAAAAACTGATTGTCTTTCTCCCTTTTTAACATCTGTCCTTGGCAGCTTTTCACTGGATGATTAAGTAAATAATGCACATTGTGTCTAGATGCAAGGTATGTGAAAAGAGAAGGGCACAGCGTATGCTGTGTCTGTGGTATATATCAGAAAGAGCAAATTTACATGAGACTTTTTGATTCAAGCAGCAATTAGTTTCCTCCATTCTTTTTAGATTTATTCAGGTGAGTAGATGAGAAGGGCATTGAGGGCAGCAGTAACAAATGTGTCTAGGAAGCTATGCTGACAAAGGAGAGCAACATTTATTGCTTTAAAAGGAATGCCTCCAGATCCTCAGACACCTAGACTAGGCTTCCTAGGGTTTCAGATTCTGCCCACTTCCTTGTGTTCCTCCCTGTTTCAAAATAGAGAGAGAATTCCCCTCTTTCAAGACAGGGAATGCACTTTCTAACACCAGTTTTCCTTTCCTGCAAATCCCACTGAGAAAAAAAAAAATAGATAAAGAAGCAGAATCATTAATTAATTTCCTATATTTAATCCCCAGATTAATTTTTTTTTCAAAAAAAATGGATGGAGAAAAAGAGAAACAATGTAAAAAAATACAAAAAACTAATGACAGAACACACTCTACCCCGAAATACCATTTGGTAGTGCTATGTGAGTTAAACTCTGGATTGTTTCCTAATTATTTCAGAAGAGGAAAAAGGACTGTCAAAGCAAACTTAATTTGCCTCAACTAGGAGCATATCAATGAGTGAATATATTCCTGATTAAAGGACTGATGTAAAAGATTATTGTATTTAGCATAAAATCAGCTGTGGCCAGCTCTGGAAATGTCAGTGCTGCAACAGACTGTCTATACTGTGTGCACTCAAAGTACATCTTCAGAATTGTTGATGGAACTATTACATATAGAGGCACCCTGCTTAGCGCAGCTGGCATTGAGTACTGCACTTTTTAATAGTGGCAGCTAGACAAGGCCCCTAGATTACACATCGACCCCTATAACTTGAAACTCTAGGGAGAAAGCTGACCAGACAAGCAGTTATGATGATCTATTCAAAGTGGTTGAATACTTTCTTTTTTGTGTGGAATAAACGTATATGAATGAACCTTTGCTGCCAATCTTAGAGTCTGCAACCCCCTCCTACTGTTGTCACCTCCCTTTCTCCCTTCTCTTCCCTCT
This sequence comes from Sakesphorus luctuosus, assembly GCA_013396695.1. Classification (NCBI taxonomy): domain Eukaryota; kingdom Metazoa; phylum Chordata; class Aves; order Passeriformes; family Thamnophilidae; genus Sakesphorus; species Sakesphorus luctuosus. The sequence continues at coordinate 98,252 of VWZD01008802.1, forward strand.
CTGTACTCCCATTAAAAGATAAATGGAGGACAGGGAAGGGAAAAGAAAAGAAAAAAAAAAGCTTCTCTTAGTCTATTTCAGGTATTTGAGGGGAAAAATTCAAATACACGTACACCAACTGAATGCTTCTGTAGGGCTGGTGGATGGGAGTGAGATGCGTTTGCAGAACTTGAGAACTTCACCCATGCTAGTTGCTTGACACAAAGTGGGTTGAGAGGAGTGTCCCCGAGAGAGATCAAGTCCACTTCACACTCAGAAAGCCTTTTTTTCCCCCCTAGCTCTGTTCTCTTAGCTCCTCCTCTTGTTGTACTTCATGGTATTTTTTCCTATTCCCTGCTGCAGAAGTGACACTGAATGCATATGAGCTGTTACAAAATCTTTGAAGAAATTAGAATTACCAGATAATTTTAAGTGATACCAACTACATTGGTAATGCTCTTTAGCATGACTTCAGGAATATCACATCAAGGACGTTGGTAACTGTCACAACCCAAGTCAATAATTTTATCCTGCTTTATTTGAATATCTGATAAAATGTGCATTATTTCGGTTCTTTGGTTTTTGTTGTTTACATATAATTTCTACTTTTTACTTTATTTGCTTTCAGCAATATCTTTACTTAAACCAAAATCAGTAAAATGTTGCAACATACTTAATTTCCCTAAAAATTTCCCACCCACTTTGCATACAATGTATAAGTAGGAAAATAAAATCTAAGCTCTAATTAAGAATTGCTAGGTAATCACAAAAATGCAGGTATGAATGAGGTAAATACATATTATAACTAGAACTGGGTTATTCTCGTAATAAAATTAGTCATTAATCATATATTAAACAAAAATATAATCTGTAGTACTAAACTATAGGGCCTTTCATCTCTTTGCAAAAATATTGAAATAACACAGTTCCTCAACATTTCTGAATATAAATAGCTTGCAAAGCTTAAATCTAGTATTAACGAAATTTCATAAAATTCTATTTCCTTCTTGGCCTATTAGTCTTCTTGATAGTCTAATTATGACATTTAATCTATATTATTATTATTAATCACTTGCCACTACCATTTTATCTATAAATTTCTGTGGCTGGTCCACATTTACAAAAAAAATTCTGAACTTGGCTACAATACACAACTACATCTGCAGTTATCTTAGAAAATCTATTTTAAGAACCCAATTATGGGACAATTCACCAAGAGATTCTACTCATAAATTCAGGAGCCAAAGCCATCAACCCCTATATATCTTATACGGTCCATTGGATGATGGTTAAAAAATAAAGTGATGTCAGGGAGGGTATGACACATTGAACTGAGGACTTAAATCACTTTGGCTCTTCTGCACCTTTGTTGTCTGAACTGAACTTGGATAAGCTGCCTGTTCTTACTGACAATTATCACTGATATTTTTTTCAGCTATTAAATGACTGTAGTCCATATTCCAGGTATTGAAACACTGAGCCAAAATGTCATAATTGGCAACAATAATAATTTTACCTTGGTAAAGACCTGTTTGANTAAAAGTCAAAGTTATGGAATTTGTCAATGCACATGTTGATGCCGTCATATTTTCACATCATTAGATACAGTCTGTAACAGTAACTAGGAAACAGACTTTTTTTACAAAATGGCCAAGGTACAAGAAACATAGCTAGACAGAGATTTAAAACTCTTACTTTATTAAGCATGGAGGCATTAGACAATGAAAGGCTGGGCAGTACAATCCTACTTTTCCCTCTCACCCCCAAATATCAAGCTCTGTAGTGCGTCCAGCAGAGGGTTAAATGGCATCATCTGATATAAACAATAAAACAGAGCTGGCTCTATTCAGTGTAATCTTCAGGTCTCAACCCACCTCTGAATCATCTTGAGCTTTTTTTCCGAAAGCAGAGATGAGATGTTTCTTAGCCTGCAAAGACTTACAGTCCTTCTCTCTCTTTATGGGCTAAAAGATCCACTATCAAAATGTTGAGATTATTAATTTTTGTCTCTAAAAGCTGAACCTTTCAGATTTAGTCAGTGTGTGACACTGGTAATAAGTCACAACAGGAATAAATATTTCTTATTTTCAAACATCTAATTTCTTTTTAGTTTAAAACAAATATCCTTTAAGGAAGGGGAGAAATAAAAACAAAATACACTAATCTCAAAATTATTTCTCTTACTTCAAGTGGGTGTGGTGGCTAGACCACTAAATCCAGAAAACAAGACTTGACAATATGTCAGATTCACAAGGGGGAGAAAAACGATGGAGTGTCCATAGTGACAACATTGTTGTAAGATACTGAAGAAGACTTTAATAGTGAAAAGGAAACAGAAGTGTAGCCAGGGAGTCCATCCAAATCTTCTTTGACATTCAATAGGAAGCAAAACGAGGTAGAGCAATGCCTACTCTTGCTCAAAATTGTATTGGTCTGAGAAGCAAAAAAATTCTGAAGGACTTGGAAAAGAAAGCAAGCCTTTTTCTCCTTGGAGACTCTCAGGGATAAGTTGTCCCCAGCCTTACTGTCTAGAGGAAAAAAAATCCTACTGTTCATTATTTTACATAATTAATACTACCAAAAATATTAAAAATAAAATTGAAAAAAACCCAACAACAACAACAAAAAGTCTTATTATTGCTAATAAAGTTGTCAAAGGTGGAGTGGGGGTTTTATAGAAACAGAGGAGATAAACAGTCTCTGCCCTAGAGAGCTTTGTCATAGTAAAAGCAACAGGACAATTGAAAACATAATCTAAGCATATAAATATAAGCAATTTGGGGGCAATGCCAACAGTTCATTTCTAGATTAACATTATTGCAGAAAGCACTACTGCCAATTATTTAAAATAACAAGTATAGAAATATTGAACTTGTAAATTTTAATATTAAAAGAGGCTCATACTGAATAATCACATTAACAATCAGATCAGGTTTTCCTAAATGCATCACACACCTTTTTTGAGGTAATGTATACTAATTTAAAATAGCTAGTAGTGAATCAGTTCCAACTAATGAGTCATTGCACAAAACTTTGGAAAAAATCAAAACATCAATATTTGCTTTCTTATTTTCCTGCTCCCTTCTTTTCCCTAAGAGCCCAAATTCTATCAGCTCCTGCTTGACTTATTTGCATTCACTGTTTAAATACTATAGCTTAACATATTCACACTTTAAAAAAATCACGGGGTTAATAATCATATTACTGTATGCTCAATATGAAGCTTTTTATGACAGTTGAAATATTCATGGATCCTTGAATCCACTTCATTTTCTCAGTCTTTTTGTTTCACTTTCTTAAGTTCTCAACTCCTTAATTTAGGAAGAAACTTCAAAGAGCAACTGACATCTTTGAAGAATCATACGGAAACTGAATCTGAATAGCCCTTTTAACAAAGGCTTGAATTCAGGATCTAACGAAGCTCAAAAAGCAAATGACCCTGCCACTGCTCCTTATACAAAAAAGGTCAGGCACAGTTTTGCATCTACAGTATTTCTAACTTTGAAATTTTTCCATATTCGGAGAAATACTCTGTTATAATGAGTTCAGTGATTGTTAGCCCGCTGTTTAGAATGTAACTGAGAAATTTTATCATTAGCCAATTTGAAATGTGCATCTCATCACAATCTGAACTTGCTCCTAAAATGGTTGCTCTCTCCTCATAATCCTGTTTTTTTTCTTGTTAAGAATGATCTTTTAAATGAGATAAAAAGGATATAATTTCACATAGTTTTGAGAAGAAAACTGATATTTCTCCTCATAAACAAGTGAAGGAATGAGTTCTTGGTCCAATATTCAGCTCCTGAATAAATTTCATTGCAGTTTGTCTTGACACAAGCATCCTCATTCCACTGACCTTTATTTTTCAGTCTATAGAGGCTGAGACCACACAGCTTTGGTGCTGTTATAGCTAACTGTACTTAAACTTTGTGTCTGATCAACTTAAGTGTATTGGATTTGAAAACAGTTAGTCAATTGTTTCTAGTCCCTAGGTGGTGGTTTATGGTAATGTTTGCATCAATACTAACAAAAGCCATACTGCAGTACAAAGTACATCAAGGAAATGAAAGACAAGGCTGCCTGTTGTCAGCTCTGTCTACAATAAAGGCAGGATTCAGAGCTAGGGCAGAGATCGTTAGAGAACCACAAAAATGAATGAACCACAGAAATCGTAGGGCTGATGGTTCACATCAAAGGTTTGGGGACTGGCTAATGGGCAAGGTTGCTCACAGGCCACAAGACACATAACCTAGACTCATTTGGCCATATAAAAAGGTCACAGAAGGAGAAAAAAGTACGTAAGAGAGTGCAATATGGTCTCATGGTAAAACTATGTAAGAATGGAAAAATGTGGTTAATCCTACTTTTTAAAAGTGCGTTAACTGCAGTCTCTTCTTAGTAACACAGATTTGTATTCCTCAGTCACATCTACAAAATCTATATTTACATTTTCTCTGGGACAGTCTTATGTTACAGACTGCTTAGAGTAGTTTTTAGTCTTACAGGTAGAACACCAGAATATATTATTTTCAGTTTAAGTAGAAAGCACATTAAAAATATGCTTCATGCAGATTCTACAAATAGTAAGATTTCCAAAATTTCTTAATTTCAAATATTACCACATGTATAAAAAATTTAATGCTACAGGAAAAGCTGACCTGCACAAATACAACAAAAATGATAAAGAAATACATTTTTAAATCCTTCTCACTTTGTCTATGCCTTTGTTATCATGTATAATTTTAGAAAAACAATTAAAGGTACTAAATGCTGACATAATATGACATATTCATACAATGGCATCTATTAATGTAAGAATGTAGTTATCCTTTATTTGAAACCTAACCTTTGGATACCTGCTGTGCTGCTAGATGCTAGAATGTCAAAGAAAAATAAGTGAAAGCATATCTCATCATGGGGTAAATTGCCTGTTGAAAAGAAATGTACTTAGTTTCTCATTTGAATGCTGCTTTCTACTAAAAAAATAAAAAGAGGAAAAAATAAGGGTAAAAAAGAATGAAAAGGGAAGCATTGCTATCAAGAAAAAGACTAAGCTTTCCTAACCAAAAACAAACTAAAAAATCCCTAAGAAACAAAAAATAAAATAAATCCCCAATCCACCCACAACTAAAACAAAAATAATAAAAATGTTCAGCTTAACAAAAAGTATAATACAAAAGGAAAGGGAAACATCATGTTCTCTTTGTGTTGCTTGTCTATTTTGGTCTGTTTTAGGCTTTCCACATCAATGAATGAAATCTGAGATCCACAGCAAGCAGCATGATAAAAACAACAGACATACTGCGTTATATGAACTTTCTGAAAAATAAAGTGGGAAGGAATATTTAGGAAAAAGAACAATTAATTCAACTTTTAATGTCCTTTGAATACAGCATAGAGAGAAAACAAATAGGAGATATTACAAGTGCTCTGAACTGTGTGTGCTGCATACTGTGTTATTAAAATGCTACACACTACTTCTACTGTACATTCCCCTGTTAGTAAAGAAACAACTACTCTGTACAAAGCAAGATGTAATTACATAGCTATAACATTTATATAATACACACTTGGAGAGAAACAACACAACTTAATATTCGAACTGCAGTTGTATAAATAACACTTCAAAATGGTTCACTTTTTGTTATATCCATTAAGCAGTTCCTAGTTGAAAGTTAAGAAAAATTATCACGGTTCTTAAATATTAATACAATAAAATCTATATTTTAAACAGGTTTGAAATACAGAAAGGATTACTATGTATCACTACAGAATACAAAGCAAAAATAATACAGACCCTTTAATAACCATCACTAAATTTACTTGACCTACCTTATCTGTAGCAAAATGCTAAGTCCCCCGAGAGGCCTTTGACTAATTTTCCTAGTAAATTCTTCAACGACACATAAACAATCAAGCTTTCTTTCACAATTCACTCATTTTACAAATACTATATCATTTTCAACCTTTAGAGATTATATTAAAACTCCCTTAAAGCTTAGCATATTGAGTAAAGAAGCATTTGTACTTTAAAACAGGACCATCTGCATTTCATTAACAGCTTAACCACCATCTTGTCTACAGATAAATACAGCATTATTAAATCTGTTTTTCAGAAAGTAGTTATTACTCTAAGTTCTTAAGTTGCATCAAATTATATTCTTATAATATTCCAAAGCTGTAATTTAAAGAGTTTAAAAAAATAAAGGAAAAGAACATAAGTATCTTTCTGAGGCAAGTTATTGATGCAGCTTATAATAATGAGGCATAGTTTGTACCTACTTTGCAAAATTTCACTACAGGAAAGAGTTGCTCCAATTTTATACAAAAAACCCCAACCCATTCAAAATGACAAAATGTGTTTGGATAGAAATTTAAAAAATTCAAGGACGTTTGAACGTTAGCTGTCATTATGGTCCAGTTCACTGTTTATTTCTTTGGTATGCATCTCCTGACCTGTATATAAAATTCATAGTTTCAGAAGTGACATGTGCAAGCCTTGGACAACTGGGGAAAAGGCATATTTCCTGACCTTGTAACCATAGCAACCACTTGCTGATTGGTAGCAGGCAGCCTTTCCATCCTTTACCACTGAAGGCAAGTATGTGAGATTGCTGGCTTTGTTTGTGGCTTGTGCTTTATTTACATGCAAACACGAATGTCAGCCTTAAAATCTCCCTTCCTTTTTTGTTCATTTGTATGTTTTTGTTCACCATTATGGTAGGAGAACAGAGAATGAAAGACACATTTCAGAGTCTTGCAATAAATTTATTACAAATACTAAAACAATAAGTGATTCCACTTAAACACATGCATATACACTTGGAACAAAGTTGGAAAGATAACAAAATTTTGCCATTTATACTATTAAGATGTGCTTACAGTAAATGAGGATGTTCTGTAATTGCTTCCAGTTTTCAGGACAAAAATCATATTTTTTAAATTCACTTCAATAACAAGCTATGCATAAAATAACGTCCTTCTTTTTCTACCTTTTTCTTTCCTTTGTCATTTTGATATTAAGGAGTAGAATGACCAAAATGCAAAATATAAAATATGTAAGTGTAAAGGCTGAATCATTCCATGATTAAGGTTTCAAATTTTCCCTTCAGCATCACATTAAACAGGTTGGAGATTCTCAGTCTGGCTGAATCCTTTGTTGATAGCAGTGACATACACACCTCCCCAAAGCCTCACAACAGTTACTTTCACCTATTTAAAAAAAAAAAAAAAAAAAAAAAGAAAAAAAAAAAAAAAAAGAAAAAAAAAAATACAACCNAAATTAAAAGGAATAAGTACAATTCAGCTCGATACATAATCTGTTCAAGGGTGGCATAGACTAAGCATGCACGGACACATTTGCTTCTTATCCTGAAAGAGACTGCATCTCCAGGTCAGGACTGTTGTTAGTGATAGGGAGGTAAAAGGGAAGTCCACTTAGCCAACATCTTGCTTAGAGTATAATAAAGTGTGCACTAACAAAAGAATGCACTTCATGGTATTCCTTTTCTAAGGCTATCATTTGATAAAAAAGAATTAATTTTCTTCTATATGAATAGTATAAAAGATGCTTTTAATTTAATAGGTAAGATCAGCACAGAAAAGTATTTCAGAGAAATTATTCTGTATTTTACTATCATATTTACAGGTGTTTTTTCACCACCTGTCAAGTAAATTAATATTATTTTATTATGGGTCTACATAATTTTTAATTCTATGTATTAACGGCATTATTCCTGCTTTTATTCTTTCTCATTAGTTACTTCAGAAAGCACTATTATTAATTAGCAAAAAATAGAATTTCTACTAATAAACTAAGAACACTGGTAGGAATATTGTTACAGAAATACCATAAGGTAAAAATTCTTTACCTCCCATAAAAATATTCTACAGAATTCTAAAGTTTGCATAACTTTATTAGGCTTTTTGTTTCTTACCTGACATTACTATCTATACACATGAATCAGATACTAAGAATTTACTTTATATATAATTCACCTTATACATATGCATACATATCTAAACATTTACATGTGTACATGCAGTCCACTTGACTATAAATGGACTAAAAACATTTAAACATACATGTTCTGAGTTTGTGTACAAAATAATAAGCAATGAAATCATTAAATCTTATTTCCAAGTAGGGCTAATATATCCACTGTTTTCCTGAATATATTTAGGTTCAGTTTTGCAAATGTTTGAATTTACTGACAGAAGTAGTCAAATTTAAGTCAGCTGATATTTTGGCAATTTCAATTATTAATTTGCATAAATTTTCCAGAAATCAGGTCCTTACATTTGAAATAACAAACTTAAACTTTCACTTTGCAAGCAGATCTAATGCAAAAAGATTAATTTCAAGTCTACAAGCCTCTCTCTGGGACCTATTTAAAAATCTTCCCATTTAAAACTCACCTTACTTATTTTTTCACATGTAAAGGTCATTTTCTAATGCACTTAAAAAATATTCCTTTAAGAATTCATGCTCCAGAAAGGTGTTATTTAAAGTTTTGAATAGTTAAATTATTTTAATAGTGTTTTATTAATTAATATAATAATTTACTTTCACCTGGCACCAAGATGCACACTAATGAAAAAATCTCTTCCAAGTAGTTAAATTAGAATTCCCTAAGAGAATGTAAAGGAGAAAAATAAAGCCTTTGTTAAATTTTCAGTCCTTTCTTAATATAAACATTAAAAATCATAGGATTTTGAAAGGACAAGTTGCTT
>VWZD01008803.1:0-14194 GCA_013396695.1 Sakesphorus luctuosus
ATTGATTCTATGATTCGATGATTGTATGAGAGCTCTCCCTCTGGAAAGAGCGCTAGAGAAAGGGCAAGTGGGACTCTGCTCTTATAAATAAACAAAATTAAAAAATGAGAACAGGTAAGTAAATCAGATACTGTCCTTCCGGTTGGGTAACTCCTTTCTTTGGGAACATGACTGGTACAGGAGATACAGCTACAACTCCTTTCATCCAGAGGCTCAGGGGACCCCTCACTCACCCTTCCTTTCCTTAGGTGAATTAAACTCTCCCTCTCATCCTAACAACCTTGTATTATTAACTGGTTCCCTTTGAAGTTACTTGACTTCAGAAGAGGGATTTTGTAGAGTTCCCATGGATGAAGGCTTTCACGATGTGATTATTCAGGGTGCTATATAACCTCCTCTATGCTTCCTTTCCCTAGGAAAAGTTGGACTAGACAATCTTGGAAGTATCCCTCCAACCAAGGCTGGTCTATGATTTCTATGACTTTTTCAGGAGTTAACTGAGTCAGAAGAGACATGACTGCAAAGGAATGATTATGGCATTCATGTAAAGAAGTGAGTACTGGGTTCTAATTTTTGCCACGATAACGGAATTACCTCTCTGATTTACATGTAAGTTGCATAAATAGCATGTATAAATTCTGGAACAAGAAATAGAAGCTCTAAATTCTTCCCTAGATTTGACCCCACAACTAGGGGGCTACATCACTAACTCATGGTCCATATTCCTTCTTTCTTGCTCATCTCAAGTAGATGTGTTCCCCCTGTCAAATGGCACAAAGACCTCTGAGTGCAGTGCTCCTCTCAGAGGCAGATGTGGAGCTGAAAGGTCTTAGGCAGGGGAAGGAACTTATTTCACCAATAATGATTAATTTGTCTTGCAAGAAAGAGGCTGCTACTCCATGGTTTCTCAGAAAACCTTTGCTGCTTCTTCACCTTGTCTGCTGGAAGTTGTTCAAGAGAAAGCCAGAAGAAAGGGAACCTCAAGAAAAGAGCTTGATGGGATAGCTGAATATCTTAAGCAGGAAAGCCACATGGTGAAAGAAGGGCATGTTTTCAGAGCCTGGCCCCAGCAGGGTCAGCACTGTTGGCAATCCAAGATCTGCTCTGCAGCCACAAACATGAGGAGGAGACAGCCCCAGGGACTAGGAAAGTCAGGAAACCTGCTGTGGTTAGGGAAACATTGGAGCTCGCTCTTATCACTGAGCACCAGGATGGTATTTAGAACTAATGATCCTCTGTTGATCTGAGTGCCTTCCAAAAACAGTGATTCACAGACTGAAGCACTCAAGTGCAAGCATGATGCCAGGGGGAAAAAGATGACTGCCTTTTGCATCAGGCTGGGGTTGAAATGATGTCCTGGTCTAAGCATAATTCTCCTGTATGCTACCAGCATACCCAGACCTTCATCCCATATGTGTGTACAGTACAAGATCACAGTCATCCAGTCCCATGGGTACTGGGCCATCATGTCTCCCAGAGGGTAAAGTTGCATGGCAGGAAGGAATCTCATGCCCTAGCAGTTAGGGTATCTGTTGGAAGCAGGAAGTCCTGGAATTTAATATTTTTTCATGTGATAGTGTAAGTGTTTTATGCTAGACACCTGTTGGATAAAAATTAAACCATTGCAGAGTGTGTTAAAGGAGAGAGATCTATACCACCAAAAACTTGACATTGCTGAAAGTATATGAGTGAAAGAAGAAGGTAGTTGAGGCAGCCAGTGTTCAACCGTTAATTTGAACTTTTCGTGATTCTACCAGCTTATGGCTGTTTAAAGCAGTGTAATACAGTTTAACACATACAGACCTTAGAATATTGAAAAAAATCAGCAAAACTAATGTGCAGATATCAAAGACTATCTATAGGAGGCATTATAACAACTGTCAGGAAAAGGATTGAAGACTAATGTGCTTGAAGAATATTGCCTCTACCACTGCTTATAGAATCAGGTTACTTATAAAAGATGGGAAAATGCAATGCAAAAATAAAATAGGGTGGAAATATTTACTGTTAGATTTTCACAGCTTTCAGCCATCTCTGAGGTGTTTGGGTAGGGGGAAATAGCTGTGGTGGACACTTCAAATGATAAAATGAACTAACATTGTAATAAGAGTCATTGATCATCACAACAGATAGATCTTAGTCCTAATTGTATTAGTGTAGATGTTTGTTGAACATTTTCCTGTATCCTTATAGCATAAAATGTTTATGTGAGACTGGAGGACCCTTAGTTAGACTAATTTCTTTTTTTTTTTTCCAAAAGCAGCATCTTACTATTTTGTTCTCAAATCTTGATTTAGATGACTTGCTGAGTAATCTGGGGCTCAAACTTACTCTTTAGAAGGGTATTTGCTATTATGGTAATAAAACATGTTGGGCTAAGGTCTTCAGTTCTTATTTATGAATACTCATTGCAATGCTAATGCAATGACTGGTTTACATATAACTGATGAAATGGGACCAATGAAGACTAATAGTGAAATTATAGGAGGGAAAAATTAAGACTGAAGCAGAAAAGTATTTGCAAATAACACCTAGGACACCAATTTTGCAAAGAGCTCTACTGATGGCAAGCAGACTTTCCCACTCCACTTGAACCCGTAATAATGTTCCAAGGTAACCATGTGCCCAAGGCATTGCTGGATGTAAGTATTAATCAATAAATCATCATTCAAAACAACCACCATAGCATGACAAGCCTGCAGGAAAAGCACAACTTAAAAAGCACAAACATTAAAAGAGAAATGTTTATTTCTTACAGTGTTAAACTGTTCAGAAGTACTTGAAAGATGCAAGTGTTCTATTTACATTATGAACTAAAACTAGAAGCATCCACTTCAACAGAACATTCAAATAGTGTTGCCTCAGTAGTTCAACATTAACAATTAAACAGGAGAGCCGTGAATCCAGATCAGTGACCCCAGCAGAAATGTGGGACATACGGAAAGACTACAGTCACCTGCCTGGTGAACGAGTTCTTACCTGGCGGCTCTGATGCTGAAATAGAAGAGCTGTGAGTTATGTGTTGGACATTTATAAAGCACAACATCTGGGCACTATTGCCAGAGATGATAAAATCAAAAAGGAGCTTGTAAAGGCACGAGGCGAGTGCAGTGTTTTGACATGACTTCTCGGAAGTGTGGCTGACATGTACTCATAAAAGGAAAATCTACAGAGTTCTCCAATAAAGTGGACAACTGCAGATGAAGCCATCCAATACCCACAAGAACTGGCACTGTTAGAACTTCTTTATGGTGAATCATTCTATAATATCGATCCCACTAGTGCTGATCCAGAGTGTGTCCCTTGCACAGTGCTCATGTAGGAAAAAATAATTCAAAGTTCCCCTGCATCATTTTTCAGCTGCTTGATAACAGTTGTCCTTCCAAATGGTAATGATGGAGACTGAAACGTGAGCAAAATGTGTGCTTGGTTATGGACAATAAGAGAAAGATTGAAAGCTGGCTCAATCTCACGGGCCAACAACCCGCATTCTAGAGACAGCCATGATTTTCGCTACCAGTGAGTCCCAGAGAGAGAAGTGTCTTGTAAGAACGCTGACAGACACAGAACAGAGGAATAATATTGGTCTTGGTCTTAGTCTCGGTCTTGGTCCTGTTCTTCATCACCTCATGCTGCACAAGTTAAGGTGTCACAGGTAGAGCTGTACTGGCAGCATAAAGGAGAGCTGTTCCTAGCTCAATGAGCCCATGGTGCCTCAGGCCATCAAAGCAGAGATGCCACCTATAGGTGGGCATGAGACTGAGGGATGGATTTAACCATGGACACTATTTCCCAGATTATCCATGATTGCAATACATGTGCCGCAATTAAACAAGCCAAGAGAGTGAAGCCCATGTGGTATAGTGGGCAATAAGACAAATACAGATATGGCGAGGCTTGGCAAGTTGATTATATCACACTGCCACAGACTCGCCAAGATAAGTGTTATGTGCTTACTATGGTGATGAATTTACTATCAAAACCCCTTGAATGCTTGAAAGCATTACTTGGTGATGTACAAGATATATAATATACATACATATATATATATACACACACACATATATATATATACATATACATATATATATATAAAGAGTTAGATTCTATTGAGAAGGCAAGAATAAACATTGTTATCACTAAAAATTTACTGGGGACTTGTTGCTTTAAAGCATGGTCAAATTATCACAATAGCCAAATATTCATAAGCATTCATGCCCACACTTAGCTTTAGGTAGATGAAAGAAAACAGGTATGGGGTTAAATCATGTTACCTGCTCAGGAGCAGTAGCAGATTCTGTATCATCAGAAATGCTGCAAGTGGTATGCACAAGCAACCAAGCCATGGGACTGCCTAATTGCTTAGTATGTAGCTGGGGGTCCCACCAACATTCGCAAGGGAGACATCTTTTGCTCATCCTATGCTCATGTATGTTACCTGACTCATATAAACTAAGAAATGTAGACTCGAGCATATTCATGTGCAGAGAGGCTCTAACCTGTCTTACACTGATCATGGAAGATCATTTAACCACAAGGTTACTGAGTTAAACAGAAAGAGGGAGACAGAGGGTTGGGAAATGGAGAAGAGAAGAAGGAGATACTGCAGTATTACCTCTGCCACTTCTTAGTTTGTTGACAAAGAAAGGACTAAGCTATCCTCAATACTTGGAAGAAAGCCTCAGTATTGAATTCCAGGAGAAAGGCCATGATTGTGAACACCAAATGGATATAAACATCAAGAATCCTGTGAGAAATGGCACTTAACCTACAGCCTTCCTACCATGATTGCCTTCTTCAACATCTCTAGCTTCTGGTTTGGCACAGTGATTTATGTAAATCCCATTCCCAGACACTTTAGTCTCACTGTGTTTACTACAAAGAACTTGCCTCTGCCTAGTTCACAGCTGTTTCACAAGGCAAAACTTCCTGGAAGCTAAATGATGCTGCACTCAACATCCAAGGGTGCTTGTGAATCAAGCCAGGATGTATTGTTTTCAAATGGAAAATCAGAAGATATAGTCCTTTGTGAACACTGAATATTGATCTGATTTCTGAAATTACAAATGCACAATCTGTTTCTTTCAGAAGAAATATCTGCTAATAAAATACTACTTTTCCTGTACACTTGAAAAATGAATTGGCTCCTGTCCTGTCCTCTCCTCTCCTCTCCTCGCCTCTCCTCGTCTCGCCTCTCCTCTGCTCGCCTCACCTCGCCTCTCCTCGCCTCTCCTCTGCTCGCCTCTCCTCTGCTCGCCTCGCCTCTCCTCTCCTCGCCTCGCCTCTCCTCGCCTGGCCTGGCCTCCCCTCCCCTCCCTTCTCTTCCCCTCCCCTTTGTGTGAGATTTCAGGACGATATATTTCTTCTTTGGGGGTCAAAGAAGTCCTCCTCTAGTTCTTCCTCCAGTCACCAGCTGCTGAATTTTCCAATGAAATGTGCCTTTTAAGATTTGATGTGTCTGCTTCTGGTTTGTTTCTTGGAAGAAGATTGTTCAGCTCAAACTGTTTTAACAGCAATTGTTTAAGTAAACCCAGTTCCAAGTAATTAACAGCCCTTACAATGTAGCAACAAAGCCTGTATGTTTAGAAAAAGATTATATTTACTCACTGAGAATAAACACTGAAATATTTATATCAAGACATAAAATCATGAGTAGGTATTCCTTGTAAATCAAAATTTAACCCTCCAGCAAAAGTAATTGCTTTACTACTCTATGTGAATTGATAAAATAATTATAGAAATATTAAACATTATGGTGACACAGTATGCATTATGTGTGGATTAGTTTTGCAATTCTCAAAATAAAATTTCGAAAGTCCCAAATATGCTTAACATATTATAAAATAAAGGTTTTTTTCTCAATGTAAAAAGAATCAGAATGTTTTTTCATTCATTAACATTTCAATCCAATAAGACCAATCATGCCATGAAACCTCATGTTCTACTGGATTATTTATGGAACTAAGTTTACTCTTCCCATCTCTGTCACAAATAGAATTTTTGAACAAGAATTTCCAGTAATTTTTAGAATAGATAGAAGTTCACCTTTTTCTTTCACTGAGGGCAAGTTTAAAGACTTCCATTTCACTTTGTAGCGAATTAACATTAGACCCAGGCCAAGAAGAGAGATCCTGGTTGCTTAAGACCATACTTACTATGTTCCTACGTTTTATATAAAAGACAGGCAAAAATGTTTACTACATGAAAAAAAATATTTTGGATTCAAGTTTCCTGCAGCTAAATGAATACTATTAGCTCAATTTATGGATTTGAAATGGAAAGCTCTTGACAAAATAAAGACCAGATTCTTTGGTTACACTGAATAAACCTCGTGTACATGAACAGATACATTCTTTTTAGCAGGATTTAGTGGTAAATCATTACTCATTTTGAATAAAGGGGTAATGAGTACAGCAACCATCTGTCACAATTTCACTTCCAACAGCAGGGATTAGGCTTAAAACTGACTTAGCAATTTTGTTATTCCACCTCACATAATGCCCAGCTCTGGGTGTACCACACAATTTTCCAAAAACTGGGCCAGTATTAGAAAGTTGTTGTGCCTTTTCTTACAAAAATTTAAAATGCCATTCATAAAAAAGAAGATAACTGTAATTACTTTGTGATCTGATATAACACACAATACTCTGTGCCTTTTCCATTCCTATACATCTATTTTCATGCAGAATAAGCTGTAAAACTTATCACTATGAACACACAGGATTTTAAGAAATTTTTCATACTTTGAATTTCATTATTAAATGAGTTTGTACATAGTCTGTTTTCTTCCCCTTTGCGCTAGAACTCATTGCAGACTAAACTAAAAAAATATTAATAGAGAGCAGAGCTTACACCTCTGGTAATGACCCTCAGCCTCTTGTTGGAGAAGCTGCAGGGACTAGAGTAATCAGCTGTACTAAGGGTGAAGTATTGCTGATTTCATGACATCAAATGTTTTGAATTGGAGCTTGAAATGAAAAAACAAAAACAAAAACAAACCAAAACCAAACAAAAAAGTTGTATAAGTGTCTCCAACACAAAAAGACATAAAACCCCTCAAAGAACCCTCTTAGGTAATTTCTTGGTATTAATTTACCTCCTTTTCCTTTCCCTCTTCTCTGCATGAGATAGTCCTGCCTGTTTTGAGATTTACTAGAGCCTAACAGAGCTGTTCTAACATGGCTCTGTTCTCCTCATCCACAGCTCAGCGCAAGGTGGGGTAGTCTGTAGGGGCTGTATCTGGCAAAAGAACAGCTCGGGATACTGATGAACCTTGGCGTGCTGCTCCTCCCCTCCCTTTTGTTGACTGTCTGAGAGCACCTCTAGTTGCAAGCAGAAGGAAGGTAGGACTGCCCTGCCTGTTTCCTAAGCAGCATAGACAACTGCTTCTGTCCAGAACACAGCCATCTGGAAAGTGATGGGGTTTTTCTCAAACAAGCATAGTATTCATTAAAAGAATAGCATTTCTTCCATGGTAGGCACTGATGAAGAATGAGGAAAAATCTCAAGAAAAATCCAAAGCTTGGTAAAACTGAAGTCGGTAAAAGACCTTGGGTACTAAGATTCTGAAATTCTCAATTTTAGAGAATTTTGATTTAGGTAATTCATTTTTCGAAACAGGACACATTATGAAACCTGGACTCAAGTTCAAAGCTGTGTGTTGGAACGCCAAAAGCTGAAGAGAATCTGCAGCTTGGGCTTTGGTTTTTGTAGACTGGAGAGGCCCTCCTGGCCAGCAGCCACCTGAAAGATGTCTATCCCACGTTATCAATGAGAGACCTCCCATGCTAGTGACTAACGTAATGAGCTTACAGTCAGGGAGGCTTTCAGAAAAGAAATAGCCAGTAAAAGAAAAAAAAAAAAGGTAGAATTGCCACCCGATCCTACCAGAGGTCAAAGAATTCCAGCAAATAGTGGATACTGTTGTGCTTTTGCACTTGTTAACTGATTGCACAAGAGGAAAGACAAAGGAGAAGAGCTTAGTCTAGGCATCTGCTTCTCTGTGAACTGTGACAAAGACATGAAGAGGCATTTACTTGTTATCATCAGCCCAGGGAGAGCCATTCTGAGAATGGAAATGCTAATCATCAATCTCCCTGTGCATGCAATGTCTCTGTTTAATAGCTGATAGAGCGTCTCCAAAGGGGCTTTTTTTTGCTCTTTGTTTAAAATGACATATAATGGACCTGGACTTATCAGTGTCTCTAAATGCATTTTCTGTGCTTTATCCTTACTAAGGGATTTAGTCCGTTCTAATGAATATGTGCAGAATTGATTTTGAGCTTGGTATAATTTAATCCATCAATTTAACATTAAATTAATATGCGAAGGGGGTCTCTTTGTGGATGAAAAACAGAAGGGGAACATTCTTATTAATTTAAAATGGACTTGAGAAATGGAAAGAGGCTGCTGCTATTAGTATCTGCCACTGGGCTTAACCACTGGTTAGTGAGTTACTGTGTGTGAATATTGCAGCTGCTGAAGCTACGGTGACTGAGGGATCCCTGGTACATGCTGAGCCTGGAGGTTGGGAGGGTGGCATCACCTCTGTGGGAATCAAACTGCTGAGTGATGGCTTGCCAGGAACTCTGATGGTTGAAGGCTCCTCACCAGCCTCCTACTGAAAATGATTTTCTGCAGACCAGCACTCCCCAGACAGTTTTTTCGCATGATAGAGGAGTCCAAACCAAAGCCATGCACCAAGAACTGTTAAATATCTGGATGTGTGATCAGATTTCACAGGCTTTTGATTTGGAGAAATTTTGAATAAGAAAAGATATCTGGGCCAGGATGTTGTGCAGCATCATCAAGCAGCCCAATTTTAAGCAATGCTTTTAATTCACCAATGATGGACTAACAGAACTCACAAAGATGGCATGTAGCAATAACTAAAGCTTAAAAATAATGGATATAATTTTTAACAAGGAGACGGAAGAAGGACACTGAGAATTGAAGCAGATTTGTTCAGAGCAACATGCTTTTGAAAATCTTTATTAAAGGAACATTTTAATCACTCCTTTATTTTCCTTGGGACAAAGTCAGACTAACAGGCCTGTTAGCTGATTTATCTGGATTCCCATTTTCAAGTGGCGTACCATACTAGGAATGCAGCAGGACTTGGAGGAAGCTGCCTTTCAGCTACTGCTGAGAATGACCCAGGAGGTTACTTAGTTTTGCAGTGATCAGCTCCTGGGAGTCGTGTGCTCCAGACTTGCTAAACCTGTGGGTATTTTTAAAAGTTGCTGTTAGAATCTTCTGGGATTATGGATAGAGGAGAAAGTTTTTGACTGTCATTATATGAGATGAGCATATCATCTGCCTCTTGCCCTTAAGAACACAGATTCCCAAGAGTGGGAAGGTGGCAACAAAAACATGCTGAGGCTGATCCAGGAGACCTAGAAATACTCCAGAGAAATGGAACAAATGAAATCAGTGGTTTAGAACAGCTTTCACAGGAAGGGAGACAAAAATAAACTAGGATTCCTCAGCTTAAACAACGAAAGCTATAATAAAACATAACTGGGAAAAATTACTGGTTTGTCATATCCAGGGAACCCAGTGACAACCAAACTAAGTTATCAGGTAGAATTTAAAGCAAATGAGAGTTCTGTCATAACATATAATTACATTTTAGAATGCATTGCTATAGGGGATTTTTGAAGATAAAACTCAAATTCAGAAACACACTAGAAAAAAATTAGTAAAATGATTTGTGAATATTTTAACCATAGAATGGTCTGCTCAGGTAGAAATGATACTGTAGAAGTATTTAGGTTACTGTTACACTTTGTTCAAGAAAGACATCTTTTATCAAATCATTAGGGCTTTCTCATTACGTGGCATCTGCTGATTTGCAGCACAAGTATGAAAACCTGATAAAGAAAGAATGCAGATGCCAAGGTGGGAATGCGCTGATAAGTAACATGACACCCTGGATAAAAAGACTGGATGGTCTTGACCTCTCTCCTAATAATATATGGATGATTTCTCTTGCAGTATTTTCATTCTAACACATTATACTGTAAAATTTGCATCATGTGCAAATCAGGAGGATGCTTTCATTTTAAGTGATTTAATGTCATTTAATCATTTTACCTGTTCAGGTACACAACAGTTCGGAGAACTGTCTATCAGAGAGTGCCAGTGAAAGTAAAAATTGATAGGCTAACTACAGTAGAATAGATAGCACCTTACCAAATAGAAAGCACATATAGGAAAAATGTGAACAGCAACCCAAAGTTAAGGCCATTGAGTCCGTTAGCTTTAGCTACATACTGAAGCTGTGACAGGTCTGCGTGAGCTGAAATACCATCTGCCAACAGAATACACCAAGTGACATGCTAAATGAGGATAAGAAACAGAAAGGGAATGAGAAAGAGATTTTTCCCTGCCTACAACTCCTCTATACAGCCCTTAAAACTTTGGCAAGGCATGTGTTACCAGCACCAATCCTCATTGGGAAGGGCAGATCCTTTGTCGGAGCCTCATACCCATGGAGAAGGAGCCTACTCCAGTAGCTTTGAGCAGAGGGATGCAAACCACAATCCCTTCACTATCTCCCCACCACAGTTGGTACAAACTTAACCCTGCAACTCTGGTACTACTGGAGGTGAAACAAATGGTCACACATTTGTTAGCAGACCATCTGATGCTAGCAGACCATCATTTTTGTTGTTTTCCCCTCCACTGCTTTTCAAAATGTATGTTTAAAAGTGGCAATAAAAGGAAAGATTCATCTCCCTTGCAGAATTAGCCACAAAAAATGCCTCTGGAAGAAAATTGTAGCTTGTTAGAAGACTTTCAACAGTTCTAAATATATTCATTGGCTCTTTGCAAAAGACATTCCTCGTCCCCTGGTGTGTGCTCATATGACTGTAAAATTGCTCTTATGATGTAATTACTGCAGAGCTGCCAGCACTAGCACACTACCTGCACTCAGTTTAGGCCATGACTTGCCATCATTACAGCTGCTCATGTCAGTTTTGGTTTTAATCCTCAGCAGAGGTGATAGTGTCTTCCCTGCAGACTTGAGAGGACTGTGAAAAAGTCCCTGCTTGAAAGTCATCCCCCATCCAGTCTGTGCACCCTGCTCATGCACACTACCCATTGGGGAACAAATCCAAAAATGCTCCAGGAGCAGAGATATGCTGCAGCTGCAGCACTGGAGGAAGTGACACTGTTAAATTTCTTCTGCCAGTGCTAGAGATGGGAGGAAGTGGAAAGCTAATTTTTTTGATCTTTGTGACACACGTGTCCTCTTCAGTTTCCCAAATGTCTGTTGAGCCCACCTTTCTGAGAAAGAGGAAGATCTGTGCTCTGGAGAGGGGAGTGGAATGATTTTGTGTTCAGCTACAGGGAGCAACTGAGGGCTCGGCTTGGTGCCTGGGGCAAAATGGCAACCTGACCAGATAACTACTTTGGCTTGCAGCATTCAAAGCTCTGTGTGCTGCTGAGGACCTTGAGCTATGTCTTGTAATGGTCCAGTCCATTAAGTCTGACCAGTTAGTTTCTCTGAGGGTCTTCGGTGAAGGATTTTGACAAAAGCTTGTTGGAAATCTTACCCCGAGCCCTCAAGATAGCTCTAACATCAGGGGTTTTGCTTCTTCAAAGAATTCCACCAAATGCAGGCTACATGGCTTTTATTTGTAAAGACTGTGCCTTTCACTTTGCACTGCATTTATCCATGTGTTTGCCAGTTCCAGCCTTTTGTATCATTCCTTGCAATTTTCCTTGTGCAGACGTCAGGCTTGGATCACTCTGGGATCCTTTTTAAAACCAGATACCACATTTGTCAGCTTTCACTTCTCTGATACTGAAGCCAATTTAAACACAGTTTATCATATCACAGATAGGACAATTTAATGTTTAAATTTTCTTAGACCTTCACAGTGAGTACTGTCTACTGCTGGTAACTCTTAACTAGTGTAATGGTTTAAAAGTAAACCGGTGGGAGAAATGAACTCAGCTCAAGAGAGATTACAAGTCAGAGTTATAATTTGTTGAAAAGATACAATAAATACAACAATGCAGAGAAAAACTGTATTTTTAACCCACAAAGACAGGTCCATAACCCAGCACCCTGGGACATGAACTGAGCAGTGTTCCTTAGCCCCTGTGCTGAGTGCCACGTGGTCCCCCTGGGTGCAAAGCACAGGGAAAGGAAACCTGTTGGCGAGGATGATGGTTGCAGTTCTGTCAAAGTAATGATTGCAGTCTTGCCAAGAGTGGCAGTCGCAGTCCTGTTGACGTTCTGGTCCTCTGGATCCAATGAGTGGTACCAGAAGTCCCAAACCCAAAGATTATATATGCTCAGGTTCAGGGTTCAGGTGGGAATGCCCAGTATCTGCCCCACCGTGATAGTTTTAATCTAGGCCTTCCCTAGTAACCAGTTGTAACTAGGGAAAGGCCCATTTACTGGGTATTCCACACTCGTTTTTTTCCCATGCAATAAAGGAGCATAACTAAGAGAGAGATAAGAAGTTGCCATTCTTTTTCTTTCAGCGAGGTTTGGGAACAGGGGGTCCAGGCGTCAGTCTCTTATCGGAGCCACACAGGAGATCGTAAGAAGGAGAGAGTGAGAGGAAGCTGGTTTTCTTTTGAGAGTTGTTGGTGAAATAGTATTTTGCCAGTTTTTTGGGGGGGAGTTGATTGTATTTGTCTGTTTTGTTTCTGTGTTGTCCCTCCCTTTTCCCTGTTTCCCCTTCCCTTTTCCTTTTTTTCCTGGGAGCTCCCGATTGTGTGTACAAATTGTATATGTAGTTGTAAATGTTAGAAAATATATGTATTCTGATTTAATTCAGTTTCTTTCGAGTTTTCAGTTTCCTTTTGGGTTTCTTTCTTTTTTTTTTCCTTGCTTTGAGGAGAGGAGGGAAAAGGAGAGGTCAGCTTGGGCTGGGAGGCCAAGTCAAACCTAGACACCCATGATGGGAAGTTTCACAGTGAGTGATTTAACTCTGTGAGTCATGGAATATTTTTGGAATCTTTCATGGTCTAGGTTGTTGCAGCTGCATATTGTGCCAGTCCCTAATGGCCCATTAGCAGACATGACCCCTCGGGCTGGGTGTAAAGGTGCTAACCACTCCCCAGAGGGGAGTTATCACAGCTGGGTCAGTGGTGTGAGACAGAAATATTCCCATGCTTCTCAGGGTTCTTTAACACCCAGCTTGTAGCCTGAGGGGTCAGGTGTGCCCTGGGCAGATGCTGCAAATGGTCCATTATTAACAGTTCATCAGAAATAACATAGAGGGAGTAGAATACACAGTTTTGGTTATACCCATATAGTGATAAACTGAGTCTGGCCCCTATAACTAAGGCAACTAGTTATTTTAAGGATTTGTCAAGAATATTTTCTAAATTTCTTCAATTTAAGGGTGTTTCTCTCGTATGTTCACTGAAAAGTTTGCTGCACTGTGACCTTATTTACTCGATCTTTTTTTCAGTGAGTGCTGAAGCAACTAGTGTTTTTTTTGTTGTTCTGACCTTATTTTCTGAATGCTCTTACTGAAAGTTGATTCTCTGAAAAGCCTCCTTCTGTGGGTGAGTTTGAAAATATTTTGAAGTATTTTATTATTTTTAATATTTTTTTATTAAGTTATTATTAATTAAATATAGTCTCTGTTAATGTTATACTTCAGTCTATTTTCCTGCTTTATTTTCATCACCAGAGTTGAGGTTCCAATTTCATTTGGTTGTTCAAATATCAGTTCCAGCTTTTAAAGGATTCCAGTCCCCTTACTCTACTGTTTTTCCATTCTGATTAGGAGTGGGACCATTTCCTTAATAGATGGTATAGTCATAGCTTGATTTTCTAATCAGGACCCTATAAAATACAGGCATGATACAATACAGTACAATAAATACAATATACAATTTATATTAAAGAGATAAACATTTATTATAAGAATTTCACCCTTTTGACTGCTTTTATTTTTCATTTCCCATTTTCATACAGACCTCCTTTTCAAAATGAAAACTACCATCATGGACATTTTGGGCTTTCTGTCTTGGAAAGTAAAGCTCAATTTAATATATCATGTAACACCATTGCAATGCGAATGTTCACATAAAGTTTTGGACCAGGCCTGCTCATGAGCTACTTCTTTTAATGTGTGTATCGGAGGTATACAGCTGGATTCCAGTGGATCTTCATACATCACAGAATCATAAATTACGCTGAGTTGGAAGGGACTCACAG
>VWZD01008804.1:203-13494 GCA_013396695.1 Sakesphorus luctuosus
GAAAAGTAGAACTTTCTTCTTTTTTTTTTTGTTTGTTTGTTTGTTTGTTTAAAAAAAAATATTGAGCAGGCCCTAAGCTTCCAAGGTGATTATAAAGAAAAAAATTATTTTTGTTATTCAAGGTCACTAAGACCTCACTCTGCTCTTGTTGCTGTTTTGCACAAAAATACCAAAATATGGATACTTGGTTTCTGACAATAGGAGTGAAGAGATGTGACCAAGCCATGATGACAAATACTATGTTCCAAGTTTGACAAGACTGAATGTAAAATAGGTACTGAGATTTATGATTCAGAGTGCTGTGCCCTAGCAATGCTGGAAACAAAAAGAGTTTCATGTCTTTTGCCACAATGCCTGTTAAATCCTGAACAATGGAATTGTCTTGCTTGGCAGACAGAATTAGACCATCTGAGTTGTCTTTGCTTAGGAATTAAATTGAATATTTCTTACTGTGAAGAATTTTCCACTTACTCCATTGTTCATACTGCATTGATTCAGACAAATTGATTTTTTCTGTGGCAACAGATCTATGACAAGGGATGACAAAAGTTAAGTCATCTGTGACTAGGATTCAGGCAATTTTTAACACTGAATTTCTGAAAGCACTCAAATGAACTTCTGGAAGCATCATAACTACTGAAATACAGAGGATACATAGCACACTTCTCTGTAGTACTGGCTGTGAAATGGGATTCATATTCTTCTTGTAATTTAGAATTTTTGTCATCTGGCTTTAATTTATGAAACCACATGCAGATTAATTCCTTAATATGGATTCACTCTTCCAGATCCAAATTTTTTATTTACACATAGTCAGATCTTGCTCAAATGACCTTAAGTTTTGCACTTAGTTAGTCAAGGTATTCTATAAAGGCTGTCTTTGAATTCATAAATCCATAGATCAGCATTATAAAACACTGGCCACTGAGTCTCAATCCTTTTTTGACCAAAGGTTTAATGTAGTTTTCTTTCGCAGTCTGTTTAATTTGTTTGGTGTTTCCTTGCCAATATACTTTACATAATGATACTTACGTGAATATATTGTAAAATAATAAATGTAAGGTTTTAATATCAGAAGTTTTTAATACCATAATTTTGTTTAAAAACATTGTAGGTAGCCTCAGTGTGGATTTTGCTTACAAGAAGTACATCCTAGATATCTTTCCATCAAGAAAACAGGTCTGTGGTTAGTGAATGTAAACTTTCAGTAGGCGTATTTTTCTTAGTTACCATCTGCAGGTCACTTGTAGTGCAGGGGATTTCCCCAGGGACCCTAAGATATAGTTTTAAACCCACTCATTTTAGAAACTAAGGAGTTGAGCCACCCAATAATTTTAAAAAATGACTTTGAGAGGATGTCAATTAGTTTTCTGGTCAAAGAACCTCAGGAAGAAAGAGAAGGAAGGACAGCAATGTCTGAAAATTTTCATTATGTTGATGCCAAAGAGGTTTCTGATTTTTGATTTATCACATTTTGTAGATTTTAGAAACACAGTAGATGTAGCACTGTAGATTGTAGTGGGTTAATATTTAGCAGCTTATAGTATAAAGTACTTCTGTCTCTACCCCTGCTCCAGATCAGGCCACTAAGATCTGCCAGCTATTTAGTCTCTTTCTCAAGGTACCAGATTGGAGACTATCAGAGAGAACATAAACACAGAGCAGAGTGACCCGAGGCCCTGGAGAGCGTCCAAAAGACCTTTATGTGCTGAAGAAGAGGAGGAGGATGAAGATGGAGGGTCCCGGTGACCCCAGCCCCAATTCAACAGGGGGTGGAAACTGGGAGGGGACAGAGGTGGAACTGGACATGTGGACCGTAGTGATTGGATAGATTATATTATAAAAGTTGTAGAATCAAAGCTTGCTTTAGGGCGCAGCTATGTATTCCTGGATGAGCGGGGTTGCTCATTAAAGTAACTACCCCTTATCTTATCTCCTACAAAACTTGGCTCAGAGTCTTTCTCACAGACTTACGGCAACATGTAGAGGAATACTGAACATCAACATGAAACATTTATTATATATAAGGGCTTGAGCACTGATGATTTATCTTTAGCATTTCTTTTTTGTTTCTTTTGTGTTTTACACAGTAGAATAATCCTTCTTTCTTTGACCAGACAAAAAGAAAATGTAACTCAAAATACAGGAAAACATGGAAATTGTGCTAAATCTCAGAATGTAAAAAGCAGAAAACAACTGGAGTTCTAGGTAAAAACATAAAAATGGGAAGGGGAAATCACACACCTAGACATCAGGCCAGTAATTTAACATGTAATTTTCCCTGTTCATCCAGCTTTTACTGGGTGTATTTGTTAGACTCTTGGAAAACTAGAGGACAACATAGAGCAGAAAATCTGAGTTCTTTATTTAGCTAGTGAAAGCATTTCATCAAATTTCTCGGTAAATAGGTTTAAAAAATTTTGCTAGCTCTACAATAACTTACACAAATTTTGAAAACCTTAAATATTACTGCAGATTTCTAGAGAACCCCGTAGATGACTTTTCCTTGTGTAAATTCAGAGATGAAAACTTTGCAAGGGAAAAAAAAATGTTGGATGGCAATTATATGCCTTCAGCAGTTTCTGTGACTGGGTCTAGAGAAAAGTCTAAATGAGTGGTAGATTTCTTATCATCAGTGAATCTCAGAGCAGTTTTTTTAAAACTATTTTGTTTGAGCAATAGTTCAACCCTTCCAGAAACTCCCACTTAACGTATTTTGCAGAGTTGCCATTTTTGCTTCAATAGCCAAAGTTAAGTTACATTTTGGGTGTGTATTTATTTCTTTACATGGCTGTATTTGTTGACTTGTTTGCCTCCTGAGTGTAAATGTGGATTTTTTTGTCATTTCCCAGACAACCTTCTGACATATTGAGAACCAGAAGCTGTTCACAGGCCATGTAAGAATGAACATGCTGGAAAAATTATTAAAAACCAAATA
This sequence comes from Sakesphorus luctuosus, assembly GCA_013396695.1. Classification (NCBI taxonomy): domain Eukaryota; kingdom Metazoa; phylum Chordata; class Aves; order Passeriformes; family Thamnophilidae; genus Sakesphorus; species Sakesphorus luctuosus. The sequence continues at coordinate 3,142 of VWZD01008804.1, forward strand.
GTTGCATGTTCCAATAACCCTTATTTCTATGTTGACATACAGCTAAAGTAAGTAAGAAACAGCCCAGTATACTCTAGCAGTATCTATTTTTTCAAGATTGTTCTCACTCCTGAAGAGGCTAAGCAGTAGATTTTGGGGAAGACAGCAATACGTATTAACTAAAGAATTTTTCTGATCCTTTGTTAGTTAAAATAATTACATTATGTATATGGCAAAGGTTAAGCATGTGCTAAGGATCAAATTGTTTCAGATGCACAGGGGACTTCATCCATATGCTTAAAAGCGCTATGCAAAGGGAAAGGTTTAGAAGTCAACAGTTCCTTTATTAGATGTGAAAGAGAAAATATATTGAAAGATGTTATATCTCTTCTGAACATTGAACAAAGATCACCTGCCAATATGACTAATATTCTAAAAGTGCCTAGAAAGTGAAGGGATTGATCATGTGGTCACTTTTGCATCTTTTTCCAGTCCTGCAGTTTATAGGATACTAAAATGGTTATAACAGGTACAGAAAACAGTAGTAGCTACCACATGATGATTTGATTACTCTACGAAGGTTCTGAGCACCCTGTCTAACTTTCAGAAAAAGATAACTTGTCTGAAGAAAAAACCCTCAGATACCGCTGGAAGTAAAATTTTTTTACCATATGGCTGTAATCAGGTTTTATAAAAGTTATCATATGCAATTTAGAAGTTAAGCTTCCAAATTAAACAACCAAAAGATGAAATTAGAAAACTAAATTGTTTTATAACCTTGATGTTGTGATATAGTATTTCAAAGCAGCCTTACACAGCTTTTGTTTTGCTTCAGTGAGAAATTTCACCCTGTTCAGTAAAAAATGTTCTGTTTTGAGGCTCATAGACTTACAATGCAACTAGAGTGTAAAGGATTTTTTTTTCCTTCAAGGTGCCAGAATGAAAGAGACTTGCCTCTTCCCATATGGACCATTAAAATAATGCTGTCAGCAGCCTCAGGATCTTTAACTGCTCATTAAATGAATGCCTGTTCCTGGGAAACTCAAACTCTGCTGACCTCTTTAAGCCTTTTTCTCAGATTATAGTCAGTAGAGTCATTCATTCAAGAAAAATAGCATGTGACATACCAGAATAATTACAATTAACCAACACAGCAGTAATTTGGATTATCTAACACTGAAGTACTGATTGAATGATCAGTCTCTCTTGGGGAAATGCTCATCAAATAAGTATGAAGTACAGTGAATAATGAATAAGTAAAGGAAATTACCATTTAACCAATGAACAGCAGATGAGCAGAATAATATGTTTGGTATGGGAGACAGTAAATAATTCATTTGGGAAAATGGATGTTTAGGGATGTCTGAATATTTCTAAACACAAACACTATCCTGCCTGGGTCTTGTTAGAATACCTTTTATTTAAGGCAATGATTTACCTCATCTCTCCTTTAAAATATTTTTCCAGTACAGTATTCTAGATAATAAAATTTATTGTTTTTATTTAGTCTGGCAATATTCTTTTACTGTTAAATCTCTGAAAGAATTGAGGAGAGGAGGGTGGTCATGTGGAGAATTTTAATTTTGGCATTTTAAGACTAAAATACTCTTTTTCTGGTAGAAGGTTTGGTACAACAGGTACAAAATATTTCCTTGTGCCTGGTAAAGGTGGCAACTGTGGAATAGTAAATTCATATCTTCAGACAGTCCATGGAAAAAAAAGGCATTGTATACAATAATAATACTTGATCTGTTTGCATATGTTGAGTTGCTTACATTTATGACTGTATAAATTCTCTTTTCTCAAGATTACAATTAAAAAAGTGAACCTCAGCTTCTCTCAGAAGTTCATGTGGCTCCCACATTCAAAAACATGCCACTTTGGCTTTGAGTCACTCCTCTGTTCATCAGTTATTTATTTTACTTTTGAGTTTATAATACTAAGAATTCATTATGAAAAGAAATTTTTCTCAAGTCATCACCATCCGTTTTTTAATATAATTAGTACTGACTCCTGCTAACTATTTATGCTTATAAACTGCTTGTAAGTATTCTTAGCATTCCTTTGAGTTACAAAAAAAATGAAGAAACCAAGTAGCCTGAAGCTGCTACCTTAAAGTTTTAATTAAAAGTGAGATTCGTCTCTTCTCAAGCAAAAAAATACATCACAAATGGTGCAGTTGCATTCTATGGGTCAAGTCAAGGACAGCCCTTGTGGGTGTAGGCAGGCACGTGTCTTCTTTGAGGCATGGAGATGTGATCTCTGGAAGTATGTTTTGTGATGAAGGACAGAGGTGGTGAAAGAATGGGAGAGGTCATCAGTTATGCCCATCAAAGAATAGCTACTAAAGTATGCATTTACCAGCCATCCAAGTACTACTTGACTGAGCTGCATTCCAGGTCATATGCCTAGGGCAGGGTGAAGACCACACCATGAAACATTCATGTTTTGTGACCTAGTCTGTGGAAGAAAACAAATCCATAAAGAATTTGTGTGAGACAGGAAACTGTTGTATGTATCTAGTTCCAGGCACATAGATTACTCTTCGCTGCCTAGCAGCCAAAAGCAGCAAGTTTGGAATTAAATAGCATGAGAAACTACAAGAGACTGACTACTTAAGAAATACTTTTCAAAATAAAGCTGCAAATAAGTTTGAATCATGTAAACACTTGCAAAGGAGAGTTTCTTCAATTTGACTCTTGATTGCTGCCAGATCCTTGCTTGTGAAGTCCTAGTCCTGACTCCTTGTTGTAACCAAGGAAAAGTAGCACTTTTAGGGAAAAAACTAATTGACGTTTCCATGATTACAGGCATATATCTGGCGCAGATTATGTGTCCTCAGCATTTACTCTCTGCTTTTTTATGGTTTCAGAATGCTATAACCATGCACCAAATTCTCACCAGAACTGTGCTATGCAGGAATACAGTGCTGAGGAAACTGGGAATGCAGCAATTCTATCTTTAGATTGGCATCATAAGAGAGGATCTCTTACTTTGAAACCTGAATTATTTGAAATGCAATGAAAATAGGTAAACATAAGATAATATCAGTCTTTAAAAGTAGTGCTTGTTTTCAGCTTAAATGAACATGCAAGCTGCACGGTGCACCTCTTCAGCTCTGAATCAGCTTTTATCAGTTTTTGTTTAAAAAAACACACGTGGTGCCAGTTACTTGAGACAGACGTCATTGGGGCCTTTAGTTTAGTAGGGTACAAATATACCCTAAAATTAAAACCTAGTGCTGTTTATTTCTGCTGTTCTTGAAGGAGTCAATAAACTCACAACAACGTGGTCTCTCTAGTAATGTTCCAATGTCAGCTGTGTCTGTGGCCAACTTTAACCTACTGTGAATGGATTTCATTTAGTTTCCCCATCCTCTGTATACAGTAGGCTGACTATCTAGGAACCATATTTTATTTTCAGCCTCAATTTCTTTTCCACTGAAAATAAAAAACAAAAATATATCAATTCCTCTGGGTTCCAGTCTTAACATGCTTTAAAATAATATAATATTTTGCATTTGCATATCAACCAGAGGACTTTGCAGGATTTAATACAGAGGTACCTCTTTACACCCTTGGAAGAACAACCAGTAAATTGAGAACCAAGAACTGTTTAAATGGTCACAGTAATCTCATACAATAGTTCTACTCATTGCCTCTCACACTGGGGGGAGTATGAAGTCTTAAAACAAATGAGTTGTAAGGAAAAATACTGTATCCTAGGAGGAAGTTAAATCTACAGGGCTATGAATAAAGATCAAGTGCTGTGGTATCAGCATGCACAAAGTCCTTCAGGCTCATACCTTTGAATCCTTCCCTGCTACCCTCATTCTTACTGGCTTCCACCTTTCACTGTGCCATTTAGGCATTTATTGAATTTTCTTTATCTTCAGCTGAGTTTTTTTCAACTTTACACAGCTAGGTCTCTGTAGCCTGTTTTATGTGGGGCTAGTTTCTGCCTCCTAACTCTCAATTTGAGCTAGCAAGAATTAATATTTATGTAATGCATTCCCTTCCTTGTAGTTTTAAGAGAGCTGTGTTCTCATAGCTGATCTCACTTGTGCCTCATTATGAAAAATAAATACAGAATTAGAAAAATACTTTCAGGGAGCTGAAGTACAAGACAGAGTAAAAACTTTTTCACTCTAAAGCCTGTCTCAAGTGGCAGCTACAAATAGCCAGCTCTGAAGTATAAAAATACATAATACATGGAAAATAACATCACATCTCTAGTGTAGATGTGCACAACTTCCGTGTTTTGTTGCGGTTTTGCCTCAGTTCTTTCATGACTGTTGTATCTTTTTAATATGTGAACTTCAGCTTGCAACACAATCCTAAAGAGCAGAAGGTCTTACTGTCAATGGGGACTGTTTTACAAATCAAAGAAGCAGGAAGTACTCCATGGTCTTTGGTGTTTACAGAAAGATACCTTGTGGACAGGATTATGATGTCAGCAGGCACATGGACTGTGACAGCTGACACGAGAGATCCATGGGGTTATGCTACAAGTGAGGGGCTGAAACTTGGGATGATTGGAATGTTTGAGGAAAACTCTTCACTGTGCAGGGTTGTCTCTAAAGGTGCTAGGACAAAGGAAGATTTCTAAGGATGACTTCTGTTAGCACTGACTCCTTATCTGTGCACCTGCTCATTGCCATCCTTGCCCTCTTGGGGCCCAAAAGGCATAGGAGGTAGAGGCAGAGGAACAGATACTGGGGCTGTCAGGCCAAATGCTGTCAGAATCTTTCATGGGTATAAGGTGCAGTGGCAGAAATCTCTGATGGGTGCATGACAGGATAAGTAGGATGTGAGAATAAGGAGAGGGATGGTTGCTGCCATCCAAGCACTTGGCAGCCCTGTACGTATCACAGAGGCAAGGCAAGGTTTAGGAAGAGAAGCTGTTCCTGAATGGGAATGGAAGAGCGTTCCTGACCAGGATAGTGAAATATGGCCATGCCAACAAATCCCGTGTCAGGGAAGTACAAACCACTCCTTCTTAAGACTTCTTAGTGATTAATGCCTGTATCTGAAAGATTAGACACTTCTGTATTGATCCTCAGTGACCGTTTTCCTCTGGCTATGACAGAAAGTGCTCTCAGCTGCAGAAACAGAAGTGTAGGTCTTATCTGCCCAATACCATAGGAAGCAGATTCTTCACTCATTCAAAGAACACAATGCTGCCTGCGATGACCTGAGGCACTTCCTGCAGCCCTCCCTAAGTGTACCTAGAGCTGACATGTTTTCCATGTGCTTCTGACTCGCACCGCCTCTTGGCTGAGAAACCTTATCCTCTGCATTTATACTCAGCTTCATCCTTGCATAAGAAAGTCTATTGCATTGTACCTGGTAACCACCAGTTACAGATCTTAATGATCTCTGGTCCCACTGTCCACTGAGAAATCTACTGTATAAAGGAGTAAATACAGGCAATTGGAAGGAATACCTAGTAAAATATTAAGAAATATAAAACTATATGGCTGATTCAGACGAGCTGTATTTGAAAAAGTGCTTTTATTGCTAGGGAGGGAGTGGTGATGATGCATGGCTCTGAATGTCACAAAAATTTAATTAAGTGCAATTTTCCCTACACACTAACATCATTATGCTGATTGACCTTGTCAGCTTTTAAACAAGTGCTTTCAGGGTTTTTTTTTGTCTAGCAGACAGTAGCACAACAGGCATTTGTTGACCTAATTTTAATAAGCTATATGCACATTGCTGTGTATTGTCATTTGTTTATATTTTGACCATTGATATGGTGTCTAAGAACTACAACAAGATCCTATGCCATCCTTATCTGTTTTTGCTGTGAGATAGATGAGAACAATAATATGTGTTTCAAAAGAATAAAGTCTGGCATAAATGGCTCAATTTAACATTTCTTTCATTGCATTAAAAAACCCTATCTGAAGATTTTGTTCTAAACGAATTTGACTTGTTTTACATAGAACTAATGACTCTCTGCAGCAGTTTGGATCTATAAATATTTTTTGGGTTCCTTCTGTTCGAGAGCATCATCTATTGATACTGCCTTTTATAAGAGGGAAGCAGGAGAAAAATGCAGTATGTTTGGATGCAACCTAAAAATTAAACTGAGAAAAAGTTCTGGTAAAATCTTTGATAGAGGCCAATAAAACAAAACAACATTAAAACACTGCCTCTAATATTTTTCCTTAAAACTTGTATACATAACTTTCAAAATTAAATTTATAAGGTAAAAATTTTGGAAAATTTATTTTTAAACATTTGATTCCAGAAAGAAATAAGGGTTTATTCTACCATGCAATTTTCTGTGAAAAAGATAACTGTCTTTTTTCATCAAATATTTTGTGAAGCCAAAATAAGGAATGTTGTGTGAGTTCCTGCAGATTTTTCTTTGTGCTTTGTTCCAATTGACTCACCTAAAAAATTATATGTATTTGGCAGCTGCATTTCCTCTTGTCTTTTTCTTCCATCACAAAGTATTTTACCCTTTATCTCTGATAGGTAGTTTTTGATTCCTAGTATTAACTTACTTCTTTACACTAGGAAATAGTAAAGCAGTTTTGATGGCTTTTTTTCCTTTGTTTGTTCTGAATGATTTTAGAACAGTGGCCTGGTAAGAACAAATGTAAGTTCTTTAGTGTATTTTCATTTTGATCTGATTTATTCTTCCTCATTTTTATTCACCTCTTTCTATTAATTTTATGAATGAAAATAGCAAAAGGCAAATAAGTTTTATGATGTATTTATTTGTCTATAATTTAACTCTTAAAAAAACTTTTACAAAATATCTCAGGTATGAAAATCTTATCTCCTTGTGGAGAATTCCTTTATTTTGAACTACATTTCCATAATTTGTAATAAGAAATTCTTAGGTAGAATAAGAATCATAAGAAATTCTTAGGTAGAAAGACATTGACAGAGCTTCTGTTAAATCTTTGGAAATACGTCTTGTGACTTTAGATTTGTTTGTTTGCAGAATGCATGATGGCTGTTTCTGGAGATAAAGTAGAGAAACAAAGGAAAGAAAAAAATCCTTCTTAATGCTTACCAATATTCAGTGTGTCTTCAGGAGATTAAAAAATATTTTCTACCTGAGGAAAATGATAATACTTTAAAGATTAATGATAAAGCTCTGGTAAGTTCTCTTCCATGTTTCCATGTTTCCTACTGGCATATCTGAGATTAAATTTTCATGTCGAGAGGGATAATGAAATTTGTAACAGGAACAGTGGGTTGGACATGTAATATTGGGACAGCAAAACCTCCTGTAAAGTTCTGGAGTGTACAGAAATTGAAATACCAATGAAACTTAGATTTTTTTAAATCTATTTTTTTTAAAAGTATACATGTGAAAGATTGGCTAACCTGAAGCACTGAGTATTTAAACTGCATCTATAAATGTAATCCTCAGAAAAGGTTGCCTACCCTGAAATTCTGGTCATTATTTAAAATTCAAAATCATGGCTTGGAAGAAGAAATGAACTCCACAGTCTTACTTGTCAAATTAATGCCTACCCACTATGCAATTCAATCCTCTCACTTAATTTTGACAGGAAGACTGGAGCATCGGGCCAGCCTTGAACTGCCTACAGGTGGACACTGACAGGAGCACTTCACGTCAGAGAGTGTTGGTGTTGCCTGGATTTTCCTCAGAAGAAATGAATGTTATTCTTTCACACACATCCTGACATAGACCTTATGTGGAGGAGACCAACAACATTGATAGTATTTCTTCTATTTGTGTTTTTAAAGAAAGTAGGTGGAAGTGTTTCACTAGGCAAAGAATCCAGCCTTGTTCCTGAATTCAGTTTTGTCCAAAGGACACACAAATCATTCAGGGCAGTCAGGCTGGTGAAGTCTCATTTTTGGGCTCCAGTTAGATTTAGCCTTCTTAGCAAAGTGCAGAACTGTCTTCTCTTCCCACACCTTGTGAGTGGATGGACAGCAGGATGCGGACTGGGGTAGCAAAATACTTCCCACTAAGCAAAGATCAGGTTTATGACCACCAGAAGAACGTGAATATATGTAAGTCTATGGGACCTGATGAGATGCATCCCAGAGTCCTGAGGGAATTGTCTGAGGTAATTGCCATGCCACTCTCCATGATATTTGAAATGTCAAGACCGTCAGGTGAAGTCCCAGGTGACTGGAAAAAGGGAAACTTGGTATTCATCTTTAAAAATGGTAGAAAGGGGGACCCTGGGAACTACTGAACTGTCAGCCTCACCTCTGTGCCTGGGAAGGTCATGAGAAAGATCCTCACAGAAGCTGTGCTAAGGCACATGGACAAGGAGGTGATTCCAGACAGACAGCACAGCTTCGCCAAGAGCAAATCTTACCTTGTCAGCCCAGTGGCCTTCTATGATGGAATGATTACCCTTTGTTGGACAAGGGAAAGGTTACAGGTGTCATTCATCTGGATTTCCATAAAGCCTTTGACACAGTACCCAACAGCATCCTTCTTTCTAAATTAGAGAGATGGATTCCATGGGTGGACTGTTGGGTGGATTAGGAATTCATTTCAGGGTGACATCCGGAGGGTAATGGTCAATGGCTCAGAGTCCAAATGGACATCAGAGACAAGTGGTGTCCCTCAGGGGTCCATATTGGAACCAGTGTTATTTAATATCATCATTAATAACATAGGCAAAAGTTGAGTGCACCCTCAGCAAATTTGCAGAAGACACCAAACAGAGTGGGGATGTTGACATATCTGAAGGAGGGTCCTAAACACAGGATATGAGATGTGGCCTTACCATGCCACAGGGGATGATCAGTGCCCTGGTCCTGCTGGCCACAGTATTTCTGATTCTGGCTAGGATGCTACCGGCCTTCTTCACCACTTGGGCACACTGTTGGTTCATGATCAGCCAGCTGTTGACCAGCAATACCAGGTTCTTTCTGCTGGGCAGCTTTCCAGCCACTCTTCTTCCAGCCTGTAGTGCTGCATGGGGTTGTTCATTGTACCTCATACAATTTGCTTTGGACTATTGAAGAGTTTGTCCAGATTCCTCTGCAGATCCTTCTTACCCTCCAGCAGATTGGTGCTTCCACTCAACTTTATGTCATCTGCAAACTGACTCAGAGTGCCCTCAATCCTCTTGTCCAGACCATTGACAGATATTAAAGAGAGCTGGCCATGATAAATGGCCCCAGGGAACACCTGCCATGACCAGCCATCAGCTAGATGTAATTCATTGCAGCACCACACTTTGGGGTCAGCTGTCGAGACAGCTTTTACCCAGTCAAAGATATATCTAGTTTACAAGGGTCCCTTAGAATTATTTGGAAATACTCACACGGAATGAAGTGATCAGAACATTGTGTCATATAAATATCTGGTGTAGATTTCTCCCGCAAAATGAAAGCTGAAAATAATGTCATGGTTCTTTTAAATTGTAATTTCATTCTATCTCTTTTGAAGGTAAAGTCACTCCATTATTCTGCTAAAACCTTCTGCTTTGTTTGGTGTTATGCCATCGTTATTCTGTAGGAAAGTCTTCCATTGTCAGGTGAGCCCACAATGTTCATCTGTGCTGTCTATCACTGTGGTAATTGTGGCTGTAGTATAGGAAATCAGAAAGGAAGTAACATAAAATAGGAAAAAAATTCTGAATCACTCAATCCGTAATTATAGGGAGCTCAATGCAGAAATGTTTGATCTTTGTAAGACCTCCTTATCAGTCTTAATCATATTTCATCAGTAAATTGAAAGATCTTTGAAAGATCATAATTACCATGACTTTAATTTTTCAATTTTTATTTCTGTCCCTAAATCCTACTTAACTGTGCAACAGCAGAAGACTAATCAAATTAACCCAACTCTGCAACAAAAGTCAACAAGAGCAGAAATGTCAAAAGAGAAATCTGAAAAACAAAAATGATAAAAGCATATACAAATTATAATAGCCAGGGTTTTTTTCCAAATTATGTTTTCTGCTTCATTGTACTGCAGCATTTTTTAATGCTGTAACAATAATTATTTCTTCTGAATGCTGAGTGAAGAGAGAGGGAAAGATGATGAAATAGTACTGATGAGTCCTGACATTTGGGAAAGATGTGGAAAGGAATTCAGGAAAATTAGACCCCTTCCCTTTCACTCTCTTCCCTTTCCTTCCCATCCCTTTCCTGAAAATCATTTATCTTTCCTTTTAGCTTTTAATTCATCCCCCCAGTATCTCAATGCAAGGCCCCCAGTATGTTCTTTCCTTTTTTTTTTTCGTACTCTAAAAGGGAAGGATTTCATGCTCTATGAGGTAAGTCTTCTGTTACATGTGTATTTTTTCAATCAATATTCAGCATTTTCTTACCCTCTCCCTACCAGGTGGTCTTTCTTTTCTAACCTGCTTAGTCATGTATGACGGTTTATTAGATGAATGCTTTTTCC
>VWZD01008804.1:13518-37861 GCA_013396695.1 Sakesphorus luctuosus
TCCTTTCCAATGAGGTTCTCTAACTTCATATTTCAATCTTCAAATCTCTTGTAAGCTCTCTCCAGTGATTGATTAAAACAGATATATATTTATGGCCTACATAAATGATAACCTATTATAACATTCTAAAGTATCTCAAGCATTCAAAACCAAGGGTGAAATTCTGACCTCACAACAGCAAAACCCTTATAATTTCTGAGAGGCTGACATTACACCCCAGGGATGAAGAAAAATTATTTATGGTGGCAGAGGGGAATATGACTATGAATAATTTTCTGAAATTAAGACGGAATAAATTCCTATCAGTAAGATATATTATGTCAGGGATCAGTATATCAGAGAAAGTAATGGAAGATCTATAGATACAGACATTTTAAACTAGATTTGAAGAAGGACTACAGAGTAATGCAGTGAGAAACTTACTTAATGGATTGCTTAATAAATTCAAACTCTCTTATAGTTCAAAAGAGCTCTTATTGCTGACTTCTTATCCCATTTTTGTTAATTTTCCTAATAAAATACAAGTCTTAGTCTTCCTGATGCATTTTTGTACATGTTGGTTTGGAATTAAGAGATCAGATTGACTCCTATTTAGAGAGGGGTTTAGGTGTTCAGATACTCAATACGTACTATGGACATTATGGAAAGAGGCCATGAGATAGAATAGGACAGATACAATTAATATCCTTGATAAAAATCTAATACAATATGAGAGAATACATACAGCAGAGAGATTCTGGTACCCAAGTTTCATTCATTCACAGTTTGGTCTTTTTTTAATTCCTTTGTGTTGCTAAATGCCTTAAGAATATAATAATTAAAAAAAGAAGCATTTCAGGAATACAAATTCAGGGTCGTGCATTTAAGTTTGCAAACAAGACTTCGTGCTGTGAACTGGGGTCTTCTCAATTAGAAACAATATAGGAGAGGAAAGGCCCAGATGCATCAGCTGATATGAGAGATCAGTGTGGTGTGGAAGGGAAATGTCACTCTAGGATATATTATTTAACTTGGTTTTAGTTGATAAACTCCTACCCTTCTCTTGTTATAAAATGCCAAAAAGCAATCAAAGTTTTGTGGAGTCTCTATGAAGGTCAGATCTCACTCAGACCTGCTAGAACAAAACAACTCTTATTAATTATCAAAACCTACTTCCAGTCTGGCGTATTTTTTCCAGTGTTAGTCCTATACTAGATATTCAGAACAATTAAAACATAAACCTTCATTTGGCCTTTAATTTTTCATGGTTTAGTATCATATTTAATAGCCTTTCTTCGGAGTTTAAGACACTCTTGTGCAGTAAACATGGTAATGAATAGAAGAAATTTCCTGATCCAAATTAAATGCATTATTCTACTCAAAACACCTCAAAAGAGTGAGATCTGCTTATAATATCTCACAAAGGCTTTTGGTCTTCAGAAATTTAGGTTTACTTTGTCCTGTCAAATTTGTATTCATACAATGATATCAAAGGAGTATGGGGTAAAAATCAACTAAATGAAAATATAGAAAAATTTGCTAAGAAACAGGATGGTTTGTTATTCATTTCTTTATGAGGTAGATGTGTCTTGTCATCGGCAGAAGCCATTAGCTGAAGCTACCTCTGTTTCTCATTTCTATGATTTCTTCAAGAAGTGGGGTTTAGACTTATATTTTCCATATATTTACAGCCACTGATGAAACAGAGCCATGAAAAGGAAAATCTCCTTGGATTATGTGAGGTAGCACCAGAAAAGATAGGCATACCACTGAAATTCCTTCAGTGGGTTTCGGATCTGGCTTGTAATAAATAATAAGTGAAATTTTTACAATTGCCTCTTTCTAATTCTCATAAATCAGTGTTATTAAGACAAGAATACTCTTAGAGCTTAGTCTTAGGGCAGTTCTGTCTTTTCTAGTAACATAGGCTAGGAAGCATGAAATGAGAGCAGAAAACAGAAGCTTCCCAAAAAACAAGAAGGAATTTTTTTTTCACATGTGTGGAACAATTTGTGACAGAACATTGGTTCTAAATTTGTAAAGTGACTAGACAAATGTATGGAAGAGAAATATTCTGATGCCTTCTACATGCCAAGATACCTCTTTCGTTCATAAATATTACATTAAAGGTCAGCAACATTCTGTGGTATCACCAGCATTTCCTTGTCCTGCTCATACTCTCCTCTGGGCTTCTGTTACTGGCCTGTAGCAGAGACAGAATGCTGAACTCAGTGTATGCATCTGAGTTTTAACAATCCTTGCAAATGTATTTACGTTCTTCCTTCCCTTCTTTGTCATCTCCCTAGTAATGTTGCTGAAGTTGTGCTCTATAATTATCTTAATATCTACATGAACACATAATAAAGCATTGTCCAAGAACACTGTGAGACCTCTTTAGGAAAAAAAAATTAAAAATAGAATAATTTAAATACAACTTCAATCAAGAACTTCCAATTTAAGTTTATCTGTTCAAAATTTCATATATTGATCCTCTGCTCAGTACCAGAAAAAAACCAACAAGCAATTTTTCAGTCTTCTCATTCTTCAAGGAGTGATAAAGAAGAGAAAAGTCCATAGTGGTTTAATGTGCCTTATACAGTAGTTTTCTGCTATAAAAGTACCAGCAAGGCATTTCTGATTTCCAGATAACAAAAGACTATATAACTGATTCATAGTAAATGAAAATGCATTTCTTTCTCTCAAAGAACTTTTTTGGGGAAAAAAATTGAAAAATGAAGTGAGAATATAGGAGGATCCCACCAAGGTCAGATATTATTTATCATGTCAGCACTATAAAGATCTCATCAATCATCAAAACCTAATTTCAAGCCAAGACAGTTTCCATACTCTAATCCTAGGCAACGAAAGTACAAATAATTCAATCCTTTGCCATTGCACTTTAATATAGACTTTTAACATTAAGTGTTAATATATACTTCCTCTGCAGTCATCATAATTTATATAGAAGGTTTAGCATTTTAAGAAACAGAAAATAAATCCTTTTTTTTCATTCACTGTATTATCATGCAAGAAACAGTTGTGAGTGTTGGTCAGGTCCCCTCTTGTATACATATCCACACAAGCAGCCTTTCAGCCTCCAGAAATTCTCCAGACCTCAGTTTGCACAGCAGCTTCTGCACCAATGGAAAGAATACTGCTGAAAAATCTTAGTCACTGATGACATAAAGCAAGCTTTGAAAATAAGTTCGTTCTACTCCTCAGAGTAATTGTGTTTCCAAATGAGTGTCAATAGAACCCTATAATAAAATACTTGAAGAAAATATAAAATTAGCAAATGAAAAAAGAATAATTGTTACTAAATCTATACTGATACAAGCATGACCTTACATAAGTAGTAGAGACATTGAAGTGTTTCTCTTCCCAATTTTCTCTCTGATTTCACAGAGATTGTGAAATCCTCCTTCTTTCCATGGAAGTTACACTAAGTCTCATAGCCCAGGAATACCAAAAAATTGTCTAGGACAGCACACAATTGGATGACAGAAGGAATTAGGCCCGTATTCTTTCTTTTGATTCAGGCATGAGCCGTTTCTCATGGCAGGATGTTGTGAGACCTTCTTCCATTGAACTACTGAAATTTCTTCCATGTCACATTTTTGTTCCAGTTTCAGACATCAGATAAATCTTTTCTCATTTGAGTTGGTTAGTTGGTTGCATCTTGTAGTTTCTCAAGGTTGACTTTTTTGCATATGTAGCTGTGATGGTCCTAATACAAAAAGTGAACGGTGTAGGTCCAACTTCCAGTCTGCAGGATGTCTCTTCTCCCTAATGACCCACACTGTTTGAGCATATCTTTGAAGTGTAAGACTTGCACTACAGAATTTGCAGACTCAACATCAGGAACATACTGTGGAGTATTTCCTGTTTCAATGCTTGGTGAAAATTGTGTCTGGCATGCATACAATCTAGACAAAGGCTGAAAATGGAAGAGGGGAAGGAAATTATAAAGTAACCAGTGTTTGAAAAATCTCCATAAGTCTGGATTTTTTTTCTTTATACCACACATAGAAAATATGAGATATGTGTTCCTTCACTCCATTGGTACCTCTGACAACAATAACCACAGAAACCTCAGAAAATAAATGGCAAGTCTAGAATTTCTATGAATAAACTTTGGAAAAAAGAAAAACAAAACTGTGGAGATACATGTGTGTGTGTGTGTGTGTGTGTGTTTGTGTGTGTGTGCGTGCATATAGTCATGTTGGAAAGATTCTTTGATCTTAAAGTAGGGTTTTTACTAGACTATGTATCCCTTACCATAGAGGTATGTAAGTAAAACTTTAATTGAAAGACAATCTTTGTGAAAACTGATATTTCCCTTACAGAGTAACTCCTCTGAGACCTTGGGTTTATTCAAGAGTTTAAAATTCCATATGAGGAATATTTTACTTTGACCTACTAGAGCAGTGTGTTGAGAATAATTTCTTTCTTTTACTATATTTTGCATGAAAAAGACAGTGCTGCCAGTTTTTTAACTTTGTAGAACTAATTTCAGAATTTCTGTTTTAATAAACTATCAATTCACTAAACCTTTGTTATTATTATTGCTACTACACTAGTGGCTATTGCCTTTGTCTGACTTATCCCGAGGAAAATTTATGTGGCGAGGAAAGATTTCTGCCTGTTTAGGGATTGAAGGATTTTTCTCCTGTTATTAAAAAATCATTTATAGATAGCTGTAAATGTACACAGCATTTTACAAATGTGGTATTAGATACATTCCTTGCCCTGAAGGGCTTATAGCCTCTAAGATAGGAAAAAGATAAATGGAGATCAGACTTGGGAAAACAATTTATACAGTGTGACACGAGGAATAAGAATGTGGTAAATAGGAAGGGATTTTTTTTAAAAAAAACCTGTTCCTTGTTGAAGATCAGATCATACGGAAGAAGGAGATGGTGATGAGGATTTGAAAACCAAATCAGTGCACAATCTGATCAGTGGCACATGCTTCTGTCTGAGTAAAAGGGAAAATATAACTGGAAACGGGAGAAGAAGACAGGAGTATAAAGTAAAAGTCCTTGAAAAAACACAGTGAGTGAGAATGACAGACCCTGGGACTTTGGTCATGGTCATTTTATGTTGCTTTTTGTCCACGATAACAACACAGAGCTTTTCTTGGTTTTTCTTTTTTTTTTTCTTCCTGGATATTATTTAGGCAAGTGTCAAATTATTTTTCCAGATTGACAATAGAAATTGAAGTGAAAGTGTTCCTTACAATGTCACTACTGCTCTTTTGTTTTACTAGCCAATTTATTTCAATCAGTGTGAATTAATTTTTCCAAAAAACACATAGAGTCATCACTTTAATCACTAATATGTATTTTCCTCTCATTGTTGCTGGTTCAGCTTTTAAGACCCGCTGCTGAAACTTTTCTTCAACAAGGCTGAAGCCAGAAAATAAGGATGCAACCTTTACCACTTCAGTCCAAAAATACATGCTAGCGGCTCTTCTAATCCTTGTTCCTGTCAGTCACTATCTGTGTTAGGGTCCAGAATAATAATGAGCCCTAAAGGATGAAACATGCCAAGAGTAATTTTTTTTCAGTGGCATACTTTGGCTCAGTTTTGGTGACACTTTACTCGAAAAATGCCTTATGCTCGTTCTGAAGTCCCCACAGAGGGACTCCGAGAGCTGTGTCCATGTGTGGCATTCAGCTGCGACTGTGCTGCAGAGTTGTCTGTCTAACCCCAACATTCAGCAGCACTCTGCGCATGTTGAGCTGTCTGCCATCGTTGCTGCCCAAACACTACTCTGCACATCACATATCAGCCAAATGTAGGCCTCTTACATAAAGTGGTGCTGGACCTTCTCAGGAGCTGAGTCAGCCCCTAGAGTTGCATGGCTCCTTCCATGGACTATGGCTGGAGTAGAGGCTCCATTATTTAGACACATATCTGAAATGCAGAGAGCCTGCCGGCAGAAATACCCAGCTGCTGCCTAAAACAGTCAGACCTATTGTGGCTTTCTCTTCTGCCAGTTTGTAATAACTTGATGTATAATTAATAAGATGCTATTGCTACACTTATTAGTGTTATAGTTTCATGAACCTATGAATATTTACTGACAATGTAGAAGATTTAACATTCCTACATGCCTAATCTTTTAGAAAATGCTAGACTTAAGCAAAAAAATGTGCTTATTCATGTAGCTGGAACATAAGAAGGGTATTTGAAATATAAGTCTAGACATTTCTGCAAACTGTTAAAGAAATGTACAAGCAAAAATATTGACTTTGGAATGCAAATGTTCTTTGAAGAAAGCTAACCTGGAAATTATCTCAAGGAACAAAACTGCAATCTGCCACCACAAATACCAATCACTATTTTTTTAACCCATTCAAGTAATACTTTTTAGTTGTACAAAGTTAAGAATGGTAATCAGGAAAGGAATGTTCATAACTTGCTTTCCTATTTAAACTGATATTCAAGACACTTCATTTTCCCTTTCATTTTTGGAAGCAATAGTTAGACAGAATGTCCAAAACTATATTCCAGTTTTATTTTTCAGATTCACAACTTATCAAATAAAGTAAGAACCTGACCAAAATCTCTGAGATTCCATGGCTGATTTTGAATATTTAAGTCCTCTGAATTAACCTTTTCTGGTTTTGAAAAAACAGTACTGGCAAAGGTAAGAATATTCCCATTTACTTTCTTTCCCATATCCCTATTTTAGCTTCATTGTTCAGGTATCAAAAGCCATTGTTTTCCTAAGGAAAGACATTGAAAAATAGAGGTTGTTAATTTTATGGTAGTTAATAATAAAGTAATATACACTTTCCAAGTACAGAACCTTTGAGGTGTTTTCTTCCCTGGCATCTAATTTGTGTTTTTAATTTAGCTTTGCCCAGCAAAACTAAATTCTAAAACAAAGAGAAACAATTTTTTAAAAAATATAGACATGTGCTGTTTAACCTGGATGTATTTCTCACTAGCAAGTAAATACTATTATAAAGAATTACTGTTTACATAGCTGACTCCAAAATGAAAACAAACCAACTCCTGCAAAACTGGCAGGGACAGTAGTTACAGAGTGATCACCATGACTTGAAAACACACAGAGTTTATTTCTTCTCAAAACAATTGACTTGGAATTAACTTTTACTCTTTGTCTCCACTATCAGCTAACACAGCATGGAATTTCTGTAGTTTGCTTTTCATTTTTTAGCAAAACAAAATACCTTCAAAGAAAGCATCTTAATGCTTGCAGGATTTGCAGGATCTTCCTGCAAATTGCCAGGTTACACAAACTAAATTGCAAACAAACTGGATTTTACTTCTGGTAAATTGGTGGAAATATTTTCTCACCAGTGACTGTAAAAAAAAATATCACAGCCATCCCATCAAGGATGCAGTAGGCTTTCTTCAAATCTAGTTCTGATGGCAAGACTACTCAAATTGTCTGAAAGATTCAGTTGCTAAAGGGTTAAAGGCTGTGCTGCACTAGCATAATTTGATCTCTTATCCAGAGACCAGTTCTGGGCACACCCAGGCCAAACTGCAGCATACAATGAAACAGACACCAGCAATTTGTATGTGCATGTGTTTGCATTAAGGTAATCATTCCTGAGTAATAAACATTACATTGGTGGTAAGAATAGCCCAAATGATGAATTTGCCTGCAAACAGAGCCCTTTGATACATCTAGAAGTCACCCTGGCATATACCTAAGCACTGAAGGATTTGAGTCAAATTTCACTTTATGTATCACTGTCACAAGCTGTATCTCAGTCACTGTTGTTTTAACTTTGGAAAAAATGGAGCAAAGAGTGACTCTAAACCAATCACAGTCACATTGAATCATATACACAGGAACAAGACAGTAGCTAGTTATGCAGTCCTTGGGAAAGTATGTCCCTTTCCAATATGCATAGCGATCATTTGTAGCCATGATTGTGAAAGCTTATAAATAACAGTGATTTGATAAACTGTAACAGCAAACAAAGTAATGGATGTTTTCAAATTGCTTAGTTGAGTAGTGATTATTAGAACAACAACATTATTTTGTCTACAGTATCCTGAGCTACATGAGGAAGATCACTGAAACCAACTGGAGGCAAATGGTCTTGGATGCCTTCTGTGAATTGGTGAGGCCACACATGGAGTACTGTGTGCAGTTCTGGGGCTCCCCAGCACAAGAGATGTGGACATACTGGAGAAAGTTCAGAGCAAAGACAGAAATGTAATCAGTGTGCTGAATCGTTTGTATAGCAAGAGGCTGAGGGAACTCAGACAATTCAGCCAGGAGAAGAGAAGACTCAGGGGGGATCTTATCAGTGTGTATAAATACCTGAAGGGAGGGTGAGAAGAATGTGAAGTCAAGGCTCTTTCCAGTGGTGCCCTGTATACCAAGACAAGAGGCAATGGGTACAAACTGAAACAGAAAATTCTAAGTGTAGGAAAAAAACTTTTACTGTGAAGTGGTTGAAAACTGTCACAGGTTTCCCAGAGAAATTGTGGAATATCCATCCTTGTAGATAAACAAAACATACCTGGATGTGCTTTTGTATATTCTGGAACTGGTATCATCTGGATATATCCATAGGAATAAATGGAATGCTTCAGGTAGCCCTACTTAGCACAATCGTCATCATCGCATAAGCTTCGTGAATGAAGATTTGGGAAGGGCACTACCCACACTTGCTGCAAGCGTGCTGGTGGCTAAAAAGGCCAATGCAGGATAGGCAAGTACGGTCACAAAATGCACAGCAGAACATCTCCTTTGGCGATATTGGTGAGGAACGGTTCTTTCTGCGTTGTCTTTTCTCCTCAAGACTGACTGTGTGCATTCTCAAAGGAAGCAGCAGCATCGTGAATGGTGTGTCTCCATGAATCCTGAACGGAGGCCAGAGTGGACCACTGGTGGCAGTCAATATGGCCAAGGCTGAGGTGTTGTTTCAGGGAGTCCTTGTATCTCTTCAGGGCTCCTCTCTTGCAGCAGCAGGCGGCGAGTTCACTATAGAGCATAATCTTTGGGAGGTGGTGATGTAGAGTTTATAAAGGGGTTTCAGCTACATACAGAGACTCAAAGATTAGCATGGGAAAATGCATATCAGAGAGCAGAAAAAGAATGACTCTTGAATGACCAAGAGATTCAAATAATCCAATATTTATCAGCAATTTAAGATCAATAATTCTTAAATTTTCTGAAACACAGTCCACAGTCAGCCACATTTGCTGTGGAATGTGCAGTGCCATATGACTCTAGTCAAGACCTAGTGGGAAAAGCTATTTGCCTTTCTCCCACCCTAGAGAGGAAGGAAAGTTCCTGCACTCATCATGATGAAGTCTGGGAAAAATGGCCTATAGTTATGAACTATAATGGAAACATCCTAAACAAAGTGCGAAGGTATTCCTGTGGGCTACATCAGGTGAACACAAGGCTACTGAGACCTGTGAATATAGTTTGAGCCTTGGTGTCATACAGGTTTGATAGGCTGCAAGAAATCCCAATGTACTGTTCCTGCCCAGAATTAGCCCCAAATGAACTTCTAAAGTACTGGCAACTTACCTTTCTTCATTATACACTTTGTATTCTCCTGGCTTCAAAGCAGGTTCATCAAAGTTTATAAAGGGGAATGGGTCAGATTTTCAGCAAATGTGAGTAATTTGTGTATTGACACTTAGACTAGGGAATTTAAGCTTATTTTAAGTAAAATGTTGAAGAAAAAATTTTAAATTTAGTTCATGTGAAGTAAAAATGAAATATATTAGGAATGGAAACCATCATATTTTAGAATGCCGTTAAGGTCACATTGTAACAGACCTTTAATGTCACCATTTAGTAGAGACTCACATGTGTGACATTCATCATCTGGACTTGGATGCTTCCTTATTGGTATTCTTAAAACGGGAACCAGTATTGCCAGCATTAGTATGTAAAAGGGTAGAATGACTCTTAAGAGGAGGCCTTTACCATAAGAGGCCGTGGTGCTATGCCAACTTTGAGGTCACTGTTAGAGTGACCTCCTCTGGTACCTCTCAGGTAATTGCTGAAATAGGTAGAAACCACTCTGTTCATTCTTTGCTTTATCTTGACTCCTCTGTTCCCAAACAAAAACCCTTGTTTATATCAACAAAGTACTCTTGGCTGCCTTCCCGGTGATTGTTTTGTAAATAAAACTTCAGTTGGCAGTTCTCCCTGACACTGTTCTATAAACAATAGATTGTTTACAAAACAAAGTTCATATCTCGGTGGAACCTCCAAAATTAGTGTCTCAGGTTAGGCCTAGTTTTTTTTACTAACCCTGGACTGCCCTTCTCTCTCTTCCCAGAGCCTTCCCAGCAAAGGAAAAAAATGCTGCAAAGAAAAGAACTCAAAAAAACCTGACCTGACTTAAAAAGAAACTATATTTTCTAATATCTACCACCACATATGCAATTTCTACACACTGTGTGGGGCCCCACCCCAGGGGAAAAAGGGAAAAGGGGGGAGGGAATGGGTAACAAGAAATAAGAAGGGACAAAACCAAAACAGAACAAATGAAACACATGAATACAATTAAAAACTTTAAGAAAGGAGGAGAACAGGCAATGATACAATCTCACCACGTCTTGGGCTAGCAAAACCGACTGAAACAAGGGACCGTCTAGGCTCCTCCAGCTCCCCCGAACCTCCGGAAGAAGGAAGACTACCCCTCCTCCTACTCTTACGTGGAAAACACGTGTGGAATACTTACGTGATGTCCACTTCCTTAGTTACTCCTGGTTACTGAGGAAGCCATGGATCAAACTCATCACATCCATGCTGTAGGCATTGTATTTCTAGCATTTTTTAAGTTTACAGTTTAGTTTTCATAGGCTGTTTCATAGCAATAGAGAGTTTAACAATTAAATTAGCTTAAGCTGGAGGAAACCACAGTTCAGTTTAAAACTGCACATTGGGCACTGCTGTAAGTATTGCATTTGAAATCTTGATGTGTGAATATATTCTGATAGTTTCTGTTCTAGGTATAGAAGGCAAAAATTCTACATGAAGTGGAGTTCAGAGTGGTTAAAATCTGTTTTTCAAACTATCCATACTAGTATAATACTTTAATTGAGTGCACTTAAGATACTTTTGTTCCAAATGGAAAGCCATATCCTCCAACAGATTCCTGTGTTACATTTCATGCTTTGTGATTTGAACTAATTTACCAGGTTAAAGATGTAGAAGAGTATTTGTTCCAACCATTTGTTTCCATTATTTATCCTCTATAGTAGGAAAAATATTAGAAGAAAGCAAAATATTGCAACATTGTCTCTTGTATTTTAGGTGTCAATGAGCCATTTTGCCATATAAGGGTTTGGGTTTTTTTAAATTTTAGAATACTAATTTTTTTTCTTAAGAATATCGATGATGCACACCAAACTACTTGATTAATTAAGCTTTCACTGCTTCATATGCTCTAGTTTTAGTCTCACTGAAATAAGCCGTTACCCTGAGTTTTAAGCAGGCAAGAACTGGATACATTTTTGCCTAAGGACAAGGTCTGAGCAGTTTCTTTTTCCGTACTTTTCCAGGCCAGTCATAGTCCTTTGAAGGAAAACGAAACCCAAACAATCTCCCTCACAACTTCCATACAGACAGATTCCTTTCTTCAATGTCATTTTATGGTGACATTTTAAGCATCAGCTACTGGTAACAAAGTCCTATTTTGTTTTTGCTAAGCTGTTTTTGCAGTTGCTTCAGTCTCTATGGGAGTGCTGAATTCCTAGTTTACTAGGCCGCCTGTAGAATATATGTGCAACTGAGGCACGAAAAAGGAATGTGTGTGTTTATGTTCCTTCTTCCTTTATAGGGTGCAGCAAAAAGTACATGCAGAATCCCAAGTATGTAGGAGTGGCTCCTGCCAGTCCATCTTCAGTTCTTGGCTGAAAAATGGCAATTTCCCAGACCCACTGGTGCCAAGGAAGGACTGAGCTTTGTGCCAAGAGAAAAGGTGGCAGCCTTGGGCTCTCAGGTGCCGATGATGCTGCGCCATTAACATTAAAAAAACACCCAAAGCCTAATCCTAACACAAAACAGAAGCCTAACCCTAACCCTAAACTTAAGCAAAACTCTAAGAGTAACCCTAACCCAGGAGTCAGGAGTGGAGAGACGAAGGAGTGTGGTAGAATAGAGAGAACTAGGCCAGCCCTTTGTGGGCTAGCACCTTTCCTCTTCGATTCCTTTTTGAAAAGGAATTTTCATCCCTCTTCAATTCTTGGCTGAAAAATGGCAATTTCCCAGACCCACTGGTGCCAAGGAAGGACTGAGCTTTGTGCCAAGAGAAAAGGTGGCAGCCTTGGGCTCTCAGGTGCCGATGATGCTGCGCCATTAACATTAAAAAAACACCCAAAGCCTAATCCTAACACAAAAGAGAAGCCTAACCCTAATCCTAGCCCTAACCTTAACCCTAACCTTAACCCTCACCCTAATCCTAAGTGTGACTCTAAGAGTAACTGTAACCCAGGAGTCGGGAGTGGAGAGAGGAGGGGGTCTTGCAGAATAGAGAGAAATAGGCCAGGCCTTTGGCTCTCAGGTGCCAATGATGCCAAGAGCACCATCTCACTTTTTTGAAAGTCAAAGGGATATTACTGGTAGTAAGCATGACGGATGCATAATTTGTTGTTATTACATGCAATTGCAGATGGATGCTAACACTTTTCATTATAAAGACCACTTCCATTACTCATTTAAGTTATGTCTTTTGAAAAATGCTTTTTTAAAAGGAATCTTCTTTTCCAGAAAATGGCCAAGGTGATGATGTAGTATTTTCCTGGTATGGTTACTGGCTTAATGGAATTAGAGTTTGGGAAGTTGTGTGTAGTCAGAACTGCTCTGCTGTGGTTATGCAATGCTTGTCAAACATCCGAGATGTCCCTCTTTCAAAAACTTGCTATCTGTTAATGAATGACATCAAATGAATGGCACATGCATTATGTGATGTGCAATAGTCTGTTAAATCTGCCACAACTGTGTGAATTTTAGTTATACCGTTAGTGTTGTGATTGAAGAGTGGAAAACACTAAATCTCTAAAAGCAGGTTTTCTTGAAGAGATTGACTTACCTTGTAGGAAATTCAGCTTGATTTTGAGGCAGCCTACAGAACATATATTTAGCATGTTATTCTACTGAACAAGTAGTAAGTGCATTTATCAGGAAAGGCTTTTGAGGGTTCTTTTGGGAACCTAAAAGTATGCTTCCAAACACCCTCTGCAAAATTGTTTTTGAGACACTATGCAAGGATTATTTGGCCATCATGTTCAACCAATGTAAACTATCAGAGAATTGACTTGCTTGGAATAGTCTGCAATAACTGTAATTCTTGGAGTTATCTATTCACTTCTGGATGCAACACTTTATAAATGACACCCAGTGCAATTTTATACAGATAGCTTTATCTATCCCACACAGTAGTGAAGGCTCAGGTGCTGGAAACACTGAGCACAGGCTAATGAGTACTCTGACCTTGGTCCCTGGGGGCTTGCTTTGCTGTCTGTTATTTTCTTGAACAGGCATATATTTAGTTTAAGTTTCCTGTACACTCAGGTACAAAAAAAAAAAAAAAATCAAAGACACTGAGAACCTCCCCCTGTGATCTACATATGATGTAGAGCCCCAAAATCACAACCATGTTGTTTCAAATTGTTTGTGTGCACAAATTTTTTAAAGGAATGATGTACAAGACAGAGAAAGAGAAAAGCTCGACAATGAGCACAGCATGGTCTTGATTTTATATCATTAATTAGTGAGAAATTGGTGGGAAATTAATAGGAGAACCATTCTATAATAGGTTGTAATTTGTTTGTGTTTGCAAAAATTAACATTTTTGTGACAATAATATGCCTTTCATAAGTAGTAGATTATAATGAAAAGGCATTTATAATTTTGAAAAAAAAACCCTTACACTATAGAGCATATATCATAGGCTCTATTTTGTAGTTTCACACTAGTTGTATAATGAATTTTGAGGGATGTATTTAATATCTTCTTGAAAACAGATATACAAAAATGTAGCACAATAATGAATAACAAAATTTAGAGAATTATTTATTCCAGTTCTGAATCGTGAGTCAAAAGTCAAACATTAATATAAACTTGAATGTATTTTAATGGGTTTAATGTTTGAGGATTCAAAAGCAATAATAAGGATTTATATATGAACCAAAAATTTAAATCACAGATATTTTCATGCTCAATTTTGGTATCCTTTTGTCTTTAGGGAGATCCTGAGGTACTACACTCTGGCTCATATGGTGTCATTAGCTGAGAAAGAGCCTGGGGGTAAAGAAGAAAATACAGACTGCTTAGTTGAGGAGAAAAATATTTTAAACATTTCATTATATCAAGTAGACAAATACATCAGAGGAAGCATTAAAGTAAAAATATTTAGCAGGTAATAAAAAGTAAATTCAGTATCACCACATTGAAATTCTTTTTTTGCCATAAGCAAGGAAAACATTGACAGAACAGGCAATACTTAAATATACAGAAAGCACCTGATATAGTGTATCTTCAGAGATTAATGTTCTAAAAAGCACTGTAAAAACAAAAGTTATCTCACTGAAAGGTAGATTGGTTAAAGGACAACAACCGTAAGGTTTTTCCTAATGTTGAACAAAAGCATTGGAGTGCCACTGATATATGGGTGAGCCGAAAGGTTCTAAGTCTCCTTTTATTTTCTTTTTTTCTGTTAAGACCTAGAACTTTAATAGTAGGCAGACATATATATAAAGACAGAGTTTTAATAGAAGGAAATGATGGAATGGAAGTGGGACCTGACAGGTAAAGGCAAAACAGAATGAGTCAAACGTTTTTCAGACTATGACTGAAGATTAGAAATTACTATGATTGCTGTTATTAAAATTTCAGTAGCAATTGTTCTATTCTTTAGGCAAGGTGGAGCTCTTTTCAAGAGATAAGGTGGTGTTAAAACATGGTCAATGCTGTGTCGCAGGTTTGGCTTAACTGTATGCCAGCCCTGGACTGTATGCTCCTTCTCTTCTCCCAAAGCCGTCCTAGCAAAGGGAAAAAAACTGGAAAGAAACGAAATGCAACAGAAACTGAATTGAATAAATAAGAAACTATATTATTTGATATTCACAATCACACTGTATGTACAGGACGTAGGGGGCCCCCACTTCCCTCAGGGGAAAAGAAGGGAAAAGGGAAAGGGAAAAAAAACCTCTTGAAATGTGGAGAAAACTAACTTAAAACTAAACTAAATACAATTAAAGACTTCAGGAAAAGAGAACAAACACAAACAATCTCACTCAGGCCAGGAGAATCCACAGCCACAGGAGAAACCAGCTAGGCTCACTCCCTGCTCTACTAGCTCTCCCAATAGAAGGACCCAGCCTGGAAACTCCTCTCCCACCACGTGGAAAACAAGTGTGGAATACTTGTGTAATTTCCTTAGATACTATGGTGGCCAAAGAAGCTATAACTTGAAACTATGACATGCTGGTAACTCCAGAGACAAACTGAGCAAGGCTGCAGGGAGAGTTCTGTGAATGCTGTTAATTTGCCTGGAACACTGGGGAACACCTGAACGAAAAGCCAGGTTCCATCTCTCATATTTCCCATACTTTTCTCCATCTAGGAGGAGATTCTTCTTTCTTATGGTACATTTTTGACACTGTTGACTTTGCAACATGCAATAAAAGAATCTTATGATGCAGAGAGAAGGATTATTTGTTTAAATTACAGTGTTATGAAAACATAGATATTTTAAAAAGGAGTCAACAGTGTTACAGACTGTGTAAATTACAAAAACCTCAGAATTACTCTGATTTACACAGTTGCTTCAGATTCTACAAACAAAGCTATGGGTTGGACCCTACCACTTTTAGTGCATCTAACACACTAGCTATTGTGAAGAAAATTAAATACTCCAGCCAAAACCAGCACAGTTATTCTGAATGAACATATTCGTCAGCTTGAGTGAAAATATTCTCATAAATATCACCTGTTTTCAGTTACATGTTATTTTAAAGGCAACTAAAAATGGCTATATCTGATCCTGCTACCCAATATAATGGAAAAAACCACTTTCACTTACTTGTAATTTGGCATTCCCTATTCATAGATTAGTATAGGGAGTTTCTGGCAGGAGATTTTAATATCACAGAAACCCTCCATATTTTGCTTCCATTAAGTTTGTTAGAAATCATCTCTCCTTGACCAATTTTCTTTCATTTACTGTCAAAGACCTTTCTCAATGTATTTCTGTCTCGTATTTCTGTAAAATATGATGACTAGACCTTTTACTAAAATTTCTGTTTCTATCAGGGCCCCTTTGTTTCCTTTTGCACTTGTGTTATAAAGTAGCCTTGGTTCCAATAATTTTTATTGCCCAGACTTCCTTCTCAGGTTAAGGGTAAAGCATATCAATAGCAGAGCCCTAGTCACTCTGATTAAAGAAGGTCTTGCTTTTTCATCCTCAGTGTCATTAAGACAAAAAGACTTCAACGTGCTGAAGAGTAGAGGACCAGATAATCTTTCTGCTGTAATACAGAAGGAAGAAACCTGTACGTAACAATCAGTTCTAATATCAGGGATTTTTAATTATTCTAATCAGTGAAAGGGTAGTAAATACGAAATAGGAATAGGTGCAACACACATTTACCACAAGTAGGCCATACTAAGTCAGCTGTATGTGAAAATCCAGGACAATGCAGACAGCCTAAGCTCTCTGAACTTCACATAAAATATTCAAAGGGAATCGATTAAACTGGAAAAATTGAGGATTAGTGTTAAAACTTTAAAAATTACTTTGAATCATCAATAAAGTGCATCTGAAAAGGCTGTACATGGTACTAAGATACTTCCAAACTATTTTCAGTAGAGTGGGAGAGTATGATTGTCAGTATGCAAACCATAAGAGGCAGACTTCTAGAGTTCTCATCACTGACATTCAGAAAGATGAGCTTGAGTTTAAATAGGTGCAGAGAGGAAATGCATAATTAGGATTCTGCAATGCCTTTGACTGCAGTAGGAAAGAAACAGACAAAGAAGTGGACAAAAAACCATTCCAGAAAGTAAGGTATACCTGTTCAGATACAGTGAAGTCAAAGACCATATGTGGTCAATCACAGAAAAAGATCCCATGTTTGAGAGAAATGGCAGCATGAGTAGATTCCTGGATCACTGCAAGAAACTTTGTCCTGTTGTCAGACCTTGTTGGGTTACTGATCCATAACCAAAAGAAATTCATTGTACATCAAAATGTAGAAGACCATCTTCTCAGCTGAAATATTTGGTGGCACTGGTAGGTGACACCAAGCTTCCCATGACAGAATCATACATCAAGTTTTTATAGCTCGAGTTGAAGCAATAAAGACAAATAGGCTCTTTGTTCCTAACAGGTGTTAGCTCCAGTCAGACTAAACTATACCTGTCAGTGAATTATTACCATCTCTGCCCAGAAGGTGAAAGATAGGCATTTATGCTGACTATAGTAGGGAGACATATTATCATTAGGCTATTAAGCAGAATGCTTAATCTATAATTCAAAGTGTTTCTTATCTATCAAAGGTCCTTATGCAATGAACCACTGAATGTCACCTACTATGGGAGCTGTGAATAAACATGTTATTAAAAAAAAGTGTTGAAACTTCCTATGTTCTGCACATTAACTTCAATATTTATGGGCATCAGTTTATTCTAGACTAAAACTACATGCTACCTGGAGGTATTATCAGAGAAGACCTCTGAAAAATAGTAAAAGAAACTCTCTTGTAACTCAGATCTTACCCACTCTTTCATGTGGATTGGGAATGATGCTTGGTCCTGGTCACTGACGGAAGAACTTGTTATGTCTAAGGGTTCATGATCAAGAACATGTGCTGCTTTGGTACTTCATCAAGTAAAGATTCCTGAGGGGTTGATACAGTAAACTTGAATACATTTTTCTTTTCTAAACTTGAATATAGTATATTCACTTATCATTTCAAGGGTAGCATGAGAGGCATTATTTTTTTAGTACATTATTTTAAATTACCAGCATAGTTATTACCATGGTATTTGTTAATTTTCTCCTTCCAAAATATCATTACCTGTTATTGATTCTGAGGTTAAATTTAGAAGCCTTATATGAGGGGTATCCTGTTATTTGTGTAGATAGTGTAAACATTGTGACTTAACATAGCAAGGTTCACCATGTCCAATAGGATACTGGAGACAGGAACATGGACATAGTACAATAAATAATTCACATAGAGTTTTTACTGAAGATTGTTTCATCTTCTTAACTATTCACTTAAATTTGTATTTTAAGGACAAATAAAGCAAGTGAAATGGCTAAAACATAAAGTAAATACAAGGTGGCTTTTTAGTGGTACTTAAATATTAATAGGAAAAATTGGTTAAGGAGCTGAGGAGGGATTAATTAGAAGGCACTGATTGACTAGCACTTGATAGCATGTAATGTGTTCTATCCACTAGATATTTGAGCCATCAGGAAATGACCGTTGAGCACAGATTGCAGACTTCCAGCCAGTGACTGGGCCTTAACTCAGATCAGAGCCCATGAATGAGAAGGACTTGCAGAATTTTTCTCACACATCTTCTCAGTTCCCAGAAATGACAGATTAATTGGTGTTAAACAGCATGAGAATGAGCCTTCACCAGCTGAGGAGTGGGTCACTACAGTTTGACTTGAAAGTCCTGAATGCTACAGGCTATAGAGGCTTTAGATTTTGTTCAGCTTCTTTTTTTTCCCACCTTTCACATAAAAAGACTTAATTTGATAAGTAGTTATTTATTCTGAGGAAGAATAATAATTTTTTGTTGAGAGCCTCACGAAGCCCACTCCTGCTCTAGTTAGAGCAGCAGGGCTGCTGGAACTGATAGTAATTGTAAGCAGTACTGGTTAGCTCATTTACAATTTCTTTCCTGTGCTTTGTAATTACAGACATGCTATTAGTTTTCTTTCAATTGTGTGATAGATGTGTACATTTATAATAGTATTGGTTCTGCACTGAGTTCTTAATCACTTTGTGTCTTTTGCATATGTTCTGGTACTTCTTATTTATTTGCCTATATAGATGTACCTCAAGCTGAGCTACAGTGCCCATATATTCAGAAGAAACCTTATTCTAACAGCAGTTGCCTACTGCTTTGTATTAATGATATTCCAACTATTGCTGCTAGCTGTAATGTTTAGGAAAATTCACAATATCATCCAGAAGACATAAAAGATTAAAAATGGAAGCCTGTAGATCTTCTAAAAATGGATTAATAGATACTGAATTTATTCAAAACAGGCAGTATTAATTAAATAATTAAACTCATACAAATAAATAGTCATTGCCTGAGGAAGCTTTAGCAGAACCCACTGTGCTTTAGAAAGCACTTAGGCATTCACATCAGACAGCTTACTGCCTCCAAAAGACCAAGGTTTGGAGGATTGCTGGCATTTAGATAGTTGACAATATAATTTACATTAGGAGTAAAGTGGAATTTTATGAATAAAAAATCATCTTATAAGAAAAGTTTTAGGTGCAAGAAATCTGCATTAGAAGAGGAGAGGAGGTGATTAAGGTTGCAGCCAGGCTGCCTGCAGGGTTTTTCATGAAAATAACAATTCAGATCTCAGGAAGAGACAGAAAACCACACAGCTCTAATGTACAGTGCAGTCATATTCACTGAATATATACTTCCTCCTGTCACCAAGGAAGGTGGGCTATTGATTGCAGAAAAAAACCAAGCCTGTGGCTGTTTTTATCCTGCTGTGTCCTCTCTCACTCTCTGGAAACACGCTAATCACATGTTTTATTCCTATGTTCTGGATTTGTTGTAATGAAGAAGCGGAAGAAAGAAGATGCAGAAGGAGAAACAAAAAGCTGATATCATCAGCTACGCTATATTGTGTTAAGCTGCAAAATGATAATTCCTAAAGGGACAACAGACCCCTTTTCATTTAAGCTTTAAGGTAATTTTACATCCAGAGAACCTGAATATTTTCTTTAGCAACAGAATAAATTTAGGTTGTGTCTTACACAGTGATAGGATAGTGAGTGTTTAAAATCTTGAATTCTTAAATTTATTGTCTTAAAAAAGGGATACTGAATATGAATTCAGAAAATGTAGATGTATGTGTATATATATATATGTACATATATTTTATAATATATATATATTTCTTTTAATACATTTTTATGGGTGTATATGAACCTCTGGCTTAGTTTTATGATTTATAGACTGCAGAGAAGCCAAAGCAACTGTTTTAGGGGAGAACTGTATTATATATGGTTTATGAGGTTGTAGCACTCTTTACAAAGTGAGGCCACTGCTCTTGAGTATTTTTGTCTGTAAGAAGCACATTACTATAGAAGCAGATAAGTTTATGTATTCATAGTGGGCAATGTTGTTTACAAATATGAAAAAGATCACTAACATAGCCAAGAGGGCCAAGACACTCAATTTAGGAAAATATTCATTGTCCCAGATACTTCCCAACCTGGCAGATCCTGTATTTTAAATCAGGTAACTGTTATACATTCTTTTTTTTTCTACACTTTCTTTTCTTGCAAACCTAACAAAAGGAGGTTAAATCACAATTCAGAATGAATAAAAGAGTGACAAACATTTTGAAGAAAAATACCTCTTTTCCCTTTCCACTTTTTCAGAGTTAGGCTACAAGAACAATGCAAGATTTGATAGCTGAATTTCATAGCTGTTAAAAGGAACCATAAAGAAAGGAAGGATGGGAAACTGTAGCCTTTAGGAGTCTGAACTCCAGAATTCTCCAAAATTTCATATCTAGAAATTGATTTATATAAGATAAGCCTCAGACATTGTTATAATATAATGGCCAATCTTCACGAACGAAGGTTTGGGAAGGGCTCTCCCCACGTGGGTGTGCCCTTCCAGCCTACGCAGTGGATGTTTCAGGTGAGGCACAGCGTGCCCAGAACTGGCCCCACCGTTTAAGTCCTAAGGTTCATTTGCCACGGCCGAGCAAGCTTGGACAGTGACAGTGAAGTCTCCTTGGGACTGTCACAGCACCCGGTACTAACCAGGGCTGACCCTGCTTAGATCCAAAATCTGATGGGATCGGGATGGCAGGGAGGCATTGAACTACCAGGGGACGGTCCCTACTGAGACTCGAACTCGCGACCTTGGGATTCAGAGACCGGAGTGCTCTTCATTACGCCATGGGACTGCCCCAGGACACTGGGAGAGAATATATGACCTAGCAGATGCCTAAATTATAGGAATTTTTCAATTCTGGTCCCTGACTTTAAAAAACCAATTTATTTATTGAAGTTCTTTCAATTTTCATATCTATAAAGTGAGAGTACTGGTTGAAACTGCTGTACCCTATGTAAGTGTATCTGAGGCCTAATGTAATACTGTTCAATGATGACCCCCACTTCTCATCTTCCAACATTAGTAGCTACTTATAGAAAAGCAGTGCTGTGCTGCCCTATATAACCTGCTGCCTTAGCACCAGTCTCCACAGAGCTGCAATGTGACATATGAAGATTGGGAGGATGTAAAATCTTGAAGCAAATATTAACTGTTCTGGTGCTGAATTTTACATGTAAATGATATGTTTTCTTTTTTTTCAAGGTACATAAGAGCTTTATTTATGATGTTTATTGTGTGTGAGACATGCATATTTTACCTGAGAAGTATAATTTTCAGTGTATTTTTGCATTCCTTTGAGAAAATAGAATATTTTGAATTGGAAAAGGAGCCACAGATTATCTACCCACAAAGACCTTGGAAATTCAGCTTAGAACTGAGGGCACTATTTCATAAAGTGTTACACAGCATTAGATTTTGGAAGATTGAGGGAAGAGATTTTTCCTGCCAAGTAATCAATCCAAGCACAATGAAGTCCCACTTCTTGGTAAGACAGAGTTTTTGCAATGTGTGGCTTGTGTAATACAGACCTCACTGCATTCAAGAACATGTTTATGTTTGGTAGTTACCCTAGTGCTGAGTCTTAGTGTCTTCTTTCCAGTTCTTAGCAACCTGAAAAATTATAAAGTTATTTCAAACACCTCTGCCTGAACTACATCTAGAAGTTGATTCCACAAGATGCTGAGGAGGTAAATTTGCTCCTATAAAATTTGAGATCTGTGGATGCCCTGTATTCTAGCAGACACTGAAAGGTATTGTCTAAATCCACAGGGCAGTTTCTAATCCCTACCCAAAGGTAACACTGGAGGATTGGGATTTTTTGAACCTATATTCAGCAACAAAGCATAAACCAGTGTGCCCATAAAATTTATGTTGAAAATCTTACATGTCAGTATCTAATAATAACTTTTTTTTATGCCTCTTGAAAACAACCTTTTTTAATTCTTTCAGCCTGACCTGTCAATCCTAACATCAGTCATACTTCCTGCTTCTGAGTGCCAAAATCCACTGCTTTTATGTTGTTTGGCTTGTGGTCAGCCTTCATAAGCAGAAATCTGATGTGAAGTAAATGATCAGTGTTTATTCTAAGAAGTCTCCTACGTTTATTCCAGATAGCTAAAGCATTGCAGGGGGTTAAGAGGCAAGTTAATTAATTCCAGTGCTTTCACAATTTTTTCTTACACATGATGCCACCTCTAAATATAACCACCAATTTTGGCATGAGAAACACAGGACTGTTCCAGTTTCAATACTTGTAAACTTCTCTGACCACTCAAATATCCAAGAAGTGCTGATCTATGACATATCCATCAACAACACCTATTATGTGAGAATTAAATGCGTTGCACAAGAAAACATCAGCTGCAGTCTTGTGTATCTTGCTTAACTGGAGCTCATGTTGCTTTTGTTCTGTAAATCAAGTTTTAAAACATACTCATGAAGCCAAAGTATGCAAATAAATGTAGTTTAAGGGGCCTCACTCATGGATATGGGGCTAAATTTTTTTTCCTGATTTCATAATTTCTGCACGACACATGCTAAAACAGCATGAAATTAAATTAATGTTATGTCAAATTTTGGCTTTCAAAAATTGTTTTTAGTTCCTGTAAATGGGCCTCAGCTTGGGTACTGCTAGAAGAATGAAAGACACATTAATGCCAAACTTACCCCAAGGTGAAATCTCAAAGACAGACTTAAAAACACCCATAGCGGTTTTTTGGTAGGTTGTTTTGTTGTTTTGGGGATTATTTTTGTGGGTGTTTGTTTGTTTGGAGTTTTTTCTTCCTAGATTGTAATTGTCAACTTACTCCTACTTCAGAACAGAAAATTCCACATGGCCAAATCTAAGTCTTCAGGATAGCTGACACTGATATAACTGTGCACAATAAAAACATTTTTAGAACAGTTTTACTAAACAAAAACAATTTTATGTTTTTAATGAGATTTAGTTTGGAGTTTTTTCATAAACATAGAAATTTTGTTTTCCAATTTTCTAATAAGTAGTGTAGTAATATACTTGAAGTATTGTGTGACATTCTATTTTTTAAAAAAATTTTCTAAGTTTTAGAGTAACTACAATACTTTTAATAAAATCTTCTAATGTTATCTCTGAAGTCAAGTTTCTGAAACTGTGATTAAACAGTTTGACCAAGTAAGAAACCAGTTTTCAGAAAAAAAATTAGAGAACCTATGGTCAGTTAAAGGTTTTTATAGCTCTGAAAATCCTGCCAGGCTTTGTTTGCTGCTCCTTCAGCTGTCATCAGGTGAGTCAGAGGGGAGTTGGAGGTGTGGCCTGGTCGTTACCAGGAGACTGAGAAGGCTTTAAAACCATCTCTAGGGAGCGCAAGCGAGCAGGAGCGTGGCGACCAGGAGCAGGCAAACAGGGGCGTGGCACATCAGTGAGGGCGTGGCACGGCAGTTCGCACAGGCAGGGCGAACAGGCAGGGCATAAGCCTAGGTATTTTTTGTGGGCCTTTTTTTTTTCCCCTCCCCCCACAACTCAAGGCAGTTATGCCTCCTAAAAAAATGAAAACTGTTGCTCCTGTTACCACTAGAGGGGTGTCAATACAGACAGAACCCTCTAAAAAGGATGCAGCCACTCAGGCCTCTGGCTGCATAGACTGTTTCAACCCAGAACTTCTACCAGAGGACAGCGTGAGAAGCACCTGCATGCGATGTGAGCAGGTGAATGATTTGCTGTGTCTGGTGGCAGAGCTAAAGGAAGAGGTGGAGAGACTTAGAAGCATAAGGGAGAGTGAAAGGGAAATTGACTGGTGGAGTCACACCCTTTCGACTCCTAAGGAAGCCCAGCAGGAGGTGGTGAAGCCCAACCCCTCCTGCCATCAGGCAGACAGAACGGACCACATGGATGGGGAGGAATGGAAACGGGTGCCTGGGCATAGAGGCAAAACCACCCCCTCTCGACCCCCTTCACCTGCCAGGGTGCCCTTAAAATANAACTGACCCATTCACTTCATGAAACAGGAGCACAGGTAGTAATTG
>VWZD01008806.1:280-17725 GCA_013396695.1 Sakesphorus luctuosus
CACAGAATGAAGAACAAACAAACCTGCCATTTTGGCATCAAACCATTTAAACAGTGGGATGATGCTTGCTTCCAACTGACTCAGAAAAGGTGAACTCTTACTCTGAGGCACAAGGAATAGCATCAGGGCTGTTTTAGCAGCTGTTTATATTCATAGCATATTTCAAAGTTTTCAGGTCTGAGCCAAACATGTATGTGACACTTATTGTTACTACACACAAGTAACTTCATCTACTCACTGTGCTATTTTAGGACTTGCATTTGTAAAAGATGCATTGAGAAAACATGGAATTCTAGAGCTGCTCGTGTTTCCCATCCAGGCTCATTGAGAATTTCCTCCCTGAAGCCAACAAGGACTTCCTTCGTTCTTTGTGGGATAATTCCAGTTTTACAACAAAAACTCGAAGACAGAAAAAACTGGAAGACATTAAAAACATCTTCCTTGTTCTTCATTCCTACAACCAAAAAGCACATTCTATGATAGAAAGAAAGGCAAATCACAAAATGAAAACATACTTTATTATCTTGACAATTTGAACTGGATAAAATTTTTTCCTTATTGCCTATCTCATTTAAAGCTAAATAAGAAAGAACACCTAAATAGCAACAGAAGAAGAGTAATTCTAGAGGAATCATTAATACTGTTTCTTTTGGTTTTAGCTATAGAAAACTCTAATGTTTCAAAAGACAATTTTCCTCTTTATATTTCCCTGTGCAGGGGGAAGGATGTTTTTGGGTAGGGAGGGAAATCCTTATTCTCCCTGGAAGTTAATTTGAGAAACCCTGAAGCATACATTTTAAAATAGAAATGCAATATAAAAGCATGATACACAAATATAAGTTAGCCTTTCTTTCATTATGCTGTCAGAATTAAGAAAAATCAATCACTCATTACAGACTGAAAGTATTATCTAACATATCACTTCTGTATTGACAAAAATTGAGTTTAATAATTTTTTATGAACAACTTTTAAGCATTTTAGCTCCTTTAACCCCTTTATTTTGAAGCCTGTTATGGATTTAAGTGTTACAGCTTGACACCTTTTTTCCAGTTTCCATTTTAATTTTATTCCTGAGCCATTTACCTCCATTTCACTATATATCAATATTGTGCTAAAGCTATAAAGGAAAAAGTTAAAACTGGGTACTGGAGGTATTTTAAAGGTCATCATATCTTCTTTCATTTTTGGGGGGTGGGTGAGAGTAAACATTCTGAAAATATTTACTATTTACCAGTTTGAACCTCTTTAATTCTGAAATAGGTTTAAACTCACACTCTTGTCATGAGCAAAGAGCACATCTTTAGCATGGAACTAGGGATTTTTTGTTAGTCTAATTTAAATTTTTACAATATAATCAAAATAATTTTTTTCTCTATAGTTATACTGCTCTTTCCTCTCAATTTTTCTTGACCCCAAGGTAAACAGATTCAATCTACTTCAAGAATAGAAAAGGAGTTTTTGACCAATCATAAGTATCCTGAGGTCTCTTCAGGGAAGAATGTGTTCATCATAGTGGAGTTTTCTTCTTCCTGTATTTGAATTTATTTTGTTCCTTTTTATATTTTTTCTGAGCAGTTTGCTTACTTTGTCTTTTGCACTAGTTCCTTACCAATGTTTGACTGTTTACCTGCATTCACTACAATTGCATAACTAGCTCCCATGGTTCCAGTCTACACAAAAAGAATGATGTCTTTCTGCCCACATTTCTTGTTTTCGTATTTAAACCACAAATGGTTTATGACTTCTGGTATGCAATTTTAATTTGTTCGAAGTAGCATCAAATCAGTATATTTTCATATTTTACTCAGTATGAACTTCCATTTTTTGTGTTATTAAGTGACAGTGCTATTAAAACAAAAAAGGTTTTTGCTACAAGTCACAGAAAACCCAAGTTTAATATGATTATAACAAGAAAAAAGCTCCTTCAAGAGATATTAGATTACATAGGGAATATGATAAAGAATAATCTCAAAAATTTATAGTAATCTTGAATAAATTAATAATTAAAAACTTTGCTGGAAGATTTGTGCAGTCTGGCCCATGCATGAAAATATCACATCAGCAGTTCAGAAACTATGACTTAAAACCCACTTTCTGTGAAGGGACAGAAAAAAAATATTAGAGTACTCATCTAAAAAGAAATAAGACGGTTTTGATTAAGATGTCCAGAGAACGTGTTTTATAGGAGTATGTACTTCATATCTTCAGATATGTAAACAAATAACTTAAATTAGAAAGTTCAAATAACTACAGAGGAAGAAATTATATTTCATCTACTATGTTGCTGTACTGCAGAACTCTCTCCCTAAAAGTTTCTCGAATTCAAGAATGTAATAATGATGAGATATTGAGCCTCTTACTTCAAACTGTAAATTCATGACTTACTATGGTATATCAAAAGAAAATGTAGATAGGGTAGATTATCCTATATCTACCTAGTGCAGAGTTCTTGTATTTTCCTCCAAAGTCTTCTTCATCAGAGATTGTGTAGTGATAGACACTTCTAATCTCGAAGAGGATGTTCTCAAGGAAGGAGATAACACTTCAGCTAAGTTGATTTTTTTTAATATTTCTGATATAAACTAACGACTATCTAGAAGTTTTCATCTTATTGTACAGAGTACACCCAATGGTGGGAGGGTGTCCACAAAAAACCCTGCTCAGTTAGACAGTAGACCTTGCCTACTATTTGTGAACGTTTCCAATATTTATATTATATATAAATGGAGTAAATCTAACATATCTTTTGTTTCAAACTATTTCTTTGGAAATAATAATGGCCAATCTTCGCGAACGAAGATTTGGGAAGGGCTCACCCCACATGGGTGTGCCCTCTGAGCCTGCGCAGTGGATTTTTTAGGTGAGGCACAGCGTGCGCAGAGCTGGCCCCACCGTTTAAGTCCTAAAGTTCATTTGCCACGGCCGAGCAAGCTTGGACAGTGACACTGAGGTCCTTAGGACTATCTACAGCACCCGGTACTAACCGGGACTGACCCTGCTTTGCATCCGAGATCTGGAGGGATTGGATGGCAGGGAGGCATTTAACTGCCGGGGGCGGTCCGTATACTGAGACTCAAACTCGCGACCTAGGAGCCGGAGTCAGGAGTACTCTCCACTACGCCACGGGACCGCCCCTTCTTTGGAAAAAACAAATGTTAACATGGCAAAGTAAATGAAAGCATTTTTCCAATATTTCTCTGAGATTGCAGAAATTTTTCCTTTTCAATATTAAAATGAATACAATGTCAAAGAGTGGTACTCAAAAGTCCAAAGTGTTCCTGGCAATTAGTTATGAGTGACATTCTTCAAAGGTCAGTTCTGTTTCATATCTTCGCTATTAAACTGCTGTCAAAACAGAGTACAAGTTCAGCAAGGTCGCAGGTGACATCTAACTGGGAGGTCAATATGCCTGGGGTTGGGGATGCAGTGGGGAGGAGCTGTCAATTAAAGGGAGCTCAGCAACCTGAAGAAATATGTTGATAACAGCCCAAACAAATGCAAAGAACTCCACACAGTAGTAGAAACAGAGGAATACTTGTGGAAAAACAACTTTGCATAATGAACCTAAGGATCCTGGTTGACAAGAAGTTAAATATCAGTCATCAGGTGCCCTTGTAATGGCAACTGCATAGTAGGTCATAGTAGCAAATGTTCATCAAGCTGGTTGAGGTAAGTTATTATTCCTCTGTTCAGTACTTGTGAGACCACATCTGGAGTAATGTGTCCACTTTTGGATCCTACAATACAATGCAGGCATTAACAGACAAGAATAACTCCAGTGGATGGTCATCAGGATAATCAGGGACCTGCAGTTTCTAACCTATGAGAAGAAGCTGAGACAGCTGGTTGTTTTCAGGCCCAAGTCAGGAAGGCTAAACAAGGATCAGTTACTGTCACTTTCAAGCTAAATTATTCCATGAATTTATGAAACAAACATAGCCTCACTACATTAAATAAAATGCAGGAAAACCAACTAGATTTATGCCTTTTCAGCCATAGCTCTTCTGAACTGTTTGTACAAAATAAACTCCTATATTTCAAAACACAAAAATATGATAAAAAATATTGCCCTCTGGGGGAAGAAAGAAAGGGATGAGCTGCACTAGGCAGAGAAATAGAGATCCAGAGACTGCAAGTAGTAAGGCTTATATTGGTGTCCAGAAATCATGAAGGCTTTCAGAACAGTTATTCATGTTATGGCATTTTAGTGTTGAAATGGACCCTCTTTTGGTTAGACAAGATACTGAACATTGTACAAAATATACTGAACGAAAACTCTCATTGGTAACCCTCATGGTCACCTGTAGGTGGTTAATCTTCAGATTAATCTGTTATTAGTTATAGTGAGAAATCTGCAAGAAAAAAATGCACGAATATGGAAAATTTCTACTTTACAAAATCTGTTAAAAATATTTTGAAGAAAATGCCTATATCGACTGCAATCAGATTGTTTTGCAGAAAGAGCATTTGACAAAGTTAGCAAAAATTAAAACATCTTGAAAGCATCTCTAAACTACAGCTAATTGGCCTTTCAATTAGAACTATACAGAGAGGCCATTTGTGGTTTATTTGCAAAAAATCAAACCACAAGGGTATTTTGTAAGATTGTTTTCCTACCACTATGAAGAGTATTATTATATTTAGAGGCACATAAGCACTGCTCTGATTGCACTTCTGCATGCTCATTCATAACATGAAAATATTCTTTGAGTTGATTTTTGTTCACATGAGTAACTCATTTCTGTAAGCAACAAGGTCACTAATAAAGGAACTGATGTTATTTTTTTTTCACAAAATTTCTGATTAGGAAGGGACCTACAAGGATCATTGAGTCCAACTCTTAGCCCTGCACAGAGCCATCCCCAAGTCACACGACATGCCTGAGAGTATCATCCAAATGCCTCTTTAACTCTGTCAGCCTTGGTGCTGTGATCACTTCATTGGAGAGTCTGTTCCAGTGCCCAATCACTCTCTGGGAGCAGAACCTCTTTGTAATATCCAGTCTAAACCTTCCCTAACACAATTTCAGTCCTCCAGCTCAGGGCACTGAGACCCCCTAGGTCCATCATCTGTGTTGAAGACAGAGGAAAAGAAGACATTAAACTCCTCTGCCTTGTTTCTGTCCCTGTTTGTGAGGTGACTATCCTCATCCTGTAACAGCCCAGTGATATTTCTATACTGTCTATAGACATTAACGTACTTGAAAAAGCTCTTTTTGTTGTCCCCCACATTTCTGTCCAGCTTCAACTCCAGTTGAGCTTTGGCCACACATTTTTTTTCCCTACAGCAGCAAGTAGCGTCTTCTTAAAATACACTAATTATTTTCACTTTTAATTTAATTTACTTCAGGATTATGAAGAATGGGTAAAAAATTATTCTGCATTATGGTCCATATAAGTTTGTACTGATAGCACTGTGGGAAACAACAATACCTACACATATTATTCAGCTGCTTGTTACAGTTTGTAAGACTGTTGATGTTAATACTTTTATGATGGCCCAGTGCTCTGAGTGTTAAATGAATGTGGGAAAAAGAAAAGAAAAAAAAAGAAGAAGAAAGCTAGCAAGCAACATAATTCTCACATACCAGTCATGAATTCATGAACTCAGAAACTGATTTTACAGCAGGAAAAAA
Source organism: Sakesphorus luctuosus (assembly GCA_013396695.1). Taxonomy (NCBI): domain Eukaryota; kingdom Metazoa; phylum Chordata; class Aves; order Passeriformes; family Thamnophilidae; genus Sakesphorus; species Sakesphorus luctuosus. The sequence continues at coordinate 5,917 of VWZD01008806.1, forward strand.
AAAAAACCAGGCAGAAATATGAAAATTTTTGTTTGTTTGTTTGTTTTGGAGTAGATTTAATTTGCAACACAAGTTAAGAATAGTAATCCATATTCCTCTCCATAGTGATTTCTAATACCTTGGAGAAAACAGATCTCCAAAGAGTTCATGGACTTATGTGTGAACTAAAAGACCATCCTAGAAATCACATATAGTGACTGCAGAAACCCTTGATATGGTCAGGAGATGCAGATGTCACAGATCCATCTATTTGTATGAACAATTACATGTAACAAATGTCAATTAAAATAGAGTCTTTCATGTAAACAGAATTTTTCCTATGACTTAGTTGTTCATGAATACTTCTAATTTCAATTTTTCATCACTGTAATAAGCTTTATTAAGCTTTCTTCTCTTTTCTCTCTCATGACAGACGCACAGTTTGTGATTTGTAGTAGTTGCACCTGCAGTATGTAACACTGCACAGAATCACTCTTTGAGACAAACGTTTTACATGGTTCTTTCTGTTTCTAAAAGGGCTTTTCATACCTCTGCTAGTTTGGTTAAGGTTTGTCAGGAGCTCCAGAGCTCATAGAGCAGGCCTGAGGAGGGGGAGGATGTACCTGCACACACAGCCAGAAAATTACTCCAGCAGTCTGCTCCTACTGAAAAAGCTTCAACCAAAAGACTAAATCCAGTGAAGCTCCATAAAGTTTCCTACTTCTGAGAAGAATCTTAAGCTAATTTAGAGCTGAGAAATCTGTACAGAGTCTCATAACTGCATCTGACGTGTGAGGAGGAGGAAGGGGAGCACAGCCAAAGCCGCAGATACAGATTTAACACCTTAAATATCAGCAGAAGTGGTCTTCTGCCCAAAAAATTCTCTTTCAGGTACACTTAGTCAGTCAGCTATGCCTATCTCATGCTCTCTGGTCAGCTATTTGTGTTGTCCTAATTAATCGTATTGTATATGGCTGGCTGACTTGTACACAGTGAAAAAACTTGCACAGACCAGTGTTTGAATGAGTGTATTTACTCTTAAGTACAAAGACTGCTGAAATCAACAAATTTAGTCATATTGATTCACTAGTGCTGTTGCACAACCTCTTCTCTCTATTTTCATTATATTCTGTGCTTATAGCCTGGACCAAAGAAAGCACTGTAATAGTGCAGAAGGGTGTTTATAATGCATTCATGGACTAAACAAGATTTACAAAATGATTCATATAAATATCCATGGATTTTCGATGGAGACCTCACTTCCTTTTATCTTTCTAAGACAGTAAATTGTTTATGGTCAGAAAATATGAGGCAATTTTAAACTTAATTTTAAATTATTTTTTGGAAATATGTATATTTTCTGTTTTCCAACTGCTAGTAGCAATTATATTTACTTGAAATATAAAATGGTTTTGTCCTCTGACTGCTATTCATAGCTGTCATGTTGAGATTTACTGTTATGGATCAAGAATAACATGACGCTAGTAGAACTAGTGACAAATAGCCACAGCAAACAGGAAAGAAAAGTCAACTGTGATAAGTAGCTAGGTACAATATTAATATTAAAAAGCACCAAAAAGGAAAACCAAACAAACAATCCAACCAACCCAGACATTAGAAAGGTAAATATTTATCATAATACTCACAGTCATGTTTCATTTAAATTCCTATAACTACCCTCAGAGAAACTGAACTGAAGTGTGGAATAAGGTTCCAGTCAGTTCCTGTCAAAAAGCACACAATATTAAGTCTATTTGAAGCTAACAATTCATTTATAAGGCAGACAGTTTTATTAAATCTGATATTTGTAACAGGGGACTCTTTCAGCTGTTCCTCTTTGAAGTGTTAATTAAGCTTTAGAAGAAGCATATAATTTTAGATTCAAAGAATGTCCTGAATTGGACAGGACCCAAAAGGATCATTGAGCCTAACCATATGAATCTCAACAGGGGAAGTGCTGCATTCTTCACCTGGGCAACCCTGGGTGTACATACAGACTGGGGAATGAGATGCTGGAAAGCAGTGCCATAGAAAGGGATCTAGAGGTCCTGGTGAATGGCAAGTTGAGTATGAGTCAGCAGTGCCCTGGCAGCCAGAAGGGCCAACCGTGTCTTGGGGGGCATCAGGCAAAGTATTGCCAGCCAGTCTAGAGAGGCGATTGTCCTGCTCTGCTCTGCACTGGGGTGGCCTCACCTTGAATATTGCATGTGGCTTTGGGCACCAAAATATAAGAAAGATATTAAGCTATTGGAGAGTGTCCAAGGAGGGCAATTAAGATGGTGAAGGGCCTTGAGGGGAAGCTGTATGAGGAGCGGCTGAGATCCCTTGGTCTGTTGAACCTGGAGAAGAGGAGACTGAGGGGAGACCTCATTGCAGTTACAACTTCCTTGTGAGGGGAAGAGGAAGAGCAGACACTGACCTCTTCTCTTTGTTGACCAGGGACAGCACCTGAGGGAGTGGCCTGAAGTTGTGTCAAGGAAGGTTTAGGTTGAATATTACAAAGAGGTCCTTCCCCCCAGAGGGTGGTTGGGCACTGGAACAGGTGCCCAGGGAAGTGGTCACAGCACCAAGGCTGACAAAGTTAAAGACGCATTTGGATGATACTCTCAGGCACATGGTGTGACTCTTGGAGATGGCCCTGTGCAGGGCTAAGATTTGGACTTGATGATCCTTGTGGGTCCCTTCCTAATCAGCATGTGCAGTAATTCTGTGATACTGTACAACTCCTGGTCCTGCACAGGACAGCGTAAACAATCACATCATGTGCTTGAATACAATGTTCAGACGCTTGTACTCTGGCAGGTGTGGTGCTGTGACCAATTCTCTGGGGACCCTGTTCCAGTGTCCAAGCCCCCTCCGAATGAAGAACTTCATATGGGTGACAATTTTACAGTCCTCTAATTTACCAAGAATCATGCACTGGACTAGTCTTAGGAAAAATAAATGAAGAGCTAAGAAAAGCATTAATCTGGGGAACAGTTCTTGAGTTCCAAACTACAATATATGGTAACATGAACTTCTCTGGAAATTAAAACTGAATAAGACTAACATGGATCACTAACCTTACTTCACAAATACTTCTCAAGATCTGTGAGGATTTTATTTGTTTTTGTTTGTTTCTTGGGGTTTTTTTCCTAGATTAATTTCCAGTCCACTGGAAATTTTTGTCTAGTGCAAGGTTTTGCCCTCACCCATTTCAATGGAACTCGTATTATATGATAGATTTCTATTATTCCAGTCAGGCTATTCAATTTTTCTAAGCATTTTAATCATAATTTTAGGGTCCCAGGATATAGTCATTTTCTCATGAATTTACATAGGAATATATTATATTATTATATGATAGAATTATATTTATATCCCATCAGATTTTGGAAGCTAAGCAGGGTCAGCTCCTGTTAGTGCTTGGATGGGAGGCCTCCTGGGAATACTGGGAGCTGTAGGTTCTAGTCCTGATGACTTCACTGTCACTGTCCAAGCTCGCTCAGCCATGGCAGATGAACCTTAGGAGTTAAAGGTTGGGGCCAGTTCTGAGCATGCTGTGCCTCACCTAAAAACTCCACTGCGCAGGCTTGAAGGACACACCCATGTGGGTAGAGCCCTTCCTAAATCTTCATTCGCGAAGCCTAGCCATGATGATGATAATGTATATATATAATTATAATCTAATGTATTATTTTATAATTACATAGAAGCTACAGCAACTTGCTGTTTTGTTTTATTATTTTATTTTGCTTATTATAATTATTTTATTTTATTTAGATATGACCAGTAAAAATCCAAGACCACATTTTCACTTCATTTAATGTTGAGCAGTTACAGTCTAGTAAAATCACAATGGTATTAACAGAAGAAAGACTTGTCCATCTTTCCTTTGTGTTAATTTTTTCTGAATATACAAGTGTTTTAGATGTACCCAACGAATGGAGGTAGTTCTACTACAACACATCAACTGTTGGACAGACTTCTTTCCTACTGCAATGAATCAGAACTCATTTTCAATGTCCATTCCTCCTTTCAAGGGTAATAATTCCAGAACACTTTCTTTAGGTTCAAGGGTGGAAGCAATGTTTCATTTATATATTTCACTTACATACATATTTTTTTTAATGTGCTGTCTGTGAAAATTTGAGATCACTTTTGTTCCTGTATCATTTGCCCTCTGTATTACTGAAAACTTTAATTTTGTTTCTTATCTCTACTCCACAACAAAAATAGCAGACAACATAATGTCAAAAGCTTGCCTTCAGTTGACCATTGAGAAGCCATATTTTCAGCTTTGGCCTCTATGCCTAGTGAGAAATCTTTTGTCATATTTCACTTTTATAGTGTCACAAGATTGTAGTTTTTCAAACCTATTAAAACTAAACTCCATTCTGAACTAAAATATTTATTGTTTTCACTTTTTTCAGCAGATCTCACAGAACATCTCTCTCCTGTCCCCTTAAGAGGAATATTTAACTTGAATTCTGTTCTTTTTCCTTGACTCCTGGAAAGTGTTCTGATTTAATTTGGTCATTTGAGCATATGTTGTCTCTGAAGCCTGACTTCATACTATGGGAGTGGCTGGGGCAGTCTCCACCTTATTTCCTTACACTATGTTGAGAAAGTTTCGGAGGTGTCAAACCACTGTGCCTCTGGAAAGGCAGAGTTGCAGCAAAAAGAACGAACAAAAAAATTCTCCCTTTTAATCTATACATATTTTAATAACCTGCAAGCTAACTTTCAGATTGGTATGAAATTTGCACTCCAAATACTCACACTCTACCAAACTCTTTATACATTGACTGAGGCTTGTCCTTGAGTGGTTTAGAGAAGCTCTAATATTAATCTGATGCTGATATTACCAAACTGTATCTGTCAGAGAACAACTGTAGTTCTTATTGCTGGTAGTTCCTGACATATAGGAGGACAAATCAAACAGCAGGTTGCAAAACCCATGACACTTACCTTAAGTTACTAACCTTCACTTTAACGAAATACACATTCAATTAATTGAAATTTTAAACACTTTTTGTCTAAGGATGATTGTTTTAATTGACCAAGTTATCAGATGATTAATTTGTTGCCCTAGTAGTGAACTCTTTCTATCCTTGTTAAGTTTAAAATGCAGCACTTTCAGAATAATTTAAATGTTAATATGTTCTGAGACTCACACTCAATATTTTGAAATATATTTCAACTGTCCATTTTGAAGAAAACCTATTATAAAGATAGCAATTACCACTGAATGATTTATTAATTTTCAAAATGATTTAATGAGGAGCAAGGTGCTTTAGGGTTGCAAAAACCCTATTTCGGAAGAGTGTTCTTTGAGAAAAAGGAAAGAATCAGAAGAGCTCTACAAAGGCAAATATAATATTGTATCAATAAACTTTGCAAAATCAGTCTTTACACAGCCAATAATAATTTGTGATACATTATTAGTGAACTGCCCATCCTAGTTAAGTACAGAAAGATAATAAAGTACTTTTTTTTTCCGAATATGGCAATCATATGCTAAAATAAGTAACAATCTCAATGCGTTGTCTCCTATGCTGGTAATGTTTCCTGCAGCAAGATTCAACCATTACTACAAAATGTACACATTTTTCTGTTTAACATTCTCTCAGAAACAGGGATAGCTTGCTGTCTTAGTGTCTTGCTGTAAATGAAACAAAAGGTATGAGATAGATAAGAAAATACTGTGAAGTTGGAAATATACAAGATTGAAAATTTGTTCTGTATGTATGTCCCTCAGCATCAAAAAGACAACTATGAGAAGACTTTGTAGGGTTTGGGGATAGGTAAAGCTGTCTGACTAATTTTTGTCTCTAAGCCAATACTACCGGCCAAAGCACCTGCCTATTTTTTCTACATGTATAGCAAAACTGTGTAAACTGCACATAAATCAGTTCAGAGTGAAAATTGATTAGAAATTTTAAGCTATCAGAAAAGTGAGATTTTGAAACAGTCTTCTGAAGGGTAGGCAACTTAAACATGAATCTTGATAAGTTTGCAAAAAGAGAATGTAGTATGGAATGCTTAAAGAAGTAGGGCAATGGACATTGTAACAAAAGAATTTCTTTCCTGGCTTTCTAAATTATTAATATATGTATTTCTATATTATCTGCTATAAGACATTTCCTTAGAATTTCTGGTGCTTCTACAGGCATTTTCAGATCGATCCCAATTTGAACACTGCTATTAAAGTCTATATCTAAGAACAGCAGCAAATTTGAGATTTTTTTAATAATTAATGACTTCTATCCATCCATATGATTCAACAGGGGCCCACATTATAAGACAGAATATTTCCCCCTTAAAAAGTTGCTAAAACTGTAAAAAAAGATGAAGATTATATTTAATAGAGTTGAAATATATATGTTTATGAAAAAAAGTAATTAGATGTACTGTATGGAGAAGTTTGGACCTGTGATGATCTTTAATCAATGGATTTATCTGTAAAGCTTATATTTAAATACCAATAGATGAGTTGAAGGGTTTTATGCTTTCCTCCGATGTTTGTATTTGATAACATTTTTGTTTAAATTTGCTTCTCAGAGGCAATCATTTCCATCTTAATGTACAATTTCCAGGTTACTCATTTACATATCTGTATCCACCATATTTTTGTAAATTGTATGATGTCTTTTTCTGGGATGACCCAAACTCAAAAGCAGTGGCTGAAGAGCTGCTAATGGCCTTATAAGCTGGTAGAACAGAATAATCTGAGGATCAGCATGCAAAGAAAACCCTTACAATGACTCATGATGGTCAATACTTTTTTACATTAATTAAAATGTTACAGGTTTTTTAGGATAAAACAGAAACATTGCCTGTTCTGCCACAAGTTTAACTTCTGCAAGAAATCCCAAAACAACGACAAAAAACCCTCGTGAAATTGTTTTAATCTAAACCGATTCTTCTTAAGTGTTTCCATGATTGCACACTGGTACACTTCTTTCTTGCTTGATTTTCCCTCTTACAAAGCAGGAAAAAAAAATATCCATTTCAGTACATGTATATTTAATCTCTATTATTCTGTCAAAATCATAAAGTTAAAAATAACCCAGAATGTGATCCCGCAAAATCCCTGCATTTGGATGTGTTTCAGATCCAAATCTGAATTTTTTTTGGTAAAGATCTATAACAATGAAGTGTTTTGTACACAGAGATCTACAGGGGTTTTTTTCCAAATATTTGTTGATGGCTGCTACCATTCTTCCACACAACTTCAGAAACATCTATAGTCTAATTTTGAACTGATATACTTACCGTATATGCCTATAACAGACCTCACAGGATTTATTGTGAAGAATGGAGATATTGTCACACAAAGATTACTATGGTAATGACCCATTCCTAAAGCTATTGGGACAATGGTCACATATGCTTTCTCCTACAATAACAATGAGCAGCTACCACATGAGCTATAATTTGTTCTAGTCATAATATACTTCATCTTAAAAGTGATATCTCAGATAAAGTTGATCAAATGAATCATGAAAAGCCCTAATTCACTCCATTAAATTTAATAGGAAACAAGATAGACTACACTAGATGTTGAAATTTTTACTACAGGTTTATGAAGTTTTTTTAAAATTTTTGCCATTTTCTATGTCTGTTATGAAGATGGGGTTAAAAGCAGAAGAATGGTGAGCAGGATGGCAAATTCACTCAGCTGACCTTGCATCGGGAATGCCAAGGCCTGAAGAATCAGTAGGAAACCCCACATATTATGTATACTGCTGTTTATTCTTTGTCAGTTTTGAGAAGAAGAATCTCCGTGTAGGGACAATGTAGGTTTTTGGGAAAGCTTGGAGGGACTCTTGTGGACATGCTTAAGCTCCATATTTTGAGAGAGAGAACCTGAAAGCTCAGAGATCATAAAAACAAAAGGGAGATCACAGCATAACAGCCATTGGTGCAAACAGCAAGCCCATTGCCTGCCAGGATGGACTCAGCCTAACCTTGCCTGCATTCCCACTTGTGTGTCTATGCCCAGGAGCTGCACTGGGATCCTTCGGTTAGCCAGGTAATTAAATAAATTTACTCTTTGCCTTTCAAACCTAGTTTTGAGGTTGTTTTGGCTGCCTTCCTGTGTCAACTCACACAATGTCTAATATATAAATTATGTGGTTTTCAGCTCCTACATTTATTTTTGTTCAAACTATATTAAGTTCTTGGCTTCCAGCTGAATCACTGGGTTTTGATCTGCATTCCTGTAACAACTTTCATGTAGTCTTGTATCTGAATAAGGGTGACAAAGCTGGTGAAAGGTCTAGATGTGTTATGACGAGCAACTGAATGAATTGGGGTTGTTTAGTCTGGAGAAGAGAAGGCTCAGAGGAGACCTCATTGCTCTCTACAATTACTACCTGAAAGAATAGTTACTAATTTCTCATATTAGGTAGTCTTTTCTAAAAGAAGTTTTGAATTTTGGTGCTTGTTAAAAAAGCATAGGATACCAGTTGAGTTTGGATTTTGTGCTGGTTTAGAGGTAAACCAGCAGGAGAAATGAGCTCAACATGAGAGAGATTATAAGTCAAAGCTACAATTTAATAATAATAATACAGTAAATACACTGACACAAAGGGAAATTGCTTTCAACTCCCCAAACGCAGCAGTATAACCCAGTGCCCTGGGGTACAAACCCAAAGGGGTTTGTTAGCCCTTGTGCTGAGACCCACATGGTTCCCCCAAGTCCAAAGCAAAAGGAAGTGAAAAACCTGTTGATGCAGGTGATGGCTGTAGTCTGGTAAAGAGTGGTGGTCTCCTCCTGTCAAGGTCCTGCTGCTCCTCTGGATCCGACAAGAGGTTCCCGAGGTCTTCTTACCCACCCCTTATGTACCCTCAGGGAGCACCCAGTCCCTCCCCCAGGGCGGGGACTCACACAATGGGTGATTAACTCTGTGAGTCATGGGGTATTTTTGAAGTGTTGATGGCCCATTAGCAGCTGTGCCTCCTCAGGCTGGGAGTGGAGGTGCTAACGACTCCCTGGGAAGCTGCTGCAAATGGGCCATTGACCTTGGGAATGACTAGAGGGGGTAGAATACACAGCTTTGATCACCCCCACACAGTGACAACTGGTCCCACCTGCTGAACTAGGACAGATTTTTTTCAGTAATTTTTCCTTTCAGTCTTCTCTGTCACATGTTTCAATAGGATCCCAATATCCAACCTTCCAGATATAATTAAATGAAAAAGGTTATATGTAAGAGAATTTGATTAGTCTGGATATATACTTGAATCTTGGAGAGCTGAATGAGCATTTATTTAGATCAGAGGAATTCTTTTATCTTTTATGATTGGTCCTGGTTAGTTTTCACATTTTAGAAAAAAACATCCATTGGAATAATATATTATCAAGTCTACTTTTCATCCAATGCATTGATTAATTTGTTGCAAGGAAGTAAAAATTACATATGAAAAAGTAGTTGATATCAAATTTGGAACAATCAGAAATTCTGTCTGATCCTTATTAAGAATTGAGATTATCATCGATTTTGGCTATGGCTACAGGCTTTCCCGGAATATAAGTACTTGAAATTTGCCATCTTCCTACTTTACGGTAAGTTTTACTGTATCATGTTCTCCTTGCTTTTCAGAAATGTAGAAAAGGATGCCCTCAGGAATCAAAATAACTTTAACTATGCTAATTTCATGGAACCTAAATAATTGGATTTGTATCTTCAGGTTATTGTTCTTCTCTAAAGCACTTCAATGTATGATGTGAAATCTTAATTTTTCAGTAAACCTGCAAGCCTTTTATGAAGACAAAACTTGATGACTGAAAGGCTTTTTGACATGACTTTAAACATAAATGATCTTTTAATTCTGAAATGTTTGGTAATGGCTTACTTTCTGGAAGAACAAGGAGTAACTATAAAAGAAAAAAAGACTGATATGTTGTACATCAACAGAAAATTCTCAGATATACCTTGTTTTCTTCTCACAAAAGAGGAAATATTCCTGAAAAGAAACATAATCCTCATAAACACAGAAGTTAGATGAAAAAATTAGAGCTTGAATAGTATAAAGGAAGGAATCAGCTGCAACTGAATTAATGATAAGAGGTAAGACAACAGCCCCCTCAAAAACTCTTTTAGCATATTATTAGACAAATTATCAAATACAGACTTCTTCTGAGTAGTGAATTCTAAAAATTTAGAATGTCTATTATTTGCAATAGTTAGAACTATATATTTTAATTTAGGATTTTTTTTATGTTTTGTGATTTTAGGATGAATTAAAAATATCCTCCTATTCAAATTTTTTCCTTTTTTTGTCCTCTGACACTTCTAACTTCCTAATAGCTCTATTCATGAGAACAACAGCTGGAGCCTGCCCAAAACAAGAAAAAAAAGAATATAAATAATGTTGTATTTTATTTATAATACATTCTTTTTGCAAACTCTAATAAGTTGCATTCCAGAGAGAAGTAGGTGCCTCCTAAAATGAGTTGCAGGAATTTTAAAGTGACAACAGCAGTGATGTTGATAATACTGGTCATAACACAAAGGGAAATGTAAAAGTGAATCAGTTTCACAATAAAAAAGAACAAACACATGGGGAAAGGCTAAGAAAAGTGGACATCTGAGGAGAGTAAAGGAATTACAAGCAAAAGCAAAGGAATTACAAGGTGGAACTTGGCAGTAAAGAATTCAGGAATTTAGAAATTTTGATGTGTGAAGAAGTCACTCAAAAGATGGAAGAGACTCAATTACTCAATAGATGCTCTCTTAACAAAAACTTAGCTTTTGTGAAGGATCACAAAATTATAAAGAGGAACTATAAAGTTTATTGAAAGATCAAGTGTTTCTAACCCAATCAGTCACAATCAGAAAAAAGAACAAATTAAATAAAAGATATAATGTCAATATTGTATATTGAATGAAGAAAACCCCTTACAATATGTTAGTTTTGCTGACAGGAATTCTTTGGAAGGACATTTGGGGAAAAAAAAGAATTTTCACAATAACTGAGAATAAAGGTGAAAGTAGAAATGTATCATATAACCTGGTGGGTTCAATGCATAGCATTTCAGACTTCACTGCCGAGAAGTGTCCTGTGAAGAATTATAGTGGTGTCAAAATTATGTCACTAACCAAATCTCAGGCCCAAAACATGCTATTAAGTCTTTTTTGAAATATATTGTTTTAAGAACAGGAGTGTTGGGTGACAGTGTACCAGATTGCCAGAAGACCAATTGGCCAGAAGACAGTTTGTATCAGCAATAAGGTGGCCAGCAGGACAAGACAAGGGAAGTGATTGTCGCTCTGTATTCAACACTGGTGAGGCCGCACTTTGAATATTGTATTCAGGTTTTTTCCTTCCACTACAAGAAAGACAATGAGGTGCTGGAGCATGTCCAGAGAAGGGCAACAAAGCTGGTGAAGGGTCTGGAGCACAAGTCTTAGGAGGACCAGCTGAGGGAGCTGGGTGTGTTTAGCCTACAGAAAAGGAGGTTCAAGGGAGACCTAATCATTCTCTATAACTACCTGAAAGGAGGTTGTAGCCAGGTGGGGGTTGGCTGCTTCTCTTGAGTAACAAGCCAGAAGACAAGAGTAAATGGTCTCAAGTTGTGCCAGGAACATTAGGGAAAATTTCTTCAATGAAAAAGTGGTCAAGCATTCAAACAGGATGCTGTGGGAAGTGGTTGAATCACCATCCATGGAGGTAATTTAAAAGACATGTTGATGTGTCACTTAGAGTCATGATTTAGTGGTGGTCTTGGCAATGTTACATGTATGTTTGAACTCAGTGAGCTTAGAGGTCTTTTCCAACCTAAATAATTTTATGTTTCCTTGATTATAAGAGCTCAGAGTGGCCAGAAACATATATCACT
>VWZD01008815.1:8938-21920 GCA_013396695.1 Sakesphorus luctuosus
ATGCTCATGTGGACACCTCCACTACTCTGAAACCTGATTTCTCACTACTGGTGCCTTTCAGTAACCATACAAAAAACCATTCAGCTACTTTCAACTTCTATAGCACAGACATACTGAAATTTGTACCCTAGACACATCTTGTAAGCAGTGCAGAGAAACAGGTCTTTCTAGTTACTCATTTCAGGAATTTTAATCTCCAAATGGGTTATGGAAATGGCTGTCTCCCTTAACTGATTACACAGAGCATATGGGTAACTACTTCAGCTGTTGATGCCTGCAAAGTGTTAAATGAGATGCCCCTCCCACACACCTCACTTAAAACTTCAATTCAGATCTCAAGTTTGACCTTTCTAAGATCATTGGGCCAGTTCAGCCACACAAGCCTTCTACAATATCCTTTGTGGATGTAAAAGGTAACAAGGCCTTGAGTTCTCTTGCAATACCAAAATCAAAAACTGTCATAAGAAACAAAATTACATAAACAAATTTTTCTACTAATCCAATCACTTCATGTTGCCTAAGCACAGAAATTATCTGTAGTCCCTAGATTTTCAGAATGCTGTTGGGATTCAGACTGCCTATTTCTCACTTTATCTCTATTGACAGCTGTATTCTTCTTGTCATTTTTTTTTTCAAAATTAAGAGTATAAATACTTCCAAAAGCATTGTGTCACAGCTAGATCTATATGGTCTTTGACAGTGAACTGCAATTTATTGTTCATCCTAGTAAATCTGCAAGGCCAAGCAGAGAAACACAGGCTCTACCCTCACCAAATTCCTGACTTGTCTGCTGGAGGCATAGTGTGCTGGTACTGGAGATCACACTGTTGCCTCTGACAATACAAGAGAAGATATAATGTGGTCTGCAATGGGAAATGCATCCAATGTAAACAGAGTCATGAATTTTTGGGGATTAACTGTTTGGGGGAGTTAGGAGAATTAGTGGAGTATAATGGGCCATTTCCCTACACTTGGCAAAAGCAGCATTAATAAATAGTGAAATACAATAAAGTGGTACAGTTGCAACCTAGGAAAACAGTTGATGCTAACATTAGCTATATGGAAAAGGCTAAGGAAAGTAATACTATAGAGAGTGTTTGAAAATTTAAAGCAAGTCTGAGACCTCTGTGGAGTACTTACAGGAATTGTCACTTTAAGATGTCAGGCTCTAAAATAGAATCCTTACTAATGCCACTGATAGGTTATAAAAATCTGTTTTCTTCTGAGAACTGTACTCCAGAAAATGTGCAATAGCAGTATACATACTTAAAAGCATTTGCAAAATCAGTAAGTGAAGTGTGTAAGCAATCTGATGTATGTGCTGTAGGGAGCTTGTACTCAGTCTTTATATTCTCAGCACAATGTTTTTGTAGATAGGAGGTATAAAATTGTATTTTTTAAGCTATAAGAATGAATATTCTGGTTTCACTTCACCATTCTGAGACCAGGAACAATAAGCACTGACATAGTGCTCTAGCTCAGACCTTAACTACAGGACACAGTTTAGTTTCAGAATAAAAACCCCTAGATTTAATATTGGCATAAAGTAAAAGGGGAGAATATAGAACTTAATCATTATGAGTCACTAGCTTTCATTTCATTTGAAGACAAAAGCCCTTTCATCACTGTTGTTAACTGGCATGTCAATCAGCCTTACTAGTCTAATTGCAGTAATGATTAAATGATTAGTTGAGAGCCTTCTTAAGCTCCACCAGTAGGGTTAACAGGGCCATGAGTCCGTTGACTAAAGATGCTCAAATATGCATGCAAAAGTCCCTTTAATATCAACAGGAATTCTTTTTAAGTAATAATTTGTCCTTTTTAATAATATCTCACTATTGTATTAATTAAAGATGCTGGTTTCCAGCAAGCTTTATCCTTGTGGAGGTATGTTGCAGTAATAGACCTTCTATGGCTTGGTGAGTAAAAACTTGTTGTTTAGGGTTTTTTTTTGTCTTTAGAGTCTAAAGTAAGGCAGTGTCTTTACAATCAAAATTCATTTTCCAAAAAGTCTCTCTCATTATAGGTGTTAGAAGCATTTTTTAAGTGAAAATGAGTACTATAAGAGGAAGTGTCTATAAATTTGTTTGAATCTGTAACATATGGTGAATAGTTTTGGCCGAATTCCAAGATTACAGTTCCTGATATGAGAAATACAGCTCAGTGGAAGATAGAAACATATTTCCTGAAGCTGGACTTCTTCAGGAAGACAGAGTCACATCATCTCTACCATATCTTCATGTACTGCCATATTTCAGCAGAGCATATTAAATTAACTCACACAAAATGATACTGAAATCCAGGAAATGGGAATGGTTCCAAGAAGATTTAGATTATCTTCTGGAAAGCAAAATAATAGGGTGGAAAACACAGTGTTCTATGATAAAGTCATGAAGTTATTAAAAGCTGTGATTTGATCAAACGTATAAAAATCACATCTTTACACTTGTCTTTGTGTTCAGTCTTTAATCTCTTCTAATGAACTCAGTGGTTATAACAATTCAGCTTGCTGAGATACCAAATTACATCAAGGTGTGTAGTTTTCCAATTTGTTTTTCAGTTATTAGTACTTTTAATGCTTTTCATTAATTATCTGTAAAATGTCAGCAAATAGAAGAGCTACACTGCATACAAAATAATATTTAAATTCTTGTAGAAATTTAGTTTTCCACTAAGACTGCTATTTCTTTCATAGGATCTACACATATTAAATATCTTAAAAGGGGAATTTGTTTTGGTTCAAAACAGAGTATTGGTTTTACTATGTAAATACTAAATCCCTACTGATTTTCTGGTAATTTTTGAAAAGAAGTCTATGAAATAAATAAAATGGAAGAAATGCACAAGACAAGGATCGCACTGTAACTTTCAATTCTGTTTAACAGACCAAATAATTTTATTATATGTACATACACTATAGGGAAGGAAAAACAAATAAATAAACAAAAACAAACAAACAAACAAACAGAATAGAGAAAAAACCACAGACACAAAATTGCACATATACTGCCAAAATAAGCATCAGCTCTTCAAAAATAGAAGCAATCCCAGTTACACCGAGTACTTCTTTTCACTGTGAATTCATATTATTATTTGACCTGATCATAAAATCACAGAATTATAGAATGGTTTAGAATACAAGAGATCATAAATATTACCTAGTTCCAACTCTGTTGACATGGGCAGGGACACCTTGCACCAGACCAGGTTACTCAGAGCCCCATCCAGTCTGGCCTTGAACTCTGGCAGGACTGGGGCATCCACAGCTCCTCTGGGCAACCTGTTCCATTGCTTCAGCATCCTCACAGTAAAGAATTTCATCCTAATATGAAGGGGAAATTGGGGTGCGTAGCGAGAGATTTCTCCTTGTCCTTGCTTGCCCACCCCGACACGGCCTTCGGGTTCGGGCTTCTAGTCAGATAAACGTGTTCCCACAGGGATAAAGTCATGTGCTACAAAGTTAAAATGGTCAGACAAACTTTGTTGAGGATGAACAGGTTTTATAGGGTTTGGGGGGTGACCATGCGGTCAGTGCCAGCTTGGGATAGGCTGAGGGTCCCTGGTCATGTACCCGTGGGCTTCTCCCATTGGCTGGAAGCCAGGTTGCATGCAGTGTTCATGCAGTCCTAGGTGCCAGTGGGACTGGCCCACTTGCCTGCTCTGGAGTTCTTTACCTGGCTTTCAGGCTGCCTCAAGGTCAGGCTGACCCTGCCTGGCTGTTAGCTCCTAGGCTGTGTGTTGTGCACCTACAAGGCTCAGGCTAAATCTCCCCCACACTAATATCTAATCTAAGTCTACCTCCCTCCAGCTTTAAGCCATTTCCCCTTGTTCAATCACCATATGTCATTATAAAAAGACCCTCTCCAGCTTTCATGTAGGCCCTGTTGAAGTAATGGAAGGTGCTAAAAGGTCTCCCCAGCGTCCTTTCCTCTCCAGGCTGAACTCCAGCTCTCACCCTGTCTTCATAGGAGATGTGCTTCAGACCTGTGACCATCTTCATGGCCCATCCACTGGACTCAGTCCAGCAGGTGCACACCTTCTTATCTTGGGGACCACAGAGCTGGATGCAGTGTACCAGGTGGGGCCTCACAACAGCAGAGAAAAGGGGCAGAATCACTTTCCCTTGATCTGCTGCCCATGCCACTTTTAATACACACACTGCCAAGACTTGTTGAGCTTCTCATCCACCAATACCGCCAGGTCCTTCTCCTCAAGAGGATGCTGCTCTAAAATGCTGAATGTGATGTGGTGTGTGTAACACTGGCCAGTCACTTGTAGGAAAAACTATTGTTAACTACTTACATTAATGTTTTCTACTGAGCATATGTGCTCTGTGTTTGAGAAAAATGAATTCCAAATAGCAAGCATCTCTTGAGTATCCCTTTTTTATCCCTTTTATAAGAGCTAGAAATGTCTATGAGGGCTGTGAAAAGGTCCACATCCAAAGAATAACCTGCTTATTCTGCAGAAAATCACCATTGAAGGCTTTGGTCTCAATCTCACACAGATTTTGTGTTTGGGACTTGGAACAATATCAGTTTCAAATAAAAATAGAAGGGGTCTCTTCTGTGCGGTGTGGAGGGAAAGGGAGAAACAAGAGTTCCAAGCAGTTGCAAGGCAGAGAGAATGCTTTTTATTCCAAAAAGGCACGGGTATTCACAGACCTTGGGGGCGGTCCCCAGGTCTGTCTGGATTGGGTGAAAACTGAGGGAGAGGCAGGGTCAAAGGTCCCTTGACCAATAGAACTGGGACAGGGGCAGGGCTGGCTGGGGCCCTGGCACTGCCCCCTCCCAGCCACGAGGCACAGGAGACAACACAGGGTTTCCTACCCTGGAGTGGCAGGGGCAGTGAGAGGAGGGGGAACCTGGGGCCTCCGACCACGGGAACTGCTGGGTATGGGGAGCCCTGCCTGGGCCAGGACAAGGCAATCTAACCTAATGTCTGGGTCCTCAAGAGAACAAAAGAGCTCCAGGGAAGACAAAGAAGGCTGGCTCGGGGGATACAATGGACAGGGTGTGGTCGTCATCCACCCAGCCCAGACAGGGTAACAGAACTAACCAGGGTAACAGAACCAGAAAAACTGCTTTTTAAAACTTCTAACTACCAGTCTCTGAGCTGTCCAAGGCACTTGTCCAGTGCTGGTGCTGGACCTCAGTTCAGCACCTTCCTACAGAACAACCCAATGTCTTCCTTGAATGAATTAGGCAGAAGCCCTCTTTGGTACAGTCTCCACACAGAACTTTTCAGGAAGTACAGAAAGACCAAGTAAAAGTGAAAAAAAAATGACTGGGACAGGAATCACTACCGCAAGAAGTTTAATAATTATGCATAAGAAAACATGCAACAAACGCAGTGTATAAAACTGTTCCAAAAGCCTTTAATTTAATCAATGTGCTTGGCTGATTACAAGCAGCATTGTTTATTTTAACCCCCAAACCAGTTATATTTGTTGGTTCTAAATTGACAAATTTCATCTAAGCAAAAAAAAGAAAAACCAAAGTCATGTCTTCACATGAGAGCAGGCATAAAATAGAATGCATGTGCACTACCCTTATGTAGCTGCCTCTACCAGCATACTGCCTTCAATAGGTGATGTGTGAATACAAGTTCAAGAAGAGCATTTTATATTTTCCTGGGTTACTTTCCCATCCTCCAATATTTTGCAGCCTAGGGACTTCCTGAATAATAGAAACAGAAACAATAGCAAATAATTATATCAAGTAATACTTATGAATTATTCAGCACATTATAAACAATCTTTATCTCATGCATAGACCAACCCATAAAAGTTGATCAATGTTGCAATGCTTAAATGTGTTCATTGCCAACAAAAGGAGGCTCTTTTGGATTCCCTTTTAGTGAAAGAGAACAGGAAAAGAATCATAGGAGAGGGTTTTTTCTATATTTGTAGCACCTTGTGAAGTCTGAACTTGGAAGGCTGTTTCTATAAGAGGAAAACTTCACAAAGGAGCTACATATCACTTTGTAATTTATTGTATTTACATACAGTATCTAGTCTTTCTTCCTTTAACATATGAGGAATCCAATAGCAGGACGTTGTCGACATCCCGTCCAGACAAACACAGATCCACCAAATGTGACTATCCTCAGTTATTTGCTTTAACAATTATCCAGGGGAGCTCCTTGAGCCATGTGGTTCTGGTTTTGCTCAAAATAGCACTGTATTTCTGCTACCTGACTCCAGAAAATGAATTTTATATAGCTATCTTAAGTAAGAGTTTGTTGTTTTCTGCCCATCATCCTCAAATATGTTACTTACCACCTAACAGTATTATTTTTTGATCACACAGCATGACTGAAACTGCTTTCTTTAAGGGAGAAATAGAAAGGTCTGCCATGTTCAGAACAAGAAAACTTTAGTCTATGCCCTTAAGTTTAAGCATTTGTGAGCCAACAACAAAGAAGGAAATAAAAAACAGAGGCAAAGGAGTTTCCTATCATTTTTTGTCTGTTGTTTCACAATGAGATAAATGTTGTATGAAAATACAGAGGCAACAATGAGAAGAGACTGTCAGTAGAAGTACAGGGATTACTGTTTCACAAATTTATTCTCTAGGGGATTTAATCATAACTTGAGGTGAATAGTTCTTGACCGAGCTGTGCATCTGGAGGTATCTTGTTAAGGGTCTAGTTTTCTGTAGATCTAACATAGTACTGTGAGCAAGGCAACTGACAGCACTTCTGCATAAGAATCTGCACTGGTTTGGTAGGTTTCTCAGGCATTGCATTTGGTAAGCTCTGTCCAATGGAAAAAGAGACAAAAATGCCTACAAGAAATACAGTGATGTGGTGATTGTTCATGTGTAGTGTCTTTCATGTTTGTGTTTCACTGTATGTAAAGGCAGTGAAATAAATAATGATTAAATGAATAGCACACCTGCAGTTTAGATGAGAGTTACTGATCTGTGTAATTTATCTTCTTGTTAATTACCTGATATTTGAAACAAGTTCATCTCTGTGTGTCTATTCGGCTCAGTCACACGCATATTTTATCACATGAGTAGAGCTAACACATGAGTAATCCTACAAAGTTGTGCCTTTCCCGTATTTGGCCAAAGCACAGCTCAATTCCCAGGAAAAAGATACTTACTAGTATCTTCATTTAAATATGCCTCTATAGTGGATTTAGTTATATTTCTTGAATAATTAATTTTAGTTGATTTAGATAATCAGAAGAAGAAACTACAAGAAAATTTACCTTTCCGTACCTGGCTTCACTAAAAGAAGAAACACCTTTATGTATATGTGTGTGTGTGTGTGTATATATATATATATATATATATATATATAAAGGGGTGAAGAAACAGCTATTTGTATTTGTATTGAAGAAATGCCTTATTTACCTCAATCCTAATCACAACGGCTGCTCCCAAGCTGCCCAAGTCTCAGAACATGGTAGCAAATTTTGAAGTGAGAGGTGTTAAGAGCAATGGAGGAGAAATGCCTCAGAGACTGCTTAAGGAATTTGAATATGACCAGTTTCACAGCCCAGACACCATATGTTTAAGAATGCTGTAAGAGCTGTATGATGGCATTTTTAGCTTGTCCTTTGTGAAATGTTGTGGAGATTGGGACATGACCTCAAAGACCAGAGGAGGACAAATGTTTGACCCTTCTTTGATAAAGGCAAGAAGGGCAATCTCAAAAGTGAACTGGTCAGCCTCATGTCAGCCTCCAGGCAAACAGTAAGCATGAAAGAGAAGAAGGTGACTGGAAACAGAAAGTGAGAAAAAAACTCTTTAGGCATTTGGGTTTCCAGGATAAGGGTCACCAGTTTGAAACCAAACTATCAGTCAGTCATGAATAATTCAATTTGGAATTAAAACTGTCATGAAAAGTGTTCAACTACTTTACCAACTATCCAGACAATGGACGAAATAGACCCT
Source organism: Sakesphorus luctuosus (assembly GCA_013396695.1). NCBI lineage: Eukaryota > Metazoa > Chordata > Aves > Passeriformes > Thamnophilidae > Sakesphorus > Sakesphorus luctuosus. The sequence goes on from VWZD01008815.1 coordinate 16,846, forward strand.
CAGCAAGTTTGAAAGACACCATACGGTGAGTAGCTGATACACTGGAGGGCAGCTCTGCCACTTAAGGGGATCTTGGCGGGCAGGAAAATTAGTCCAACAGGAACCTTACAGAGTAACCCAGGGACAAATGAAAAGCAGAAGTAGAACAATTCCTATTGTTCTGCTGCATTACTGCAGGCAGGCTGGGCTGGCAACTCAACAGCACTGTCCAGAAGGCTCTGGGGTCCTGTGAGACAACCTGAATAAGCTGAACAGAGATGTCATCCCAGGTGTAAGTGTATGTGTCTGGAATATTTTCATTGACTTTAGTGATTATTCTAGGTAGCTTTAGCAAAGTTTCTACATATTTACATAAATATGAGATCAAAAGTGAACATAAGTTCCCTTATGGTGGAAAGTAATATGAGTGATTACTGCACTTTAAGCTTACTTCTACACACCTGTAAAAGCTTTGGGAGTTCTCACCTTAACTGTCACACACACAGAGAGAATAAAAACAGTGAATATAATTTTAACACCAAGAAATAACTCCAAGTGTTCAAATAGTAGTCATGCTGTACTAAAACTCCTAAACCAAAAAGCATTCTAATTCCACAACTCAGCAGGAGGTTATTTGGAATTTGTGGTCTGTTTGCTTCACAACAAACTAGGACCTAGCATTCTCAAATACTTGAGACTCTAAAAATACTTAATGTTGCAAAGTCCTCTGCTTCAGTTAAACTCAGATGGAAAGTATGCACTTTGGAAAATCATGCAGTAAAAGGACAAAGATGAAAGAAAGAGGAATTATGGCCAACCAGAACAAGCAGAACTAATAAAATAATTATCAAAAGTACAAATGCAATTAACCTTAACTTCACTCTGTGCTACTGTTATTGTCTTGGTTATTCTGGATCACCATCTATGAGGATAAGAAAAAAAAAAAGAACATTGAATAGAAAAACAAACCCCACATCTTTATAATATTTTGTTATAAATATGCAATTATTTGTACATCAAGGAAAAAGAAGTAAAGTTACATTTTCATGGCTGTGATAAAACTTACACCATTAGAAAAAAACCCTATGCATCTCAGATACAGAGGGTGACTCTTTTTCAATTTTCAGTTACTAAGGTTAAAAACAAACGAACAACAAAAAGCATTCAAACTTTCTGTCACTAATAGTGGCCCAGACCTTACTAAGTATTAAAATTCAGCATCAGCCCTAGTCATTTGCCATCTTATAGTTAAGGCCTATGTAGTCCTTACAGCCTCCTGTGTTCAGTTCTGCTTTGTTTTCACTCACTAGTGGAATCTTTATTTAGAATTCCTTGAAAAGCTAACAAAACTGTTTATGTTACCTTCTATAGAAATGTAGATATTTATATATTTTTTTGCATTTGTATAGTTTCATTCAAAACAGTGAACTGAGTGGTAACTGACTTGTACTTGTCCTGTCCCCAGGCTATTACGACCTGGCATTTCCCATCCATGTGTGATTAAGCATATTAAAATTTGCCAAAAACTAACTTTGATCTCATGTCAAATAGACAAATGGTATCTTTACAAAAATACAGATCCTGTACAAGGGAATATATTTCCCCTTTCTAGATATGCAACCTATTCTCTATCCCATTATAACCAAGATTTACACTCAGCTTAAAAGGTAGACAACTTTTTTGGAGACTTAACACAATTAGGACACAACATTGCAGTTTTTTTCTGAACTGAGGCAGTCTCAAAGAAAGGTAAAAGTAAAGATAACCAAATTCTCTACAGTTGACAATATTTTCTGAGATCATCACAGAGATCATCACAGCTGGGGAACAGTGGTCTATCAGTGACTGGCATTACAATACATCACCTTCTTAGTCTTTATACCAAATGTGATTTGTAGTAGAGAAAGAAACCAGCTCCTATAAGCAAGACAGTGTACAGTTAAAAATCCCATTGAGAGACTTTATCTTTCTTGCATATTTAATCTCCTGGAAGCTATCATCTGCATGTCACAATACCCTAAAAGATAGCTGTGGATTTTTAAAATGTCATTTTTATTGCAAAAACTGTCTGCCAAAACTTGTTTAATGTTCTTTCTTGTTTTGATCTAATGCACTGTGGAAAAATATACACAACATCGTGAGGGCAGGAGGGGAATTCTGTGAATCCTGACTTCCATTTTCTGTGGTCAGGATTTTTTCCTGAGTGTTTTTTATTTGTTTATTTTGCTTTCATTTCTTTGTTTCTGAGTACAAAGTAATCTCTTTTTAGGCACTAATATATAACTTACTTTGTATTGTGATTTCCTGTGCCCTGTCACACTGGAGAAGCCTGCAGCTGTCTAAAGCTTAATTATGCATGAATACAAGGCGGAGATGCTTGTCCAATAGCGCCTCAGCAGAGTATGGTTTCTCGCTTTTTTTGTTTGAATTATAATTGGGTAGATTTATATTTTCCAAACCATTTTGGCCCTTGTGCATGATCTTCCTCACTTCTGTTGCCTTTGTTTGAACCAGCTTCTGAACAAGCCTTTTTGAATGCGAACTGTCTATTAGATCTAAGAGAGTTCATTAATGGATTTGACAAATCCTTTCACCTTTAAGACAGTTAAAAAAGGTACAGAAATGAGAACTCTCCCCTACCAGTTCTACTCCAGATGGTTGGAGGTGGGGTGTTCTCTGGTTTTTTTAATGAATAGTTAAATAGAGGCTGGCATCTGGGTTGAAACAAAGGAGGCTTGGAGCCAGACTGCTAAAAGAGAGGGTAGTATTAAGCAGTAAAGTGCAACACCTGCTAAAGGGAAGGTAATAGAGGCACTGAAAGCACATTTGTAGTCACAATTATCCTGTATAGAAAGGCTTTAGACAATTGTTGTCAAGAAGAGGAAGACAGTCAATCTACAAAGTCAACAAATAACATTGTCGGGAATGGTAAAATATATGGCCCTATCATTTTATATGAATAGAACAAATTGGAGGCAGGAATAGCACCTATTTTCTCAGATTTCTGCATATTTATTCAAACTTGTTCTCAGCAGCTAAACATCTCTGTTGCTGCTCCGTCTTTTGCTAGATTTATGGGGTCAGATTCTGCACACTGTAATGCACACTTTAATCAACATCTGTGTGCACATCCTTTAGAAATGCATAACAATAAACATGGAGACATTCAAAGGAAAACTAGAGACAGGTGGCTATGTCTTTGTGCTGACTGTCCTAATTCTAGGAAAAATAATCCCATTTGGAATGTGGAAAACTGCTGTTACGAGCAATGAAAAGCTAGAAGAAGGTGCTACTCCCACGAAATAGTACTACCAGCGCTACCTGAAGGGTAGCTGACAAGGAGCATATTTTTTTCCCCACCATTGTCTTCAGATTTAAATGCTGATACATAGAGGATTATTGCTCTTTAGAACTTTAGAAGTAGCTTACTAGCTCCTCTCTGCCTTGATCCCAGTACAGTCATCAAAGCTTTACTAGTAAGCAGAGATACTTTATACTCCATTTAATTTTGTAATGTAGTTCTGAAGATAGGGGAAGGTGTTGAATTGAAGCAATGCATATCTCTGTCTCCCTTTTTCACCCTTTCTCATGGAGAGTTTCTCTTGGCATAGAGCTGTCAAAGTGCTTCATGAGCTACTGTCTTCCTCCCTCTTCTCTTCCCTTCATCCACCTCAGACACAAGCTGTGCCCAGGAGAAGGGCAAGGGCTGTGACATTTCCCAGCTGCTTTCCCTGTCTTGGCCAGTTGCTCCTCTCTGGTTTTCCTGAGCTTGAGCTCAGGTAGTGCTTAATAGTACTAGGCCTCATTAAAGATTCAGCAGACAGGAAATTTGAATTGGCACTAAACAAATGACCACTGTGTCAAATGGCTCAGCATTTTGACACTTGATTCTCTGTGGATTTAGCTATTTTTTAACATTGGTTTAATGTGATTTTAACACTGACCTAAATGTGAAAAGGATCAGGTTTTTCTTCTATGCCTCTTTCCTAGATTCTAGCACATCATGTCAAAAAGATTTTTGGCAAGGGTTTCTTATACCTGCAGGTGTTTTTAAATATGTATTTTTATGGAGTATAAAGGAATCAATATTTTTTTGTTCGTAATGTATTATTTCCTTCTAGTCCTGACACAGACCGTTCAACATATGTCTTATAAGGGACTGCAGGGTAAAAAAATAATACCCACAATAGAAAAGGGCTGTTTTCCCCAGTGGATGATGGGAAAATGATTGGGTGTGCAAAGGGCAGTTCCTTGCCCTCTTGAAATCTGAAGCCCAGAAAGATGGAGCTTTTGTGTGTCTGTTTTAAAAGGACTGAAATCCATTTACACGTCAATGTCAGCTTCTGCTAAAGAAAGCCAACATTGTTGATATTATGCTTGTCAAATACAAACAATTTGTTTTTAAGGGAAGACAAGTACAAAGTTTCTTGTCCACTGAGCAGAGCACATTAAATATGACCCCTTCTCTGCACACATGTACACTAGCACAAGAAAGCACAGGAGATATATAATTAATATTAGCTAACACGCACTAAGGTTAATTGTTGCTTCTCTGAACACTTAATCTGCAAGCAGTTGATAAATCCCACAATGAATAAATGCAGCTTGTATTTAGGTCACACAAAGTCATTGCTGTTTTTTAATTTAAACTGTGCACTAGATTAAAACACAAGAGTATTGCAGGAGGACAATTCAGAAGCAGTAGCAATAGGCTGTCATTTGGTGTAAAAAGTTTCCCCAGCACACCCTAGGGACATGTTAATCAAAGCTTTTTAATGGATTCAGTCTGATCTGTGACAGGCTTTGTTCCAGAGATGGCATTTGCAGGATAGAGCTGCAAGTTATCAATAAGACACAGTAATTGCTGGGAATGATTGAGCCTTGTTCCTTAGGCTTCATACCATTCACTCCTTTTTATTATCAGTCAAGGCCAGAGATGTCATGCAATAAGCAGTCAAGTGATGGCTTGTTTCTTTCTTTAATCCTAAGCCACGTAATAAAAGAAAATGAAGCAACATGAAAATCTGCATTAATTAAAAAGCATATAAAACTCATTCTTAGTTTTCCCCAGCTATGTTTTATATTATTTTTGCCAG
>VWZD01008817.1:641-24112 GCA_013396695.1 Sakesphorus luctuosus
TCATAAATAGTAAGTAAAAGCAACTCAATTTGGACATATTTTTCATGATCAATAAAAACTAAGTTCCATGAAACAGAGCTAAAGCAGTCTGAGGTAGAACCAAACACCTTGATCCAAAAACTTCTGAAATCAGAAGAAATATTCTTTTTCCTTTCAAAGATTGCAGAAGGAGAATCATTCCACTGTTACACTGATGAAAATCAGACCTTTATTTCAATTCAAATACAGATGAAAGAATTCATGTTATGCTTGTAGGCAAATTCCTAGTAGCAGAGGAAACAAAAAGCTAGAATCTTAGGAAAGTGCTTTTTTGCTCTTCACTAGCTAATCACTCTGTACTGTTCAGAAAAGCCTTTACATAATCAGGTATTAAGGAAAATCATTGTTTCCTCTTTACACCTTTTTGCTACTACAAAACTTTACATTTTATGACACTTGGTACACAGTTTTGGCTGGAAAGCTCTTAAAACCTTCAAACAATACCATCAGCAAGTACCATTACAGCGAAGTATACCTAAGAAAATTCTTATCAGCTGACTTTTTCCCTAATAAAATACAATTCTGTATGTATTTTGGGAGGTTTTCAGTTCATTTTCAAAAAGCATCTTTGCTTTTACTTGATAAGGAGATAAAACTAAGAATCTTTTGATGGCACAATTTTTAAGGACCCCTTTATAAATAAAGACCTTTAAACTCAAGGATCTTTTTAATCTTTTTAACAGATCCCATTGCATTTTGTACTACGAGAAATAAGCCACAAACCAAGCCCAAATTGGTTCTTCCAAAGAGGAACATTTGTTTATAAAGAATATGTATGAATACATCAGGAACTTGGTTGCCCCTAAAGCAATCTGGAATAATAATTTATTCATTACTTTTTCTCTAATGTTTGTATCGTAACTGCAGATCACTATTATATATGATATGTAACATCTAATACCATAAGTAAGATCCACTTCTCTTGTAGCAGGCATTGGTAGGAATATAGCAACATATGCTCTGAAACCTCAAACATCACTAAGCAAAAGAGACAAGGATTGGTAAGAAGGCAGTGAATATTATTAACGTTATTTTATGGATGAAAAACTGTGAGGAAGATTAAATACTTGAGATATATAAAGAACTTGTAATAGAAAAGTGCAAATAAAACAGCAATTCCAAATCCCATTTCCAGTACTTAATTACTTCTCATTTGTTCATCATCTTTTTTTTATTTTTCCATTTTATGCTTCCAGATGTCTACCTTTCATCTGATGTAATCATTTATGAAGGATCCAGTTTCTAAAGAAGTAATATCTGGGTACAAAGCTAAAAAGAGTTATTTCATAATAAGTTTTTCTTAACCATAGCCAACTCCGCAAAAAAACAAAACCCAACTGCAAACCCTAGAAGCAAAGGTCACTTTCACAATTAAAATGATTTTCTGAAGGAACCCATCATTTCAGAGGAGAACTTGCAGCTGGCTGTGTATTAAGTATCATGCAGTTCTTGTCAAGCAAAACCAACAGTGAAAACAACTTGCAGTAGGAAGCGTGGAATGAGATCCATGGTGAGACTGTTGCACACCCTTTAGAGACAGGCAGTAGACAACATATTCAGTGACCAATGATTTGCTGAAACATGGCTGAGCATGATATGCTACTATATTATATAATAAATTTCAGACATTTTTCCTACATTCTTCTCCAATATCATTTATTTGATTACCAAAGGCTTCTTTCAACAATATTGCCAGTCTCTTATTTTATCAAGAGTTTTCCAAGCTATCTTTTGCATAAAGTCAGAGAAAACACCAAGCTACATTGAAATCTATCTGAAAAGCTTAAAAAAATTAATTAATTCAGGAACCTGGTTTGAATGTAGGAAAAAGGAAATCAACTCTCAAAAATGTTTTTGACAGGTGTGAAAATTTTGTTACTAAGAGATATTCTAAAATTTGATTTAAAAATTATGCTAGTGGAGCACAGAAAATGGAGGTCCAGTTCCCAAGTTCAGCTGGAAAACTTCATGAGTTTTATTAACATATAGTAGTATGGTGAGTCTTCCAGGCATACTGAGAGACAAGTTTTACTTTAATATAGTTTATAAAACAGTCTTATTTTAAGGGAGATAAAATATTTCCCAAATCACCGAAACTTATTTTTTTTTCTGGCAAGAACATTGATAACAAATAATGCTTGGAGGAATCGATCACAGCTCTATGGACAGAAATTCAAAGATAAGTAAACGAGTCACATGCCCATTTCTGCTGTAGCTGAGAGGACAAAGACCTTGGCAACCTTTATGCTACTGCATATTTGCTATCAGAAAACTTCAGTTTGCCCCTTCAGATGAACTGGCATAATTGCCAGAGGAACTGCTCTGTCCAAATATATGAGTTCGGCAAAATCCTCCCGAGAGAATTATTTCTCTTTACCCAAACCCTTGTAGCAGGACCAAGTTGTAGCACAATTTCCCATGGGCTGGAGGCAGATCTGAGAAAGAATTAACCTTAGATGCAGTGGCCATACTGCTTCACTTAGAGCAGTCAGCTTCACTTGCTATTCCACAAGTGAATGAAATTTTTTAACATAACATTTGCATCATTTTAAAAAATACTGAAAATTACCTAATTTTGAATCTTACTGTTAGAAATGCCAGAGATAACACATTAACAATTATAAAATAGACATGCCTCTGGTTAATAAGAAAAGTTTTGCATTTACCTTTTATTTTTAATTTATTTTTTTTAATTTAGGAGTATTTGTAAAGTTACATTTAGGAGAAGTTGTTTTCTATACATTTGTTAAATTGGGAAGAGTTTTTAGCCAGTTCATGAAACATATGAATTTTTTAAACTATCACAGAACCTAATATTTTGAGAACTCTGGTAAGGATAGGTAGTAGATTTAATAGTGATGGAAGTGTCAATACATTTTTATGGATATCCTATGGTGCCATTAGTCTACTAAACTTTTCCTTCACTCTTTGTATATTCCTTCTATGTTTCAAAAGAAAAAAAGAAAGTTTGCAGAGCAATACTGCTGAGCTAGGAACATATTTTAAATGACAGTAAAATCAGAGTGTATTAAATTATACTTCCTTCACTGCTTAGCAAAAAACAGCCTTTAGGGGTGTTACATAGAACCTGGATTTCTGACTGGTACTATTTTGCTGCAGAATTTAAGCTTTCCTATAGAAATAGCACTGCAATTCTTTTCTAGAAAATGCAACAAAAATGACACATACACTGAAAAAAAATGACGCATACATTACTCATTAAAAAAGGCATTTCTAAAGATGAATCTAATTAGATTACATACTAGGCATGACATTTATAATATGTAAAACCATGAATATTATCTCTAAAAATTTACAAATATAGGTACTTTAATTGGTTGTCTATGATTCTGCAGTTTAGCTTGTATCTGACTATGCTTACACCACAATTTTAAATTCTTTTGCTGATCATTGAACCTTTATTATTTTAAAAATTCTTCTTTTCATTCTAACACAAATAGTCCCATTTAAATCAGTGGGAGTAATAACATTTAATATTCCTGAAAATGACAGAAGATGATTAAATACCATGAGGTAACATACAGGATAATCATATGCTTTTAAATAGCCATATTGTATTATTGAACTAAGTATTGTTATCTGCAGCATACTAGCACATATATTAATTCATACTGAGGATCAAGGGAATAAAACGATTCATACAAATAATCAAATCAAATACAGTGGGACCATTTTGTGAATTAAGTGATCATAAAGAAATTTATTGGGAATTTTACTATGACTTTATTATGTCTTCACCTCCTGCCCTAAAAGCTCCTTATTTGTCTTCTTTCTAGGAAAACAGGACAAAGTATAACATAGTGGATACAATATAAATCATGAAAAGAGAAAATAAATACCTTTAATCTTTACGATTTTTTTAACACATGGGGAAAGAAAGAGAAAGCTGTTTTCTATGTAAAGAAAGTAACAATGTCTAAATAAGGAGAAAAATAATAAAGATGTGTACAAAGCTCCTGGAACATTAATAAATACGGCAGAGTCTCTAAAACTATTGGGTGGTCACATCAAAGATAAACACTGCATTTCTGAGTCTTGTGTACAGCATATTGTGTTGTGGCTATACTATTCCTCATATAAAACTTTTACAGGAAGAGTTTAAGAAATACTTTTAGACAATTTTAATGGCAACACTGACAAGCAGATGTGCAAATACCATGCCTGTATTTTATTTTAAAAACTGAATTCATTGGGAAAAATTGTTCTTAAATATACTGAAATAATTTTGTGCAAGCCTTTTCTTTTTTTAGTATTAAAGAATATATTTTAATTAGTCAATAAGAATCTCAACTGAAACCTTGACATTTATGTTAGCAGTAGTATCTCCCCAAGGGAACACTAAATAAGTTCCGTTTCTGTTCTGATTCCTTTCAACTTCAGTCTTATTTTGAAGCAGAAATACAAAACAACATTTGGGCAGAAGTAACTTGACTTTCATGTTTGACCCTTTTGTCAACTCCTTAAAACCCCACCAGAATCTGTTCAAGTTGCAAATTTTCTCAAAACTGTGTTTCTATCATATTAGTGGAGATGTCTTGGATTGTACTAGTAAACTCCTGAAAGACTGTTTTAACTTCAGCCTCAAAAGGTCTTTTAGTCTCTGTAGCTTGTGCTAGGTCCAGCTACCCAGTTTTGGAGCAGGGAAAATGTCGGTCCACCCGCAGCTTCCCTGCTGGGAGTGGGTCCTGAGGAAAGTGAGCTTCGCCATTCGAGTTCAGAAAACAATGGCCGGGGCTGGGATGTCTGCGTGGGACTCAAGTCTTTAAAACTTTAAAAAAAAATTATACATACTATTTTACTGTCTTAAAAGAATATTCTTTGGGTTGCAAAGCCAAAAATAGCAACTCTGAGACATAAGGCTTCTTACGTATCTTAAATCCATATGGTAAAATATAGCCTTTAATTGCACAATTTAATGCAATTCTGGCCAGAGCTTCCTTCACTTCATCTATACACAGAAGAGGACTATTCTTAGCAATAACAAAGAAAGCTGTTGTGTCAATGAGCAGTGAACCTGGCCCTGCAATACAAGACATCTTGCTGAAATGGAGGAGGGTGTACCTCATAGCAAAGGGAGATGAATGCTGTGTGACAGAAACATATTCTATTCCCTTCTCTCCTAAAAATACCATGTGATTTCAGTCAGGCTTTTAAAGACAGGTGTTTTCTGGGTGGTCATTCCTAATGTTCAGGATATTTGCACCTTTGGAGAGTATGTTGTGCTGGATATCCCAGAATATATAGTGCTGATCACTCAAAACTCTAATCTGAAGTCAGTGAGAGATGTACTTTGAAGTTATAGTGGATGCTTAAAGTATGTAGTTCTATGTGTGAAGTACTCAGAAAAACTTCAGATGGCCACTCAGTGAATGTTTTTACTTGCAGTCTCTATTGCCTCAAATCTCCACTACAAATGGGATAATAGTATCTGTCATCTTACATGGGCATTGTGTAATTTTTAATATTTGCATAGCAGCTCAGATGTTGCTGCTATGAAAACCTTAGAAAAGCCTAGGGAAAAATTACTAGTTTCTCTTCAGAGCTGATTTGAGTAAGGATGATAAATAAGGCTCAGAGCTACAAACTGAACAGCAAAGAGGAAACAAAATATAAAAGAAATTATTATCAGACTGAATGAGGCAGAAAGTTTGAGGATAAAGTGGTATATGATTATGTAATTAAACACTACTTCATAATAGATACCCAGAAACAGATCCAATTAAAATTGCACAGTATCTTTTGTCCAGACCGTTCACAGCTTCTAAGTGCTTTTAATATCATTCTCAGAGCATAAATTTTGAGTGCAGTGTGTCCATACATGTTAGACTGACACTGATGACTTCGGCTGATTAGAGAAGATGGAAACAGGCCATACTGATCTGTGCTTAAAAGACCCTTGCACTAAATGTGTATCTAACAACAACCAAAGGAGTGTGAAAATTGATTTGAACATGTAGTTGACAAAAATACTTGCCAATATTTTCAAAGGACAAACATTTTAATACAGGAGAGATCATCTCCTCTATGAGGGTGAAAGTGCAGTTAGAATATGATTTTTTTTTAGTCATTAATTTATAATTTTTTAAGGGAAAATGGCACTGCAAGTTCTTACTACACATCTACAAAAGAGAAAAACTAAGGAGTGGAATAAGTAATTATTGTTAACATACAGGTGTGGGAAACTAGCAAGCAAAGCTTCTTGACAGTCATTTTTGTGCTGGTGAAATGTTTCTATGCATCTGAATAACAAAAGACATTTCTATAAAGATTGCAAAGTGCTACATAGTAGTAGGCAAGATTAAGCCTGTTTATTCCATGAAGTTTGGGGGTGGTTTAGTATTGATACAGTTGAAAGGGGTGGGGTTTTTCCTAACCAGAGGATCTGATTCTGATCTTACTCTCATTTTACAACGGCTTAACATATTAGTTTCAAGAGGCATCGATCCTGATTTACAGAGATGTGAAAGGAGTATTTCAACAAATTATTTTAACCCATCAATTGACAGAGATATTACTGAATGCGACAAATCTACAAAATCAAAATATTTTTAAAATATTTTACAGTATAATATATATAATTTCTATAGACATTTTTCTCTCCCAATTCCTTTGGTTAATCAATTTCCTTAGTATGCAAGGGGAAATGACCCCATATTAAAGTACAACATCAAAATAAGTAAATATTACTAAGCTCTTAGAGGCATGCTTTTTGAATTTGGTATAACTCTATCACAATAGACACATCATCACTAAGTGCTTTTATTACTTTTTAATGCAAATGTGTGTAAAGAGACAAATTCCATGCTTAGACACAAGCAAGAAAAAAGATGAAAGCCACTGCTCAAGCTCAACGAAGGCAGATTTGCTTCTGAATTCTGTGGTGCCCTTAACTTATACTGCAAAGAATATGTTTATGGATCTTTTCTTTTCTTTTCTTTTCTTTTCTTTTCTTTTCTTTTCTTTTCTTTTCTTTTCTTTTCTTTTCTTTTCTTTTCTTTTCTCTTCTCTTCTCTTCTCTTTTTTTTTTTTTAAGAGGTATCAAATTGGAAGGAAATTTCATTCACTTGCATCACTGTGCGTGCTTCCATGGTTTAAGATTTACAAAATCCACCAGCATGACTCACAGTATCTCAATGGGTAATGTGGGACTGAATAGCACACTTGAATGATGTGGGTGCTGGAGCGGGTCCAGAGAAGAGCAACAAGGCTGGTGAAGGGACTGGAGCACAAGTCCTATGGGGAGAGGCTGAGGGAGCTGGGGTTGTTTAGCCTGGAGAAGAGGAGGCTCAGAGGTGACCTCATCACTGTCTAGAACTACCTGAAGGGAAGTTCTAGCCAGGCAGGGGTTGGTCTCTTCTCCCAGGCACTCAGCAATAGGACAAGGGGGCACGGGCTCAAGCTCTGCCAGGGGAAATTTAAGTTGGATGTCAGAAAAAAATTCTTCACAGAGAGAGTCATCAGGCATTGGAATGGGCTGCCCAGAGAGGTGGTGGATTCACCATCCCTGGAGATTTTTAAACGTAGATTGGATGTGGCACTGAGTGCCATGATCTAGTTAATGGACTGGAGTTGGACCAAGGGTTGGACTTGATGATCTCGGAGGTCTTTTCCAACCTGATTGATTCTATGATTCTATGATTTATCATGTGCAAGAAAAAATCTAGTTATTTAAAGACCCCAATGATACTTAACACCAGGCAGTGGGATCCAGCCAATGATAAGAGAATAGATAAAACCTCTGAATGTTAATGTGAATGTGTTTTTCAGTGGATTTGCAAGAATAGCAGACCAGAAGTTCTATTGCTGAAAATCATTGTGCTCAGACATAGCAGTGTGTGTAGTTTGGGATGGAGTTGCAGTGTCTCACTGGCTTCTCTGACTCCTGTCCCTGGACATTACAGGTTAAGAGCCTGATTTTACAAATGTAAAATGTACAGATAATTTTACAAATGAAAAATGTAAGCCTGTTGCTGAGCAATAATTAGTGAAATCCCAACTTTTTAATACCATTTTTATCACTCCTGTATCATGTAGAATGAGGAAATATAACATCTTTCTTAAGAGGGTTGAAGAGCACTTTTTTTTTATTCCTAGCATTAAGGCCCAATTCTCACATTTTTATTAATAATGAATGTAATCTTTGCATCACAAGATCGTAATTCATCCTAAAGTTATTCATCATGGTTGTGCCCTAGAGAACCATTGTATAAATGTTCATGTGTGTGTGTGAACATTTCTATTGTCACCTTTGGGAAGAAAGAAGAGTCAGGATAACCTTCTAAAGAAAATTGCAGTATTGAGATACAGATCTTCACCCCATGTCTACTCACTAATTTTGTGATTTTCTATATAGTTCTTCAAAAGAAAGTACATATAATTTACAATATCTATATGCAATCTTTCTCAAGGAGTCTGTTTCTAATGGAAATACCTCCTTTGTTAGAAGTCTCATTTTAGAAAATCTTTTGTTAAAGCTAAAAAGCACAGAAGAGAAAGAAGATCAACATGAAGGCCATTCTGTATCAGAAATTAAGATGCAATTCAGGAACTTTGGAAGTGTGACATACATCTCCAATTGCATAGTGTAACGTCAGTGACCTCCTCAAAGGCTGCACGCAGTCACTTAATTACAAAAAACCAGCACTGTGAGAAGAATCAATCTAGTTTCTCTGCCTTTAAGCAACACAAAGCCTTTTCTCTGGACAAAATCACCAAAAAGTCAAACTTTCTCATTCCAGGACAATGTGGCCCAGTCTAAAAGGAATCTGCAACTTTTACACCTCCACAGCCTTGTTGGTATGTAACTCTTACATAGGCAAAATACACTGTATCACAGTTTGTAGTAGCAGAAAATGCAAAAAATGCTTCTAGTGAATACATCACCCATTTTTTTCTGTAAAACACATTTTTCATCAAAGTACAGTGTCTTAATTATAAAACAAAATTAGTCATATAGCTTTACTCTTTCAGTATGGTTCATAAGGCATATATTAAATCAATGAACAATTATGATGATGATGGTAATAAATATCAGAATTTATGAAAAGTATTTTCTCCATAGACATTCCCAGAAGAATTTAACAGTCAGAATCAGCAGGTTATTTAATTTGCCCTAGATATCTCTGTTTTCATATTCCCACTTGAATAATAAATTCAGAATCAGCAGGTTATTAGGTTTGCCCTAATTCTAAACTTGAGTCAATGGGACTTCAAATGGACTTCAATGAAAGCAGACCATGTGTTTTTCAGTGATCTAAAAGACATCAAATTTTCTGCTTATTAGGACCTATTTAAACAGTTCTAGGTTCATAATCCACTCCATAGAATTAAAGTAAAAAAATTCTAGAATAAAACAAAACAAAATAATATAATCCTGTTCTTATAGATTTGCTGCCATTGTACCTGTGTCTCATTTCTTTACAAGCTAAAACCAGGCATGACTGAGGCCACCTCGTACTCTCACCCCCAGATTTCTTCTTAAAAACTGAATAAAATGCAACTTTAAAAAAAATACCATTGGCAGCGAGCCAGAGTTTTTCGCTATCCTCAGACATTAATCCTAGGATCCTTTTATAGTAATAAAGATGGCTTTTGTACAGGTGTTGTAACATTGCAAAGGATAAGAATGGTTATGACTATAAGAAGAGCTGAATGGTCAAAGGAAAAGTGGTTGGCAGTTGACAACCTGTATCATTTCATATGTCTAGTCAGACCAATGGAAAGCAGTGGCAGTTGTGTTGTGCACAAGAAAAACCACACTATTCTGAACATTCAGCTATGGATAGGCAGTAGGAATGCCAGAAACTTCAAAGCTGGAAGACAAGTATCAGTTCTGTAGACTAAAGTGGTTGTGCTACAGTAAAGTTTTACTTTACTTCCTGTGCTACAGGAAGTTTTAACTTCCCCTACTAGATTCCTAACAGAAATTCTGATCTTTCAAGTATCTGATGACCAGGAAAAAAATCCTACCAAAAAATCATGTATGGAGTGTCACTAGTTTAACTTTACAGATGGAGAAAACAAACTGGAGAAGTGATGTGAACTGGCTAGGGTCACTGAGAAAACAATGTCATATCAAATCCATGTGCTTTTTCCTACTTCTTTAGTGCATTAGTTACTACAGGTATTTTGTGCATTGAAGTGTTCATTGAGTCTACTGACTCTACTCCAAGATCTAGGAAAACGGCTAATGCATGAACCCACCACATGCATTTACTTTTTAGCTTGGCAGAAGAGCACCTGAGCTGCAACATTAAGTTCTGCATTCATGACAATATAATCCAGGCTGGTAAAGTGCTTGTGATACTTTCCAATAGCATCACCGCAGTACAGAAGGAGAAAGTGTCATTCAACAAAGTGTATGTCTTTTGTAAAAGATTAAATTATGATCTTGGGTCAGCGTAGAACTAAATAAAGGCACCAAAGTATTATGTNCAACCAATTTTAATACGTTTATTAAAACAAGCATAAACCCTTAAAGCTGCATATGCTAATGTTAGCCTCTATATAAAGCTATTTCTATGAGGAACTTGTTTTAATTGCCAGGCTGTTTCCCCATTCCAATCCATCAGGTCAGTAATGATGATGTGATAAAATTATATGCTCTGGAATCTAAATGTTTTCCCATAACTCCTTGGCTAGCATTTACTGGTAAAAGACCCCTAGGGATCCGACCTGCAGCTGAGACAAAAGATCAAGTATATTTGGTCCAAAATGCCTGTAAGCCTTGAGCTGTAATTACATTAAATATAAACAATTTTAATATATTCTTTTGAAATTCTGAATTAATATGACCAATCTGACAAAAGACCCTATGGTGCTAGCTATAAATTCTTCTAGCATATTAGTTTTCTATAATTTGCAATATAGACTTAAAATTAACAGGGACCTGGTACCTCAACTATGCACAAATGGAAGCAACAACCTCACTAATTAAAATATTGATCTGGGATACCATGATGTAGGCTGTATGTGTAAGTGGTCTTCTGGAAGTATTTCAATAACAGTTTTTGAAAGGATTAGTAATGCTCAACAAGAAACCTCCTTAGAAGATAACAGAAAACAGACTGCTAACTCCTAATTATGAGTGACACAGTATTTAAATTCCTGTGATTTTGCATGAGACAGATATTGAAATCAATATCCTATAATGCTGAATCCTGGCAAACAAAATAATATATCAAATTTCAATACGAAAATGATGCAAACCTGTGCTTTCAACTGACATAAGGATTGTGTTTCCGTATGACTAAATGTGAAGGCCACAGGTTTAACACAGTTCTGAAATACTTTTGGGTTACTTGACTATCTGTGCTCAAGATTCTATTCTGCAACAGTCACCATTTAAATATTAAATAAAGTGAAAACATTTATTGTTAAATTAGTCACATAATTGGTAAATACAGTGGAATCTTAGCACTATCTCTCGTGAACTTCTATCTCTCCCTCTAAATCAACATCACCCCAATGGCCATTGGTATTGACAAGAAATTCAGCATACAGAAGGAATACAGATCACATAATAGAGATGATCCCTGTAGATAAAAATTCTGAAATGTAGTTCAAAAGGAAAGTTTTGTTCACAGTGTTTACTAGGCCTAAGTATATGTAGCTAACTATTCAAGAAGGATAAAGACCATCATGACTACTACTCTGTTAAGACGGACAATAGGCAATGAGTTCAACAGCATCTCACTCAAACATGTATCTTGCAATAGATAATTAAAGAAGTTTAAATGTTTCATTCAAGTTATAGGAGATTTAAATGGATTAAAATATGAAAATTTTCAGAGATATAAATATTGGTTGACTTTTTAAAAAGTTAACATGAAAAAGGAAATATGCACAACAAAGACTGATGTAATGTATTCAGAACCCAAACAAACAAATCTCAGTGCTGGCTAGCCTGAGACATCTGGAACTTGCATCCTCAAAAATCACTTTCACAGTTCAAACCATAGCTGGCAACAACTTCTGCATAGCTGACAAAGAAGAGTATCTCTTACAGTGAACAGCTGCGTGCACAGTCCTCATTTTTCTCATGAACCAGAAACTCAGTAGAACAGTTAAAATAAAATGTTCTAAACAGGAATACTTTGAAATCATACAGCAATTGGCTCTATAGCATGCTAATAGTGAGGTAAGTAGGCAAGCTATGTTTTAAAAGACAAAGGATCCTGTGTGCAATTTTTTCAAGCAATTACAGATATAGAAAAGCAGAAGGGCATGGAGTGACAAGAAGTTAGCATCAGTGAGCAACTTACCCCTACATCAATGCATCATGTGCATTTTATTACCTCTTTTAGAGGTATCTGCTTAGTTTCTCAGACAGGATACTGAACAAGGTTATTTTTATGTAAATGAGGATGAAATGAAAATAACCCTTTTTTTTTTTTCCTAAAGTCAGAAGATCACTATTGCATTAATTTAATATGCAAAATAAGGGGGGTTTGTTTTGAAATTTTAATGTAAGGAGCAAAGTTAGGAGAAGAATATGGAGGTTCATTGATATAAATCATGTATTCTCCTTACCTTCTAGAATCTTGACTTAATTGACTAAAAATCTGACTTTAAAAATCTGTCTTTTTAATAAACAGCTCTCCCTATCACAGAACCAAGCCATACCAATCTGAGTAATTTCAGGAAATATAATTTTCACTGAATAGATTGCAATGTATGTTAGAAATTTATCAGAAAATTGATATGGCAATCAGGGTTTATTTCAATGCTAGTCTTATTACTAATAAAATTTATTATAATTTTTCCTGGTTTTCCTTCTACTGACTCACTATTATTATGTGAAATAATACTCCCTTCCTCCTTCTGTACTAAAGAGAAATTTTATTTTCTCTTTTAGAGGGCTTCTGCACTGGTTTTACTCATGGATTCATCAACAACAGAACTGCTAGAGATCATATTTTTCTGCTCTGTGGACAGCAGATTCTTCACACTTAAACAAAATTCCAGTCCTTTTTCTGTGATTTATGAAGAGAATTTAGATCCTATTCGAACAAAGGGCATGACTGAATGGTTCTTTCCTAGCTTGCACTGTTCTTACTGGTGTAGTTCAGAAAACATAAATTAAGCTACTCCTGATGGATACAAAAACTGTTAAGCCTAGTGGAGTTAATTTATATTTCTATGGGTTTTCAAAAAACCCTACTTTGTTCAACTTCATTTTTAAAAGAAAAAAATCACATCTGGAAACATTAATGAGATTGTTAAAGAAGAAAACCTGAAAAAAAAAACCCCACACCAGATTTTCTCCTGAAAATAATTCAACTTCTATCAAAAATGGCATCCTAAGACTTGAAACTTCAACCCTAAATCTCTAATTTCTAAACTCTCAAACATGCAAGTCAGGATAGAAAATTTTGAAAAGGTTTTCGTTGCTGTTATTGATTCCTAAGGTTCTCCTCATTACACTGTGGGACACTGTATTACCGGACTGCAGAGATACAGAACCATAATAAATCCAAGATAGAGAGAAAAAAAACAAAAGTCCAAGGAAAATAGAATATAACGACCATTATTCATCATCTTTCTTAAAAGAAAAGGTAACAACTAGGACATGTGGCTACAAATTCAGATTAAAATGGAAAGCTGGGCTTTTTTCCCATTAAACTATTCTTAAACAAAAAGCAAAACAAGGGTAAATGTGAAAACTTGGAAGACCCCTCCAGATAATTGTAGTCTGAGATGATCCTCTAGCAATGGCAATGTCTTGCTAAGGTTTGTATGAAATGTATACATTCTAGGAACAAGAGATCAAAGCTCAACAGCATAATTTCTATGTTGACTACAAAAAACTCAGCAGTAGCCCGGGTTTCTTTCTTGGCATCTATAAAGGGTTTATTCATTCTTCTGCCTTTTCTATATCTTAGAATATTAAATAATTTATAATATTTCAATACCTTTCATAGCACATACGGGTAGCTTCTAATCCCTTAATCAAAACCTGACTGAAGGAAATTTAATATCTTTTATCAATTAACAGATATAAACTATAGGACTACTTCCATTTTTATTCTTAGGAGGGAAAATGTCACCTCGTATTCCAAATTAAATCAGAATCTGAATACTTTATGATCCTTTGTTGAGCAAGTATGCTAAAATTACAAGTCTTGTTATTATTTTATAAGGCTTCTTAGTGGTCTAGGGACATGTGAAGAGAATCTTGATCCCACTGAGGTCAATTGTAAAATCACCAGTATTTAAATTAAGTCAGCATTTTACCTTAATTTGGGGGGATTCTAAACATTCTTTTGAGTGTCATCCTCTTAAAAGCTCCATACAATTTTTAATAAGTATAAATATAAATATGTACACTAAATATTTCACTAACATTTAATCTAAACTTTAAAATGTTCCTTAAAAATAGCTGTTGAACCTACTATTATGTAAAGCTGCTAAAACTCATTTTCTTTCTAGTTTATAATAGAGCCCAACTAAGACATTGTACACACACCTCTATATTATGTAGTATCATATATTAAAAATTGATTTCCAAAAACTAAATCTATTTAGATGATCTACCTAATATAAAATATATTACATTTTACAGTTTCTGGGAATTGGTGCAATTGGAAGTACAAACATCTTATTTTCTGAAACTATCACTTGCTCTGATTAAAATTTATTTTAAATGTCAATAGGATTTGAATTTTTTACAAATGGCAGATGAGAGATAAACAGTTGATAAAGTAAACAGGATGCAGAATGACTGTAGCATTTTCAGTATTGACACTAAGACAGAAGGTGTTACATAATAAAGCACAGTCACAAATGATGTTTTCTTTCTTATAACAAGTGAAATCTGAGAGAAATGCTTAAGGCAAATTATTCAGCCATAAATGTCATGCAGCCACTCAGTGAAGATCTTAATTTGGCTTTGATAATATCTTATTTATATTTACCTTTTACATTTTAAACTTAGGTCCTTTCTCTCCAGTTTTGACATGATAATTATATTTTCCCTTGATACATTTGCTTTTATTTCATTCATACACCTTTACATCCTGTTCTAGGTACACAACATATGTCATTTCTATGCTTAAGGACCTGCAAGCAATGGTACATTTACTAACAAAATAATAAAAACAAGAGTCCTGCAGGCATCTGCAAAGTAAATGTTCACATTCCTTCAATTTGCCAAAACCAACGGGCGCTGAATATGAATCACATTTTACCCAGTGATTTATTTGTAGATGGGATTCAGGAAATGGCTGTTTTTCTAAGCTCCCTCTTCCTTGGTAAAGCTATTCAGTAATTTTGTGGTCTTGGAGTATGTACTTCCCCCTTGCCCTTTGCATTCTCCCTGCCTAACCGGCATGGTGAATTGCTAAATACACTGCAAAGCAGTACCATTTACATTCATGTAAAAATCCTCTGTTTAATTCCCCTCTTCCCCAGCAACAATTTCAGGAATTCACAAATAAATCACTGATTTTATTTCAATGACATAGCAGAGGCAAATATTAAAGTGGACTCTGGGTCTCCTCTACCCTACAAAACCAAACCCAGGTCATCTTTGCACTTCATCCAGTAAATTATGCCCATGACTGCTTTTCCTGCTCCCCAAATTAATTAGCACCAGCTGCTTGTGATAAGCATGCCTGTCCTCTGCTTCAACTCCAGTCAAGCATGACGCCAACCAACCCCTCCCACCTGGGAGACATCTGGTACCCAGGACCCATCTTTTCTTTGCCTGGAACAACCCCAAATCCCAGCCTGCCCCCAGAAGACATTCAAATAACATCCTGCTCCTCTTCCTTCTCTCACCCAGCCTATCAGAAAACAGAAGAGTAATGGCACTATGGCTGGCCACAGAGACATGTGGAAGACAGGGAGGAGACAGTGGGGAAGAGGGGGGCCAAGGTCATGGTTGAAAGGGAGGAGAGGGAGGAAGATCCACTCATACAGATGAAACTTCATGCAGGTCTGGCCTCCTATCCATCCCCTCCATGGAATGATGGGGGGGGGGGGCAGTGGGGCAAGTTGAAATGGCACCTTACCTTCACTGCAGTCCTTCCCTCGAAAGCCTGTTTGGGAGCAGTCACAGACAGCCTGGTCATTGAGCACTGAACAGACACCCCCATTGAGGCAGACATCCTCCCTGGCACACAAGCGGCTCTGCTCATCATCCAGCCGCACCTCCTGGCTCTCCACTGGTGATGCTTGCGTGTAGTTGACCCGGACATCTGTTATCCAGCCCTTGAAGGGCTCTCGGTCCTTGACAGAGGAGAGTGTCAGCTTTAGCGTCGCTGATCGTAGCTCCGGTGGGAGACCCCCTAAGAAGAGCCCACTAAAGACAGTCATGTCCCGCCGTTTGGACTTCACTTCCACCCACTTGGCCTCAGCTCGGTCAATGATCAGTGTTGTGTTCTTGAAGTGACGGCGGATGACAACAGCATGCCAGAGGTTGTCGTTGACAGCCATGTCCGAGAGCAGGGTGGCAGGTTCAGCACAGAAGATGGAGAAGCTGAGCTGTAGCCGCCCACCTTGGGTGAGGATGAGCTCCAGAAAGTCACAGAAGCCCTCATCATCAAAGTAGAGCACCAGCCCACTGGAGCTACGGGTCTTCATGTTGAAGCTCATCTCACTCTCACAGCAGGCATTCCACTTGGGGAAGCGGGTCCACTGACCCTCTGCACCTGGGAACTCCAGCCCGCTGCCCAGCTCAGCCCAGCAGCCCAGCAATAAGGCCAGCCAGAGCAGCAGGCAGCCCCCACGCCGCACCAGTGCCGCCCCCATCCTGCGCGGCCTGGGGCGGGTGAGTGGGGCGGCAGGGCTGGCGGGGGGCGGCACTGGGGCCCCGGTGGCAGACAGGGTAAAATCTTGTTGGGCACCGGCTGCACTGGGAGGTTCAGGCACACTCACCCCCGCCCCGGGTGCGGGGGTCACTGTGGGAGACTCCCCAGGGCGGGGGACTGCAGGTGCCCCACAGGTTGGGGTTGGGCACGAGATGGTGCCAGGGGTCACCAGAGGGGACCAGCAGTGAGGGTAAGGTGCCGTTTGGTCGCTTCACTGGTCAGCTGGGCTCTGCAAAAGGTGTCCAGGGATGGGTGAATCAGCAGATATTTTCCCCAAAGCCAACATTACCAAACCTGGAGAAAAACCAAGATCAGGGGCAAAACACTCCTCCAAGTGGATCCACCAGCTTGGCAAGGTTGTAGCAATATCCCGGCGTGTGCACACCTCTTTTTACATCCTCTCCACCAGCTGTAATTTCCCAGGAACTCAATTATTGATCCCAGTGCTGCCTCCCTAGGGTGGATCTTCTTGTCATATCACAGACCATCTGCCATGGTGCTAGAGCAGCGTCAGCAGATGACAGGTTTCATCGCTCCTGGTTTCCTAAGCTGCCTCAACCCCAATGGGGCTGAAACCCAGAAGCTGTCAGACAGCTGAGTGACTACTTGACACGTAAAGCCTGACAGCTTCTCTTCTGTTTGTTTGCAAAAGGCCAAGGCTTAGATCCAGGGGGGTGATTTTCCTCTATCGTTTTTGTTTCTAATCTGTAAGGAATTGAAACAGAATAATAAGAAATGATGACTAGTAACATGTTAAATAATAAAGTTGATCAATAGTGAATGTTTGTGATTATTTTTTTTTCATTTCAGCTGCTGTTGGACATAATGAGAAGGCTGCTGTAATTTTGGAGTTATTGAGAAATGATAATAATTTGCAGTGCTAAATCTAAATCTTCACATATATGCTTATACTAGATTACTTACCTTTCCAAAACTTTCAAATATTTCAGTAGTCTATTTTATTTTTACAAGAACAATGTTAAACAGAAAAGGTGGTGTTCATTCTGCAATTTATTTTATTGTAATTTATTTATGGAAACACCAACACCTATGAACGTACATGTAGGCAATGCTACCAAGCCCAGTTCCAGTTGTTTCCAACACAGGTTAGAAAACAAAATGAACTGAGCTCCCAGCAAGAATTGACAGGCTCCACCATATATGGCACACCTACTGGTTTATTTTCATGGGGTGAGGAAGAATTGCAATGGTTTCTTAGAAGGCTTTTTGAAAATTTCAAACCAAGTTTTTTTCTCTGCCACCTGGTTTCTTTTGGGACTGATATTCTCTGTTATGGCAGGGAAAATCCAATTCAAGCCAGCTCTGATGTTGACATTATTCATGATGCAGATCAGCTAATCCCAGGTGTTAGTCCTCTGAACTGGGTTGCAGTATTTCATGTATGTTTACTCAACTGCTCTTATTTAAGACAACAACTCTTCATTTTAAAAATTATATACATGTCACAGTTCACTCGCATCCTCTTTAGAGATTTCTACACAGAAAGCATTTCAGCAGAGAGGTTCCACTCTCTGTTTTTCTCCTCCAAGCTGCTAAATCTTTTCTGGACGCTGTGTATTAGCAGATCTCTCTGATGGAGAAGAGGATCTCCAACCCGCACCAACCGCTTCCCCTTCCCCTTCCTTACATTTCTGTACCAGCAACACTTAGGCAGGCAAAATAGCATGTCCAGAGCTGCTGCTGAGGTGGTGGTGGTGTGTGTGTGTGTGTGTGCATGTGTGTGGGGGGGAAAGGAGGCAGAGATGACCCTGCCAGGGAGAAACAGGTTTTAAAAACAGGCACACACCTCAGCTGCCTGCACCTGACATGTTCAGAGCTGCTAAGTCACCTCCTACTCTCTCTTTATATTTAATTTCATTCCTCTAAATGTCAACACGATTATTTTTATTATTTGTCACACGCGAGGTGGGCAGAAGCAGCAAAAGGGAGGAGGGGAGAACGCCCAAACTTCGAGGGCAGAGGCCAGCTGTGCCCACCAGCAGCAAGCAGACACCAGGTTTTCCCCACACCCTCCCTGTCCCCCGGCAGGAGCCACCTCTTGCAACGTCGCTACCGGCCGAGGGATTTTCCGGCAGCTCCCCGCCCAGCCTGGTGCTCCGGAGGGCCCGTGGAGGACGCCCCAGCAACCCCGCTCCCAAGAGCGCCTTTCTGGGCGCGGCAGGGGCCGCAGGCAGGGGCGCCGCTCGCTTGCGGTACCGCGGCGAGCCGCATCTCCCGCTTCAGCCCCCGGAACAGCTCCGCCCTGCTCGGCCCGACGGGGCGGCGGCCGCTGCCCGCGCCCGCCCGAGCGGGGGCGGCCCCGCGGCTGCCGGCTGAGCACGATGGGGGCCCGGCGTCCGCGGCTTAGGCACCGGCGTGGGGTTGGACATGAGTGAGAGCCCGTGTCGATGCACCGAGGGTGGGGAGGGGAGTTGCGGGTGGCCGCGGGGCCCCGCTGCGGCGGAAGAGAAGGAGGTGGTGAGGTAGAGGATTTTGGAGTGCGGGGGAGGTGCGGAGAACCGGGTGCTGGGTGGCGGTCTGAGACATGGCGTGCGTGCCCGGGGAGACGGCGTGAGAAATTANCGGTCCTTGTGCGGGAGAGCATAAGGGAAGGAGGGAAGAGCTTTGCGCCTCTGCTCACGGGGCGCAGGAGCGGGAGGATGTCAGGAGCCCGTGGTGCCTGCCGGGGCGGGGAGGGTGGGGGAAGCCAGGCAAGGACGCGCGTGTGAGTGCGAGTGTGTGAGTGTGCGTGTGCGCGGCCGCCCTGCGTGCCAGAGCGATCCCTACAGGTGTCCGCGGAGAGCCGCCGCGCGGGGATCCCACCTCGCGAGCATCCCTGCTCGCTGCCTGCCTCTGGCTGTGGCGCCTGCCTTCCCCCCTCACACACATACACACACAGAGCAGCAGCAGTGACAAGAGGGAGGAAGAGAATGGAAAAAAGGCAGAGGGGAAAAAAAGAGAGAAAGAAAAAAAAAGAGGGGAAAAAAGGACAGATAAAGACACAGAGATGAACACACTGTAAAAGAAAGGAGAAAGACACAAGAAAAAAATACAACAAACAATTGCTTATTTATTACTGCCGATATAATTCACACACTGCCAATAAACAGCACAGTCTTGTCTAGTCATTTCCAAAGCAGAGGGGCACTTCCATTCTCAAAAGATGATAATTTATTAACATATATATATATATCTCAAATGGGCTCTTCAGTACCAGACATTTCTCCACTCCTCCCAGCACCATGTACATGTATAAACACATATGTAGCAAGAAATATACAAAAACCAACATAAATGTAGCTATTCAACGCAATGCCTTACCAGTGAATTCGCATGTTTCCCCCACCCTCTACAAATGTGGTTTTTTTTGTTCAAATATTTTTGGTTTAGTCACAGGTGCCCCGATTGAGCCTTTTCAAATTAGAAAAAGAGAGAGAGAGACACCCATAGGTCAATAAATCCTTAATAAATGCCAGATCGGTTGCCATGCACAATCCTTGGCAGAATCCTTATTGTATGAAATACAGAGCATTGTCTCTGGGTGCAGGGAAGACCTGAGAGTTCACAAATTGCCGGATGAAATAAAAGGATCTGAAAAACAACCTTGCTGCAGCCAAAGGGAGAAGCGCTCTAATTCAAAAGCAGACTTAACAGCATCATTAATCTTTTCCTCTCATTTCTACGCAATTTCTAGAATCAAATTCTTTCCTAAGCGGCTGGAATGATCGATTTTGCTCCTCTCTCAGTCTGCAGCTGTATTTATTTAATATGCTTATGATATAATTTCTACCCCTTCAAAAATGCACACCATCAGCAGGAACCTGAACAGTTTCAAACACATATCGAGGAAGCCGGGTGCCCTCTTTCTTCTGGTTCACAATAGATATTGTCCCAAATAATCAATGCACTTTCTGCACAAACCCCTCGCCTCTGCCAGATCGCCGCCGATAAATAACAATAATATTGCGATATTCGTTCCTATCGCTGCCCCGGCTTCGCGTTTCGCCACGGCAGCTCACGCCAGGGAGAACATGCAGCAGATTGATTTTATCGCTCAAGTCTCGCAGATCCCCTTCTCCCCTCCTCCTCCCGCCTTGGCAAGGGATAATAAATCACCGCATCCAACCTTTAACTTATACCTCTGCTCCACCGTCTCCTCTCCTCGACATCCACCTCTCCACAACGCTGCACGCAAACCCCCCAGCCTCTCGCGCCTCCGCCGCCACCACCACCGGATCCGCCGCGGGTGCACCTCCGCGGCGCCGCTCCGCCCGCGCTGCGGGTGCGTCTTACCTGTGCGGGGGCCGGACGCCAGCGGCGCGGGGCCAGGGTGGTGGGCACGCGCGTTGCTTCCGTCTGATGGCTGGGCAGGTTCCGCGGGTCGCACCAGCAGAGGAGGAGATGTTGGAACACGGCGAGAGCTCGTAGGGAACCGCCAGCTTCCCGGTCAAAGCTCTTCTTCCTTTGCATGTTTTTTTTGTGATTCTTTTGTTGTGTTGTTAGATTGTTTCACGGTTTGGGCGTTTGTTTTGTTTCATTGTTTTCTCTTTTGATTGTTTGGGGTTTTTTTCGGAGGGGGGGAGATGTTGCTTTTGTGGTTTGTTTCATTTAGGGTTTAGGATTTTTTGGTTTGTGGAGGGGTTGTTCGTTTTTGTTTCGTTGTTTGGTTTTTTCCTTCTTTTTTTTGTGGTTTTGGGGTTTTTTATGTTGTCATTTTTTTCCTCCCCAGAACCGAAGTTTCCTGGATTCTGCACAGCCTGTGGGAAAACAGAGGTATAGACCAGAGCACACCCAAGGACTAGGTCTACAACCACAGGAGAAATGTTTGAGAAAGTCCAGCTGCTTTGCGCTGTTTTGTTAAACCTGTCTGACTGTAGGTTGTCTTCAAATGGTTGCAAACTATTAGAGGAATTCAAGGCTTCTCAGGATCATTGGGGTCATCATTGTACCTGATTGTGCTAAACATGCTCAGTTTTGTCTGTTGATTTGCCTTCTAATTCAGTACTCTGTGGCCTACAGAAAGGTGATTAATTGATTGTAAATGATTTGCATGAAGCCTTAGCCAAGGTCCTGGCAATTTTTGAACACACAGAGTGACATGTGTCATACCAAGAGTCATAAGAGCACTCCAGTATTGGGCATCACAGAATTTGTTGAGAATGCTCTGTGCAACCATGCTTTTTCATATCTAGGGTGTGAATGTAACAACTTCGTTTTGAACTGAAATTTCAGAAATAACTGTTAAAAAAATGTTTTCCTCCCACCACAGTCCCAGAGAAGTTAGCGTTACGAATATTTTTGTATGAAGCAGGCTTCCTTGCAGATGACAAGTCTGATGAGGTAACCAAGCAACACGCTAAGTAATGAGAAGAAAAGCTTCCTAGATATGCAATGTGTCTTCAGTACTCACAGCAAAATCAGATATCCCTTTTGTTCAGCAAGATGATATTCATACCCAGTTAATTTCAAGTGGAGTGAGAATTTCTCTCAACATTCTAGTAGCTTGACCTGTGCAAACAAAGCAAGGAGCAAATATTTATTCTGCTATGAAAAGCATATAAATTGTAGGCTGCAATATGGTAAGTGATACACATTTTTAAAGGAGAAAAGCTGTAACCTGATAGTCATATTTAGTGTGTGCATAATGTAAAAATACTATTTTCTAACTGGCCTCATTGTTATGAGGTTCACAGTGAACACATGGTAAAGCTTCTTATGCTTTTAGATGGGGAATGTCAAAGCCAAACCCCTGTCCACCCTGGATGTGCAGGCACAGTGGAGGTGCTGGCACAGGTGGAGGAGTCTTTCACCTTTAAACTGAAGGACAGCTCAGTTATTCCAGCAGTACACGAAGGATGTTCATATTTCTCTAGAAACTGCCAAAGTGAGAGGATGCCTGGGAAGAGCCCACACAGAAATAAAGCAATGAGACATTAAGCGAGCCAGAAAGATATAGGAAGATTTAGGGGAAATACAATTTTTCTATTTTAATCATGCTTTTTGGTTGAGTTTTAGAAGGATGTATTTTGTCACTCTCAGTCATTGTTGCAGCATATGTTGTCATAGCTGAAGCAGCACAAAAAAAAAATAAAAGAGGAAAAAGAATAAGTGACTTCCATACAATCTCTGTAGGATTTTCAACTTGACAAATATATGGAATATCTTTTAAGAAGCACATGGCCTTACAGAAACCTGACTTCTGCATAAAATAGTGTGTTATACCAAAATATTTATAGATTTTTAAAAGTAAAGAGATAAAAGCAGCAATTATATTCTTGAAAACAAACCAATCATTTTCTGTCAAAGCAAATACAGTACATTATGCAGCTTTTGGAGGGATGTATATTGTCAAAACAAAGTGCCTTTGGGTCATTAATAACTACATATGTGAAATTGTCCAACAGTTGTAATTTTAAGAGATCATGCTGTGAATGCTGGAGCTGTCTCTGAGGCACACACATGCAATTGGCATGGCTGTCAGAACTAATAAAAAAGGAAGGAACCAGTCAAGGAGCTACAGAAGAAATAAAAATGATTCTGCTGAGCAAAAAATGAAAAAAAAAAACAAACCACAACTAAGATCAAGCTAAAGGAGCTTCC
>VWZD01008817.1:24488-62365 GCA_013396695.1 Sakesphorus luctuosus
TGAAGAGATTAGAGTCACATATAGTTATAGGTGACTTTGTCTAGGGAAACCAGACACGATAAGAAAATATATAAGCATATCTGAGCATCAGAAGACATTTGTGGGCTCTTGCTAATTACAAAATCTCAGCTGACCAAAAACCATTTAAAAGCTTACACGTCTTTACTTGGAAATAACATGAAACTGAAACACATTCAAAACAATTAACAATAATCCCAATTTTATCCCCAAGATTAAGATCTTGGGATGATTCAGAGATTAATGTTGATACTTTTTTTTTTTTCTTGGTAGCTTCATTGCAGGAAATTGCTTACAGTACTAAGGAAAACAGACCTCTTTAGTAGTTTGAAGCATAAATATGGTATTTACATATATATTAACCTTATGTGAGACATCAAATTAAAAGTTTTATTACTGATTAGGAGTTGCATATCTAACCTGTGGGATTTTTTTTTCATTAAATGAAAGAAAAACCTGATGAGTGTGAAGATAGTCATACTCCTACAATTTAATGATAATAGAGGAAATTGTAATGTGAAAAGTACAGGAGCTACAAGACCTCAAATATCCTTAAAGTGCATTTAAAAAGACATCATTAATGACAAAACTCTATAGTTTGATGGCTCTGAGTCTCAGAACTAAAAGAGTACACTACATTTTCACACAAACAAGTTCTAACTCCCCTTGTGCACAAGGCTTGACTGATGGGCACAGCAGTACACATTGCCAGGAGAAATCTATAATGAAAGACTCCATATCAGGTCTTCTGAGCTGTACAAAAACTCATTTATCAGCTAGCCTTCTTGATGAATCTTCAATAGGCTTCAGAATGGATATGATATGAAACAAGTAGCAATGATTTTCTCACTGAAGCTCCATGAAGAAAGTCAAAGTGGTGCAAAATGGCCTTCTCTATATTTATGTTTGATCTGACAAACTATCCATCAACTGGGCAAAGCATGGTAAATCAGAGAACTGGTAAATCAACTGGCTTCCAAAGCACATCTGGTTTGTTATTAGCTCTGTTAAAACCAAAATGTTGCCGAATTTTTTAATAGAAGAGTTTATAAAGATGGATATGAATATTAATACTGAGATTTTTTTAAAAACTCTAAGAGTAAATGTCATATTAATAATCTTACTAGTTTCAAAAGAAGCCCTTGTGTTCATATCTCAAAAAAGTGATCATTTTCTGTGAATCTTGATATGGTAACATGATGTAACATATATCAAATATTTATACATGCAGAAGATACATCTCAAGGCCATCCTTGTAGATTTACATTTAAGAATAATACACATAACCACTGTGCAACTAAATGCCTTTGATTGCAAAAATATAAGGAATATAAATGAATTTACAATAGCTAAGTCTATTCAGTAGTTCAAAAGTTTGGGGTTTAATGTCTCAAAGCAGTTTTGAAATAGAAAAGTACAGGCAATCTTTTAGTTAAGAAGAGGAATTGAAAGGAACAACAAAGTGTTGTTTGTTGTCATTGAGTGGACAACAATCACCAAAAGAACTTGGAAGTTCATTTCATCCTGTAACTGTCTGTGAAATCACTTCCTTGAAAGACACGTATAAGAAATCCCACTATAAGCAGATGTGGTATGAATATTTTTTTGCAATCCTGAAGAGAATTTATTTTAAACCCTTAAATATTTTACTTCATATTCCTTTCAAAACTCTTAACATTTAACAGTCTTGTATAAATGTTGCTCATATAATTTCCCATAATTATTTTTAAAAATCTCACTAAATTCATACTTCTAAGTAATTGATGTAATTTATATGGAATTTATATGAATGCCATCTGTGTCTAATTTGTGTAAATTTTCATGAAATCCATTCATCATCATCAGTCATCACCTTCCACATTCACTTATCTAGGATCACAGAACTGCCTAGATAACATCAGTGTGTTCACAACCCTATGTGTTAGGAAAGCTTCTGTGTAATCTCTCTCATGTGAGGCTCTGAGTGAAAAACAAACTCCTTTTCAGAGACCATGCAAACTGAAAAACAATGTATAGCAAGCCTGCGAGGCTGGCAGAACAACATGATATTCCAGTGTTATTTATCAATGTACCCAAATTATAGATTAGTATGCAAATTAGTAGAAGCAATCAAAGAAATTGCATTTTGCCACAGCTGCAGGATTGTCTCTTAGCTGGGAGCTTCCCTAGAAGGTGCTAAGTACCCTCAGCTCCCACTAACTGCTAATACAGGCAGGGTTTTTTAGAGGAACTTGTCCCGTTTTGAATCAAGCTCTTTGATAATCTCAAGAAAATCTCTGATTATAATAATTTGTTTTATAATATGTCACTCTACACTTATGAAAAATGAGTATACTTGCTGTAATTCAAGTATTCTACAAATACTTAGCTGTGCTAAATGTGTGCCAAGTATACTAAAAATATATTAATTTTCATAAGGATATAATTTCTTAGTAATCAGAAGATATACTCTGATTCAAAAATTGCTATAATTGTTAATGCTGGTGAGAATTCCTAAGGCATGCAGGCAGAGGAATATTTGTGAAATGAAGCTGCAGATAGGTAGTTGAGATCATCAGTGTTTAAACCATGAATGATGCACCTGCTGGAGAGATTCACTAAGAGAATACTGCAATGTGTGAGATTGATAGTATTCTTACACTTCAGGACAGCTGTATTGTCGGGTTGCTGAGTTCAAAAAACCTTTCACTGAGGGAAGTGAGTTTTTCCCTTTTCAGGAATTGTAGTATTGATTACTATTAGTTTAAAATCTTGATTCAGTTTATTGTTACTTAGTCCCTACAACCTGCCTTGAGAGTTGTTGGTGTTGTCATTCCTTCTTATTAGTTCAGGTATTTGTAACACAATGCACAATAGTAGAGAGGCAAGTTAAAAGAAAATTAAATGAATGACAGATTGGAAGGCAGCAAAGGAGACAGGCTGGGGATGAAGTATACTGTAGATGAAGTGATAAAAAAAAGCAAGCAATCAAAGTTAAAAAATAGCAAGATTTGTTTTAGTAAATACAGAGGAAGAAATAGAAGGGAAATAAGCAAAAAAAAAATCCTAACCAAAGATCTTGAAAGTTGACTATTCAGGGCATGTGGTGGAGACAGAAGACAAGCCTATCCAGAACCAGACAGTTGTGTTTAGTTGTCTTATGATCGTGCCATGGTCAGAACTACTGTGAGAGTAGATTTGAGATGCTGGGAGAACTCTGTGACTGTTGGCAGCATCTTCTCTGCCTGGTTGTAGTGATTTTAGCTAAGCCTCATATTAGCAGGCTCAGAGANAGATCAAGCTAAAGGTGCTTCCTGAGAACACTGGTTATCTGGGCCGACAGGAGAAAGATATCAGAAGGGAGAAAGTTATTTATTTGAGACAGAGACATCAGGAATTGTTTTAATGATTTGAAACAGAGAAAACTTGTTTGCTGAAGTGATCCAGTAATGAGGTGGCTAGATTTTTGGGACACATCAACATTCTATTCTGGTTTGTTATGGTTTGAGCCACATATGCCTGATGTATTTCCCTTCTTTGGAACTATCATCAGTAATCCTTCTATACCAAATCAAATCTTTGAGAAAAGCTTCAGACCTACTAGGAAGTTGACTCTGTGTATTTGAATAATTGTTTTAGAGGACAATAAGTGATATTTTTTTAAACAATTCAGTAATACCTTTCAAACTTGGTCCAGAGTGAAGAACAGACAGGACAACACAGATATACAGCAGAACTAAGGGAGTTGTATGCTGTTGTCTGTATCTGCATGCAGCCAGCGAGGTTTAAAGAAATATGGAGAAAGGTATAATTTCTACCTGTTAATCGCCATATCGGGTGTGGATGAAGAAAGTATGGGTAAGAAGAAATTGGGAGATACCTACCTTGGAAAAAAGTGGATGTGTTACATAGGTCATTGCCTGCTCAATTCAAACTAATTAAAGAAAATTTTGAAGTACTTCAAGTTCTTGAAGTAAAAGAGAGAGACAAAGCTTTATGGTTCAACAAATTAATTGTAGCAAATAATGAAATGCAGTATTGGAGGTATTTGACTGAGACATATGTTTGAAATCAGAAAAGAGAACAGTGAGGCAACTAACTACATGTGTATTGTATTTGATAGGTTCTCTAGATAATGCATTTTTGGAGTTAGTTTATACCTAACTTTGGAGGATTAAGGTGTTAATACTTGCTTAATACCAGTTCTGAATGGATAAATAATAGAGTAAGGCAGCATACTTATGAGGATTTAAAATATTTATTTACCTTATACTCAGTACTGAAATTTAACATTTCCTGGTCTTCTGCTATTGCAGAAGGTAACAGCTCTAGTGATGTAATGTGCTAGTCATGAAGAGNCATTCTGTATTAAACAGTTGGCATTTTGCCAGCTCAACCCGAGACACTCACTGACACACACGATCGGTGCCACAGCAGGATTTTTCATGACTGATCCCATGATGTTTCCATACCAAATTTGATTTAGAAGGGTAGGCTTTCTCTTGCTATAAAGTAATGTTTTTCTTGTGGTCTTCTGAGAGGGGAAAAGTCACAAAAGTTCCAAACCTACTCAGTTTAAGATTCAGACTAGGCAATGCTACGTCTTGCTGTTTTTATATAATTCTGATGATCTCTTGTCTGACCTTCCAGGCAGTGTCTAACATGTTCATGTATTTATCATAAACAAATTCTTAGCAGCATTCCAGCACTTTGTCTCTAGTTTCATAGCTCTTTCTAGGGCTAAAAACAAACACAAGAAAAAAAAAAAAAGCCAGAATCCAGGACAGCCTATTCTTTTAACCCAGAAATACACTTTTTCTATGCAGTATGAACATTCAGACTTTTCTGTTGTATCTAGATGACTTGTGTCTCTTTCTAAGAAATACACTTCTCTGATGACAGAATGTATATTGCATTGTGTTTTTAAACTGCCAAATTAGTGTTTGCTTTGTGTAATTTTTGATCCAGCCAATGTTTTTCCTGTTGCTGTTTCAACTATTTGCCTTCCTCTGATGTGTTCAATAGATAAAGTTATTTTTTTACTATTGTTCTTCTTCTGTAACTTTCCAGTCATTTTGTGACTGTGGACTTTGCTGACTACTGCTTTTGATTTAGCTGCACATTTGTGCAAATAAAATACCATAGCTACCAAAGCAGGAGGAAAAACAGAGATTTCACACATACTTATGTAGTGGCAGGAGAAAAGGTCAAGATACTGCATATTTTTAACAACAGACTCAAGTTCTCTCTCATGTATTTGATAAAAACTTGCTTTTCTAAATGCATTGTAAGACAAAATTTCTTCATTCTGTAGCCAGGTAACTCCCAAAATAATCTGAAGATGGTTTTAATGATCCAAATTGAACTGTAAGTACTAATTAATAATTTCTCTACTAGTATTCCTTTATTTTCATGGATGTGATGTACTGTCTTGGTGATGCATATTCATATTTTCTCCATATTATTTTACATTGCATCTTTATACATCCTCTCAGCAACAAACCTCTTTTTCTGTAGTGAACGTTGGAAAGGTGTCTTCATCTATGGGTTATGTTATTTAAACATTCATAGTAGGATTTAAAAAGACATGATAATAAGATGAAGTAATACCAATATCACACATTTGCTAAAGCAAATTGGAAGTTATAGCTTGTTCCCCAACCATCCTTCAATATAATGTCTAGCTTCAGTTCTTTATTTATCAGATAATTTTATAGCAATGTCTTCCAAGTGGATGGGCCATTAGTAACGGATAATTTTAAAGTATTGGTGAGTTAGAAAAAAACAGTTCTGATTCTGAAGACAGTGAAATTACCACTATTATATTGGTTATAGACAAAAGACTGGGGCAGGTA
This sequence comes from Sakesphorus luctuosus, assembly GCA_013396695.1. NCBI lineage: Eukaryota > Metazoa > Chordata > Aves > Passeriformes > Thamnophilidae > Sakesphorus > Sakesphorus luctuosus. The sequence continues at coordinate 30,341 of VWZD01008817.1, forward strand.
TATGTCAAGGCTTTGATCCTATAATTTAGCCAACACAGGACTCCAGCAGGGCTTGCCTCTTGTTCCGAGAACTTATATTGATTCTTATGTATTCAATGGCTTAATGCTACAGGCAGAGAAACACACAGATTTTCCTGATGTTTGCAGGTTTCAAGATTTTAAAATTATGCAAATTGAGCTCAGTTTGCCCAATAAGCAAATTAGCATTGTGCACCTGTCACAAGCATATTATGTGTATCTCAATAAAAGTATGAACATTCAGCATGTTTTTTACCTTATTAGCACTCCAGGGGTAGCAGTGATTTAATTCTTTCCTGTTGCAAGCTCTGTAGCTTTACCCATGGACATTTTCAACTTATCCATAAAACACCTTTCTCAAAAACAAACAGAAATTTCAATAAAAGTATTGACAAGCCAAGGTAATGATTCATTTCTTTATAGAGTGAATTACTCTGTTCAGGGTATAAAACTTTCAGCATCCCAATTCTGTGGGGCATAAAAAGAAATGCCATTCCCAGAATTGGGTTCCTCGCTTTGTAATACTTCAAAATTGAAATCAGATCCTTGCTATCTGGAATGCAGAAATCACAGAGCACCTGCTTGGACCGTATGAGGCTGCATTTTAGAAAGGAAGACTGAGTTGAAAAAGGCCTATAAAGAAAATGATCCAAACTCCTCAGAAATGGACTTCACTGCATCATAGTGCAACATGATGGAAGGGAATGTAAAATCCCATCTGTTTATGTGTTTTTCTTAGTTTATGGCTGATTTGTTGTTGGATAAAGTAAGCTTCAAGTCTTCATGAAGTATGTCCTAGTTCAGCAGGTGGGGCAAGTTTATCACCCCTGGGTGGGGGTGATCAAAGCTATGTATTCTACCCCCTCTATTCATTTCCCAAGAATAATGGACCATTTGCAGCTGCCCAGGGCACACCTGACCCCTCAGGTTGTGAGCTGGGTGTGAAAGACATCTGTGAGATAAAAGCTGTGATAACTCCCCTCCAGGGAGTCATTAGCACCTTCACACTCAGCCTGAGGGGGTGTGTCTGCTAATGGGCCATCAAGGATTTCAAAATACCCCATGACTCACAGAGTTATATCACCCATTGTGTGACTCCCTGCCCTGGGGGAGGGACTGGGTGCTCTCACCTGGACCTGGGGGTACATATCTTGGGGTAAGAAGAGCTCAGGGGTCACTCATCAGATTGAGAGGAGGACCAAAACCTTGACAGGAGGAGACCACCACTTTCAAACAGCCTGCAACCATCAGCTGCACCACCAGGTTTTCCACTTTGGACTTGGGAGAACCACATAGGGTTCAGCCCTGGGGCTAAGAAACCCCTTTCTGCTTGTGCTCGAGGGTGCTGGGTTATACTTCTGGGGTTTTGTGGGTTAAACCCAATTTTTCTCTTTGTGTCATTGCATTTATTGTAATATTGTTATTAAATTCTAGCTCTGACTTATAATCTCTTCTGTGTTGCATTTGTTTCTCCTGCCAGTTTACCTTTAAACCAGCACAAAGTATTAATCACGTTGATATGAGAAAGAAATACCAGTGGATTATCATTGCATTTTGCCACCAATGCCAAATTTTTCTCATATGGTTGAATTAAAGAAGATTCAAAATTTTGCGGTGACTGTGTTCAGTTCCCTGTTGCCCTTTAAAAAGTCCCATATTTTGAAAGCTGACTATTAATTGCCCTTGAACTGACTTATTTTATGAGTAATAATCCTGCAAGACAGCTTCAGTTTTATTTATTAACTGAATCACTAAAAATGTTCACCTTTTTTTTATTAAGAATGCCTTTTTTATTCCCTGAGTTGTCCTTCTGTTTTTGTCTAGCTTTAGGGTTTTTTAGTTCTTATTTATTTTAGGAATGCTGTGCTTTTAATGAGTTATTTTATATGGTAACTGTTACGCATTATGCTTTGCTGGGCATTTTTCTCAGTCCACAAGACTCCCTGTAGATGGAACAGGTACTTCTAAGTAACATTAGAACTTCTTATTCTTTTGAATATACATAAATGTGTTCTTAAAACTTTTTGAAATTCAAATTCAGACATATTAGATATAACCACATTAATCACATTGACTGAGTGTAGCATGATATTATGTTAACAGTTTTCTCCTTTAACATTGAATGGTTAGCTATCAACTTAGATGACAAACCTCAGGACAACTAGAAACATAGAGCTAAAGGAACCTTCTCAATTCACTGTTCAGAAAATCTAGTAAATTTTTTCAGCTGGACAAAGGATTTAATGGACAGCAATACTGGAAAATAACATAATAAAGTATTGTAAACACTATTTGACTTCATCTAAGATGTTTGCTTAAGTGTTTGTCAACCTGTCTCAAAAAGAATATTTTCACATTTCAGGAGAGGTTCAGGACTAGGAGAGAAGAATCCATGACAGTGCTGAGACATCATAAGATCTCTTATTAAAAATTGAAAAGACCAAAGTTATGAAGAAGAGCCATATAAGTGAGCCCTTAAAACAAACACATGAGCAAATACCACACCTCTTACAACAAACCTCAAGCCTACAGAATAGTGTGAAAGGTAATAGATTGGAAGTTAGTGTTTCTTACCACATATAATGCAAAAGATGAAAAGAAGCTAATTCAGATCTGTATTGGAAAATTCTTTTTCATGCAGTATATTACTGAACTATGAAACACATTTGTACAGGTTGCTACTGAGGTCAAAGACTAAGCAAAATTCCATAAAGATTTGACTATTGAAATAATGATGAAGAAATTACAAAATATTATAATGTGTGCCAACATATTTTTGAGGATTCGTATAGCCCAAGATACAATAGTATCCTTAGCAATCTTATTGAGATGATTGTCTGCCACAATTGTAGTATGCAGTTCTTATGTCCTCCTTTGAAGCATCCTGGACTGATCATTATGAGACACAGTCTGCCAAATTAAAAGAACCTTAATTGTCTTCCAGTATGGATCTCAGAAAGAGTTTTTCCATACAAAACTAGATGCGAGTGTGTCTTGTACTTCCCTCAATGGATTTTCTTTTGTTCCAGTGTAGTTATGTTGCTGCTCCATTTTGTAGACAGAGGTACATCTGTTCTGCTTGTGAAAAAGTTAGCCAGCTGTGTGCCAGCTGTAAGCATAGCACTATGTGGGAGTTAATGAGCCTTGCAGTGGATTTTTTTCTCAACAATTGTTCCAACGGCTCTTAATCAGCAGCAGGCTCTCCACTGAGTGATGTATGGCATCATTCTCTGTGCTCTTCTCCTATGGCTGTTCTGTAGCCAGTACACAAACCTTTAGTGACCTGTTCAGTAACCAAGTATAGCTTATTTAAATTTATAAAGTGTTCGCAAGCAGTTGTGGATTCAAACATCATAAATCTGCTATTTTATTCATCTCATCAGGTGTCTGCAAGGAGTATAGCATCTTCATTACTTGCTATTTTTTTCAAGCCTGTGAGCCTGGTCACATGAATATTTTCACAAAAATATTTATTTGAATGTTACTTTGAAGCAAGTGAAAGGGGTTGTGAACATCAATAAAACTTAATTCAGGACTGATGTTTTAGAAGTATATATTCAAATCGCAAATAGTTGCAAATATTGCCTGCAGTATTCATCATAGCAAACAACTGACTTAGAGATTTGGGTAAAAGACTTTTCTGATGTGGCATGTTTTTTACTTACACAATTAGGAACAGGCAGCTACTGTTTGCAGTAACAGAGCTTAAAAACTATTAATATACCTGTTTTCCCTTCTTTTCACTGGAAAGAATTTTTCACTCATTAGTACATTGTCAAAGAGAGGATTATGTCTTGGTCCTACATGCACTCACAGGGAACTCCCTGCCAACTCTTTTAGTTGCTGCCAGGAAGCCAGTGAATAGAAAATAATTTGGGGGGTTTAGAAGCATAGAAAAATAATAAGTGTTTTCTTTAAAAACAGAGTTCTTAAGAACAGGAAGTGAAGTTATTATCCTGATTCTGATCCTGTGCACACCTATCTAGGCTGTGGTTGGGGAGTCTCTTGAACCTCCCAAGAGATTCATGCATTTCTTTCATCCTGTCTTTACTGTGACCTCATATAGTTCATGCTGAAGGTTGAGTAGTTAACATAAATAACTTCTACTGGAGTTTAGATACTGGAGCTCTGTTAGTACAGGGTGTAATAACTGCACATTGAAGAGGGTGAACCAAAGGTCCCCAAGCTGTTTGAGGGGCATATCAATTGCTTTACACTAGTTAGTGAAGACATGAACAATTTTTCAGCATTGGGTTTGATTATGTACTCTTTCATTTTCCTCACAAATTTTTTCCCAATACATTGCCATCATTAAGAAATATAACAATTTAATAGTACAGTGCCATTAATGAAGTAAATCAGTGTAATTAATATTCCTTATGACTTAAATTACACAATATAAGGTGGATCTCCATGGAATGTGAGTGAAGCCATGGCAAGGAATTTCTCTTGCTTAAATACTGAAATTTATCTCCATTTATTTAATTTACTCAAAGGCTGTGTTACATAGTAAACTTCATACACTTATGGTGTGACTGCAAATGCTCATTTATAGGAGAGGAAAATGTTTTCCATTGGCATATTTTATTGAAATAGGTGAACAAAACTTTAAAACCAGAATTAGTGATAGGACTTTAGGACAATTACTTAGCATGATGCATAGGTTAATGGCAGTTATACGGTCACTTACTTCCACATCACATTGAATTATTATTCTTTTTTTTTTCTGGAAACATAATTAGTCTGTGATGGATGGGAGGCTAAATTCAGCATTTGAGGTCAAGCCACACCTTAATATGGAATAGCTGCAGAGTCTTTCTGACTTTTGAGACAATAATTTTCACCCAGTCTATGTCAAATCTTTCTAGCCTTTCAGGACATGTAAACCTAGAAAGCCATAAACTATCCCAGTGAGATTAAGCTGATAATACTCTTCAGTTTCCCCCTGCCCCTTTTACCCACCTGCTTTGCTACTGACTCTTGTGGGGTAACCCGAGACAGAAACAGTGTCCCTTCTACTTTTTATTAAATAATGCTGTCTATTTTTAGGACCTTGACATTGAACTAGTGGTAATCAATATAGTTCTTGAGCAGAGATAAGAGAATAAATGAATGTTCTCTAGCATTTATTTGAACATGATTTGACAATATACTTCACTAATATTTATATGTGAAGTAGACTGAAAATTTTCTGAATAAAATATGCTGGGAAATTGTTGAATTTGAATTAATGTGGGAATCTGTTAATTCTAAGAAGCTTTTAGGTGAAAATGGCTCATTTAATGGTAAAGTTTCTGATTATCTGTGACCCAACTGAGAAGGAACTTTAAAACCTGATGTTTATTCCTATGAATATGACATTTTAACACGTATATTTTTATGAAGACATTAAAAGCATTCCACTTTTTTCAGTGTAAAATGAAAACAAATATCAAAAACTAAGAAGTTTCTGTGAAATATGATTCCAGCTTTCTTTTTGCATTTTTTCATACTCTCAATATTTTTCAGGGCGTGTTTTCATCAGGATTTTCACATAACATGAAATTTTTCATAACTCGGAGAGCTAAACAGAAGAGTTATGCAATATTTAAACATTATCTAAGACTCTGAAATAGGGAGGGGGTGATAGAAACACATTGTAGAGACAGTGTTATGCCTAGGCATAAAGATTAATATTACCTAAGAAAAATGCCGTGTATTTATTTTCAGATGAATATATAGTCAGAAATCCTAGCATTGATTTATTTTAAACATAGAATTTGTCTGATTAAATTGAGAATCTGATAAATAAGATGAATCAGATAATGAAGAAAGATAAGCTTATTCAGCAGAGATTGAAAGCAACCCTTGAGTGCCCTTGCCATGGCAGTAGTTTGGCCAAGCTGTCTCCAGAGCTGACCTGTCACCCACCATGAACAGTGTTGCTGCAGATACAGAGCACTTGACACAATAGAATTTGAGAAGACTTCTGTAGACAGATATTTCCATACTGATCATTCATAAGAATGAATATGGGTATCATTTGAATTCTTCTTGCTAAATAGAGCAGTCAACATCAATGTTTTTGTTATTACTACACAGATATTAAAAATAATTACAGTAGTGTAAAACTGACAAAAAAAAGGTATTTTTAATATCTGAAGATTTTTTCCTACTTTACCATATAAAGTGTGTTATGAACTCTATTTGCTTTGATGAATGTGGGGGTTTTTTGGCTATAATTTAAACTGCAGTCTCTTTACTTGCTACTATATCCACATTAAGAGATAACACTTTCAGTACATTATCATCTTTGGAGACTTTACACATGAACGCTGCAGACCAACAAACAATAAACTTATAAGAAAAAAAAAGTCTTTTATTTAATCATTTTAACCAAGTGATTTCTTTATAGGGTAAGATTTTTTACTTCATAAATTCCTAGAGTGCAGCTGAGAGGCTCACAGCTACTTCAAAGAAAAATTGAAGAACATGCAAATATTTTTATATTAGTAAAATCTAAAAGCACATTTAAATGTATGGCTCTACTAAAGAGATAATACTTCCTTTTTATTAGTGTTAGGGAGCCCTGGGACTTGTAAGGGTTGGCAGTGTCCTCAGGGCCCTGGCAATATGCGTACAGTATTTGTATTTTAAAAACCATCATTGCTCATTTTTGCCAAGGAGTTGTGAAGAATTTTTAAGTTAGCTTCTATTCTTAGGTGACTGCTTTCCCTAAACAAGCCAAACAAACCACCTAACAACAGTCAGTAGAGCATCTGGGAAATAAAGTGGAATGACCTTCTTGGTAATGTTATACTACAGATATACACACATATATAGAAAAAGTATATGTAGTGCCCAAACGAACACTCAAATGTTCATGCATATTTAAAGAAAACCCTTGCCATGAAGATAGAAATTACATTTACATAAGGCTTGTACTGCTACTGCATGACTTGACTGTATAAATTTTTAATTCTATGTGAAATTCAGTGCATCACAAATATACAAAAAAACCCTTCCGCATTTATTTAAATAATTTTATTTTACTTTCATAGAAGAATTTTTATAACTTCCATCTACCTGGATACTTACGGACAGTTTTGAAATACCAGGTAACTTTGTTTCCTAGTTTTTGGTACCCCTTCAAACTACCAATAGTCTAGGTTGATCAGTATTAAAATCCCCTGAACCACATGATGCCTAAAAGTGTGATTTAATGTAATTTTAGAAGGTTTTAGAATCATATAAACCCTGTTCAGTTACCCTGGTTTTTAAGCCTCAATATTAAAGCCTCTTTCCCACAAACTGTAGGCTTAGTCAAGGCCAAGCTATATTCCAGCAGCCACCTGCAAGATAACAGAAGACAAACACTGAGAAGGCCCAAATGCCCCCCCCACCATGACGAAGGAGCAGAGCGGCAGAATTTTGGGTGGGCATTTGGGAGAAATGAGAGCTTATGATTGGATGTCCATGGGAGGTATAAAAACCCTGAAACTTCCTGACCTAGGGGTCAGACCCCCTTGGGTTTGATCGTGGAAGCTTCTTCTAATAAAACCCTATATCTTTCTCCATTAACTTGTCTGCAGTGTGTCTCTGTTCACAGGGGTACGCAATCTAAGGCATCACACACATATATTTCTTTCTCCAGTTTCAATTTTTTTTCCTTTTTGCGTATTGCATCTAATATATAAAACAGAGAAATGGTTTGTAATCCAAATAAATACTGTTCAGGAAAGATTAAATTTCTGCACACTGACCACAGAATCTGCAAGGCAGTGCTACCAGTACCAGGGCAGGGTGCCCATGGCTGCTCTCCAACACTGAAGTTATTCAGGTGTCCTCTACTTTATCACCTTTGCTTTTTACATCATGTCAGTGTACCACTAGGGACAAAAATTTCAGGGAAATCTAAATTCCCATGGAAAAAAAAACACCATAAGTATTTTAGGAAAGTGTACAAAAGTTATCAAAGAAAAAAAGGGTATTATCTACTAAGTTTCTTCCGAGAAATTTAAGGACCAATCAAGCCTTTATTCAGTCTCAGTTTTATAAAGATGCTGGCCTGACTGTCACCAACACTGAGGCTGAAATTGCTCTTTACAAAGTCAGCCTTTTCCAGAAACCCACAAACTGATGGTGGGATAACATGCTTCCTGGTCTTGATGCAGAACTTTATAATTTTTAGAGGCTTATATTTTTGTTGCTATTGTTTGGTTTATGGAAATGAGAATGAGAACACAAATTGTTTGTGGGGGGAAAAAATCTGTTTTCTGCAATTACTGGAGACAATGAGATTTCCTACATCTGTCTTTGCATGTTGGATAAATCAACTTTGGTAGCTGATAGCAGCAGGACACTCTTTTCCTGCATATTCACACATACATTCATCAATAGCGCTATGGTGGGTGATGGCAAGGGATCAGGTTTTGTTTATTCCTATTTTCTTTATGTTGCAAATGGAAGACTTGATTTACTTCCTAATCCAATCCCAGTACTACTTAGATGGGGAATGGAGCTGAGGCCCACAGAAAAGAAATGTATGCTGTCCAGGAACTGATATTTCTGAGAGTAACAGCACTTGAAACTAGGGTACTTGGTATCAGAAACATCCTGGCTCCATTGTCTCCATTTATTTCTACAAATATGATTTTTTTCTTGGAGCTATATTTAACTGGAGTATTTGAGCAGAGCTGGAAAAAAAAAGGACAAAAATAAAGCAACAGATTGTAAAGGAATTCTGTGTTTTTATCTTTTGCTTCTCCTGTTGACTTGTTTTAAAGGCAGACACCTGAATAATTCAGACAAGAAACTTTCAATATGATGAATTCCTCAGGGACAAGAAGGAAACTAAGAACTTGTCCAGTTTTCGTCAGCAACAAGAACTCATTTGAAAACTATGTTGATAGTTCTGAGCAAATTCCTAATTATCTTTATCAATCAGTAAACCATGTTATTAGCTCTCTTACTAGCATTTTTTTTCAGAATTTCACTACCAGAATGCTCCTGAATAGGCTGATTTTGTTTTCTGCAAGAAGTGCTTTCAGTTTCAAGATGCTCAGAGTTTCTCTAAACATCTTCAGTCTTAAAAAAAAAAAAAAAAAAAAGGAATATATGCCTCCATTGTCATAGAATCTTCGTAACTGTTTCATGATGGCAGATAGTTTCTTATTAGTTTAAAAGCCACGTCTCCCTCAGAGTTTTGAGAAGTGCTGATTCCAGTCAAGCTTACTGAGTTTTCAGAGGTACTTTGGGGAGAGAAGGATGCTGTTTCCATTTAAATGAGTAGCTTGATGTCAAACCTGGCAGACTACAGGGTCTAATCAGCAGTCATGTATCCCTAAACAAGTTGCATATCTGTTCTTTTTTAAGTTTATGATTATTTTCATAACCAATTTTTTATTAAGGATTAAGCAGTTTGCATATTTTCCTGTATTTCACATTGTTTAATAACTGTTTTAAAAATAGAAATACACATATATTCTTTTAATATTTTTTATATTTTTTTTTAACAAAGAACATGTTTGATCTGTTTGCAATGTTCCCTGTAAATTTACATTATTATATCAATATTTATCAGAAATAGCAAGAGCAGGCTTGGTTTAGGCCCACACAAATGCAGGAAGACCAGCTACACTCTTCAGAAAATGCTGGTAGCGCATGAACTCTCGTTCAATCAAGACTGATGAATTTATTAGCATATGTGAGATTGTGTGGGAGCTCTAATGGTTTAAAGAAACTTGACAGTAGGCTAGCAAATAAGGTTCTGAGACAGTCACATATCTATCTGGTGTAATAATACTGGTTTGATTATGCTCTGTTATGATCTAAATAAGGCATTGTAGCTATTAAGGGCTGTTAAGGTTGTCTGTGTTAATACAGAATTTTCCTTAGTAACAGATCTGTGGCTGATTCATTTTACATTACAAATAAAATTTTACAATAGAATAAAAAAGTACCCATTTTAGTAAGCTACAAATATGGTTTTGAGGGAAAGCCATACAAGGAGCAGCTTAGTTTGCTTGATCTGTTTGGCCTGGAGAAAGCTGAGGGAAGACCTCATCGTGGTCCGTAGCTTCCACATGAGGGGAAGTGGAGGGGCAGGGCCTGATCTCTGCTCACTGGTGATCAGTGACAGGATCTGAGGGAATGGTCTGAAGTTGTGTTGGTGGAGATTTAGTTTAGATATTAAGAAAAGGCTTTTCACCCGCAGGTTAGTTGAGCACTGGAACAGGCTCCCCAGGAAAGCAGTCACAGCACCAAGCCTACAGAGTTTAAGAAGTGTTTGGATGATACTCTCAGGAACATGGTGTGACTATTGGGGCTGTCCTGTGTAGGGACAGGAGTTCAACTTTGATGATCCTAGTGGATCCCTTCCAACTCAGGATATTCTATGACTCCATGATTCTATGGTAATGATACATATGGAAAATAGAAATTGAAAGATACACTGGAGTTCAAGGTCGCTAATTTCTATACATTTCTCATACCTACTTCTAGAGTTTAGAATTAGTCATTGCAGTATTTTACAAATACCTCTACAAATCTTTTCTTATCCTTAGAAATAAGTTATTGCTTTCAGAGCCCCATTTACCAAAATGTCAGTCTGCCATTTTAGATAGCAAATATGCAAACTGCTGTATCCTCTTGCTGACAAGATGCCACATGCAGTGAATTATATCTTTTGAGTAAAGAATATAAATTTGTTTAGTATCTTTGAGAGAAGCATCCAAAACAGTACTGCTATTAAGACTGTAGTAGTCTCAAAGAAATCCTCAATTTTTTTCAGGATGTGAGAAGTGTTTTGTAAAGTCACGAAGGGTTTTATATTACTATTTTTTTGTGTGTGAAATAAATGAGTCTTTAAATGTTCATGCAAACTCTGTTTGCTGTTTTTACACAGTGCTGATAATGGATGGTAAGGAAAAAAGTATTTATTACATGGTAAAAGGGAATTTAAAATTGAGCGTAATAGCACAGTACTTACACTGAACTTTTTTAAAAAAGGTCGTTGCATTGTCTTCCAAATGTACAACTTTGATCCATCACATCAATTGTCAATGAACGTAGGTTCTGGCTTAATGTGTCTTATTGAATCATAGAGTGGTTTAAATTGGAAGGGATCTTAAAGATCATCTAGTTCTGCCCCCTATGTGTACGTGTGTGTATATATATCTATGTATATATACATGTTGTATATAATATATGATACTGAATTGGACACATGTATGCAGATATGTATATATATAAATATTATTATTTAAAATCATGGTTTATTTCTCTGTTTATCATAATATGCTCCAATTAGCAAAATAAAAAAGCAACTAGACCTTGAAACAACTTCCATGTTGGTTTTTCATTCGTCCTGCCATACAGACAGATGCAGAGAACCTGTAATTGAATTTAATGGCATTCACATTGTGTTTTACTTTGCTCATTTCATAGTAAGCAGTTTCTGCTGAGGACCAGTGTTCTATATATCTTCAAATGAAAAGAGGAAAAAATAGCATATAAAAAGAGATAAGCAAACTGAAGTACTAATTCCTTCTAGAAAAGTGACAGATGATGTGGGCTAGTTCTGTATTCCCATTTTCTCCCAATTTCTAAAGTTTAGAATAATTCAGAAATGCCACATGAGTAAAAAGTACATGTAATCAAAAGGATTTAGTTATTTGGGTGAGTCCTCAAATAGACAGAAAACAAATCTTGACTATAGGCAGTGTAGAAAAGTAGATAAATGTGTCTAGAACTCCATCAGAAATAGAATATTGTTATTGAAAAAAATCAGACAAATAACTGAAATTCTTGCCAAATCTCTTTTGCTGAACTAATGCAAGGACTGTTAATGTGGAGTGAGGACAGAAAACTGCCAATCACAAAACAATAGCTGCACTCTGATGCAAAGAACCCTCTATGGTTTTTGTTCTGAAGATGACTTGTAATGCACATCCTTCAGCCTGTACCGTGCAGCTGAGCCACCCCTGCGCATGCAACCTCTCAGCATAACAATGTGGTGTCTGCACTGTGTCTCCCTCAGCATTGCCAGCCACACTTCGCTTTGCATTCCTCAGGAGACCACTACTCTTCGATGCTTGTACCCTGGCTGTCAACTCCTCTATGGATGGATGAATGTAGCTCATCTTCACAGTCCTCTGCTACCAGACTACTCCTCTGAGGACTGAGAGGGCTTTCTAGAGCGTACACTACCCCTTATTCCCCCTATCTCCTCTGTCACCTTCTCCCCTTCAGCTGAGGAAATCAGTCTTGTGCTGTGACTGGCCTAACAGCTTCATGCTGGATTGAACAAGGGGACTAGCTGCAAATACCAGTCACAACAAAGCACTCCAAACTTCTAACAGACCTGGAAATGCTGGGAAATCAGGACTTTGAGAGGCTTAGGCTTTGTAAGTTTAAAGCTTCTAATCTACACTAGACCCAAAAGAGTCTTGAATCATCTTTCCCACAAAGGGAAGAATCAGGAGAAATAGTGATATACAAGGGTATGTACAAGCAACAAACTTCTCACCTTCACAACTAGAACAAACTGAAGAATAAGATCAGTCTGGTTTTGGTAACTCTATGATATAAATATCAGGCTGAAAGTTGGATTTAATTTGCCAAAGACAGCTTTACAAATTAAGTACTTTCAGTTGCCATACAAATATCTTTATTTTAGTAATTCTGTATAAAAAGAAGAGCTTTCACCTCCTACAATATCCCTCTGACACTGAACTCCCATTTTTGCTGAGGTGCATAATAAAAGCTCCTGTTTCTTTGCAACTGAACTCCTAAAGCTTGAACAATATTAGTGTTGCTAAGTAGTCTTTCCACTTGCTAGTGCCACTGATAACTTTAAAACTTATGAAAATTTCATAATAGTTCTTTTTTCCTATTTATAAAATTCAGCTACGTGTATTTCCTTCATAAGATTTTGGTGACATAACTTTCTTTCATCTTCTATGTTCCATAATTAATTTTCCAGTAGAATTCTTTTTTAAAATCAATGAAATACTTTTCCTGAAGCTTCTGCCTTCAACTGTTTCAGTAGCCAGTGTGTGACTGAGAATCAAACACGGAACTCTCTGGTTGCTAGAATGTGGAAAAATAGGATAGCTGCTTTGCAATCTGCTTTAAGTGCCTTTTTGAAAAGTGAAACATGCATTAGAGAACAGCATGAAGTCATAGAGGGGCAAGAGTCTTCCAGGGCCTCAGTGAAGGGGCAGGATCATGGCATCTCTACACAGAACTCTATTTTATATGAGAATTTCTGCTTTAGTTTCAGGGGATTTTGTAGGGAGACAACAATGAGTTTCATCTAATTTATTTTTTAAACACCCATAATCACCTTAAATTAATCACCTTAAATTCCCTTTGTAATAAATTAAGGGAGAAACATTGACAACGTTGCTGTAGGCATGGCAGTCAAAGAGTGTATGCAATGGAAGGTTTGTAGATTTAGGCCATATATTTCTTTAAGCAAACTAAAAGTCTTAGAAAAAGAAGACCAACTTCCAGAAAAAATGTGTATCTTCAAATCTAAAACAGAAGCAGCAGCCTTCAAAAGTAAAATAAAATTTGGCCCTGCTAGTCCTTCTAAAGAAAAATGTGCATGCTTGAACCAAAGTAATATACACAGAAAACATGATGTTGGAGCTGATCTACCTTACTTTAGATGTATGTCAGGGTGAGATGCATTATAGCCAGGACATCGCTAATTGCAAAGACTAGATTCACAATTAGGGAAGACATTGTTGGAGTATTAAAAGAAATAAGGGAATCCCATCCTAAAATGAAATTAATTTTTGAGGCAGTGTTTTATTTTTGAATATGGCTATTTCCTTTCAAATGCAGCTTTCCAGCCCTGCTATAGAAGTCAATAGAGAGAAAAATCCTGCTAAAAATATAATCATGAAAGTATTTACTGGGAATTTTAATAAAGTGAATTTCAAGTGATTTCTGGGAAAATCACTGTGGTACTTCTCTGTGATTGATGATGGTAACATTATGGAAATCATGGAATCATTAAATGTCATAGGGTCAAGAAATAGTACAATAAGAAAAAGTATATGTAGTAATTTTGCTGTCATGGGGTGGCGTGAAACATTAAATGTTTACACCTATACTCATTGATGTACTATCAATGGGCACCATTAAACCACATGGATTTAATCCTTCCAATGATTTGACCAATATATTGCCTATATTGCAGGACAGGTACAGAGACTCAAGACAAATGAAATGACTTAGTGTAGAGTAGAAGTGTCTGAGGCCAAAATTTCAAGATTCTTCCTTGCATCTTTACCCACAGCCAGAGGAGTATTCTCGGGGCCGGGTAGGGGACATCTCCCAGAATAATCCAGACACCCACAGGGGTCGTGAACCACGTCAAAAGCCTTTATTTCTGGTGGGGGCCTGGATTTAAGGGTTTGGATAGCGACAGGGTTTGGAGGGGATTGGACAGGACATCTGAGGGCAGGATTAGGCTGAGGTACTGGGAGTAACCACACGGGGACATCCTGGGTGGGAAGAAACCAGGGGGCTGCAAGCAGGAGTCAGGTGGGACTCGGGGAAAAAACACACAGAGAGGGGGAAGTGTAGGAATTGGTTCTCCCAAAGGGACAGGGAAGGAACATAGGGAGTGTGAGTTTTGGGTGTTGAGCCCGACGGAGTATATGTATCCAAGTTAGCATAATATCATCAATAATAGAAGAATGTAAGAAATATACTAACAAGTAGTCTGGGAAAGGTCTACCTGAACTTCCCACCAGAAGACCTGTCAAGGGTCCAGGAGGTACCTTGCAAGCAAAAATGACTTAAGAGCTTAGAGCAGACACAGCTGAGAAAGTTGAAATCACCCTGTAGTAGTTTTAGTTACGCCTTAGTTTTGATAGGCCTCAGTTTAGTAGGCCTTGGTAAGTGCTACATAGATTAGGAGAGACAAGTGTCACCTGACTTAAGAAACCAAAGAGATATTTCATATCATCTGACATCAAATCAGGTATAAAAGCAAGTGAGGGAGGTGTCTCTACCTTTTTCCTTCATAGCTACTTGACTGGGAAGGACGTGTTGTGTTGTTCTGGGGGACAAGACCTCACTGCTGCTTACCACTGCTTTGGAGCTTGTTTTGGTTCAGGGAAGTAAACATTTATATGGTGGGTTTTTCTCCTCTCTTGCTGAGTGTTTCTTGGGAAGAGTCTTTTGGGATGTTTTCATGGGTCTTGGTGGTAGAATCTGTATTATGGGGTGGGTGATTTGGTGTGGAGTTATTATTGTTTTTTTCTTACCTTTGTATGTATGTGTTATATTGCATTTGGCTGTTAATTTTCTCTCTTCTGGGGAAATATAAAAAGCCTTGCCGTTTTAAGTTTTCATTCTAATTTTTTTCCTCCCTTTCCCTCAGGGGTGGGGAGAGGCCTCTCTGATTCTGTAGTTGGTACTTGGCATTTTACCAGGTTGGCTGACTACACACTCCAAAAAAGCAAAGATTCTTATGCAGTTTTGGGGAGATTATTATGCAGTTTTGGGGACAAAAACTGTAATTGTTTCTTTTTTTGATTATAACAGAATTTAAAGGTTTTGTCCTAAATCCATCAGGGAAATATTCAAAAGTACTTGGGTATTTAAAGTTCCTCAGTTCTTATTTCACATTCAGTGGAAAAATTGTTGGCTTGCTTTTTTTTGTCTTGAAGTGCGTAAATATCTTTAAAAACCTACTCAGAAATTCTGCCCATCCAGATACTCAGTCACTAAGCGAATACTGAAATTCAGCTTTCCTGGGGAAATTCAGATAATATGACTGTGAAATGGAGGCCTGAACACAAGCAATGACTAAAAACCAGCAACTTCACAGTTTTGCTTTCAAATTTTGGCTGTAGTTCAGAAAAGCACATTAATACATGCCTAAATCCCTTTAACTTCAATGAAAGTTAAATGTGCTCTTAAGTGTGATCCTTAATAGGATCCTGCAGCCTTTCAGATGGAGAACTCTGGACAAGGGAAGAGAAAAAACACCAACAAAACTTTTGAGAGAACACAACGAAGTCTTTCTTACAAAGTAGTTTTCAGTCACTGTAATCTGCATGTAAAATGGCAACTAGATGTGTTTTCCATGAATTTTCAAAGATCACTGTTGATATAGGTAATGTCTGGATAGAGAGGCTGAATTTCTGAAAGGTAACTTCTGTTAACCCTAACAAGTATGTTGTTTGGTATTGTTTTCATGGTAATATTTATATTTCTCTGTGTTCTTTTGTATTTATTACATCTATATATTAATCTATGCTGATAATTGATTGTGGATTCCAGTCATAAATTTTATTCATTTAAATATTTGAATAGTGCAAGACAGAGACTGATTAAACCTAACTGGAACCCACATGAATCAAACTCTTGGCTCTCCTGCAAATTTAAGAGGAATGTGAAGATCTTTGCAAACAGAACAGTTGTCCACCTAGATGCAAGAGCTACCAATTTGTATGTTTGGAAAGGTTGTGGTGACTTGGACACAAATTAATTGCCTTCTGATATTAAGTGAGGATGTTCACTTGCTTGTAAGTTACTATTTCCCTTAGAAATTACATTCTTTCACTGATATTGCTTTTTGTCATTGTTAGCTCCATCTCTGTTTTCACAGAATTGATACAGTTACTTCTCTTTTATTGAGAGTTTGAATTGACATTTGATTTTATATATGGGGCACTGGATGCCCCAGCAAGGAACATTGGATTCACAGTTTACCAATGACACAAATTTCTGACTAGCAGCCTTTATGTTGTTTTTCTTTTTTTCTCCCTTTTATTTTTTCCCCCAACAGAAAAAAAAATCCCAACAAACATGTACAAAATATTTTGAAACCAACAAAGTCTGAGGAAAAAGCTCCTCTAGAGCTTCTGCAATGCTGATATAAGAAATTGATTCAGCTGGTATAAATCAGTGACCTTTCCAAGGGCTTCCACTCTGCCTGTGTCATTACTCGATTTCCAATGGAAAATGAGGGCATGACAAGTACTATTTGCAGCCATTTCCAGTCAGTGCTTATGATAGTTCTAACCTCAGGGTCAGGGAGTAGTGTGCTTTGCAGTTTAATACATTGACTATCTGGACCGAACTCTAGAAAGAAGGGAAACATGGTAAAGGCAGAGAGGCAGCAAGATTACAAGCAACTTAATTCAATGCCTTTGAAACAGTCAGTTATTTACGTTTCAGATAGACAAAGTACTGCCAAGAGATATTTCCTACATTCACATGTAACTATGTGATATGCTGGTGTGATCTTACTGATGGCTGTCTCCTGGCTGACCATAGGAGTTTCCTTGGTTTCTGGGTAATTTCTTTTCACCAGAAGCAAACCCCATTAGAATACATTTCTTGTACCATTCCTATTGTAGTACTTCTTCCCTGAGAATAAAGCAACTGTTAGGAGTTTTTTTGCTTGAATGCTCTAAGCATGATGAGAAGGCTTAGTGGAACCCACCAGAGCACAGCAGGAGTTCATCCATGGGGGCCCCACTAAAGGTGGCAGCTTCAGAAACACTCCTGGAGTTAGCACACCTGGGAGGAACAGGACCAACCACCATGCACACTGGGGTGTCACTGCTGGGGGAGCCTTTGGAGGTCAGGGACACAGATCTGACCTGCTTCTCAGCATAACAGATAGATAAAGGATTGGATAAATATATTTATTGTTTGGTTGTGCTCCTCCAATACAGAAGATACACTCCAAGCCTCAGAGATAGTGCTTTTTCATTTCCTTTCCTTGAACTGTATAATTAACCCAGTGTACCATGTCTACAGAGCAACTGTGCTATTATGGGTAGCTTTTATTTTTGAATCAGCGTACATGTTACTGAATATATCGAAAACTATGATTTTTTAAAAAAATTCATTTTTCCTGGAGTGTTTTGTTTGATCCCAAATATGTGGTCCAGTCAAAATGCAGTGAAATTTCCTTTCACCTAGTTGCTAATTTGCAACCACTGGACTCTTTTACAGACATGTTTTATTGTTATAGTGTTATGAAGGGAGAGAAGTTTTTCCAGAAATAAGTGGAAAAAATATCCCATGGTAAAGACATCATAAAATCCTAATGGGAATATTCAGAATGCCATAACACCATCTGAATATTTTTGCTGAAGTGTTATTGTTCACAATTAATATACCTTGTCATATATTTATTCACTGGTGAAAGGATAGAATCATACAGTCATAGAATCATAGAATCATAAAATGGTTTGGATTGGAAGGGACCTTAAATATAATCTAGTCTAAGCCCCTGCTATGGGTGGGGTTGCCATTCACTAGACCAGACTGCTCAAACACCCATTCAACCTGGTCTTGAACACTTTCAGGAATGGGACATCCACAACTTCTCTGGGCAAGATGTTCCAGTACTTCACCATTCTCCAGTAACGAATTTCTTCCTGATGTCTAGTCTAAACCTGCCCTCTCTTAGTTTAAAGTCATTCCCATTTGTCTTGTCACTAGCTGCCCATATAAAAAAGTCCCTCTCTCTCCTTTTTTTGAAGCCTTTTTTGGAGGGAGAATCTTTTAGTGCCTTAGCATATCTTCTAGGAGGATCTGCTCTGAGATCTTCCTAGGCAGAAAGATGAGGGTCTCCAGTCTAGTTCCACAGATCTTCCTTTCTCCCTTTTTTAAAATTGTTGATGAACACAAGGCAAATAGAGTATGCTGGGGGTTTTTGCTTTATTTGAAATCAAACAGTTGCACCCTCTCAGAAATTTCTTTTTAAAATCTCTTTACTTTCTAGAGAGTTTGAAATTTAAAAAACACTAAGGACAGACATTTAAGAAAGGGGGGTGCCTTATTTGAATAGAGCTTTTAGATGGAGAGTATTTGTTAGATGAGTTTAAAGGTTTTCCTTTCTAGTTAGAGGAATTCTAATGACATAAAACCATATATGATGTCATTTCTTTCAGAGCAAAGCCCAGACAGTAATGACATTAGCAATTTGCTCACTTTTGAACTGCATGTTAATTAGTGGTAATTTAGTGAGCTGCATTAAAGTGAAATTCTCAAAAATATTTTAACAGCTAGCCAGTAATCTTTACAGCTGTGGATTACAGTGCCATATTTTAGAGGTAATGCTTAAAGCCAATTTCTCTATCTGTTTTTGTTTCTGTAGAATGCTATAACAATGTTTCATAGAAAAGTTTTACTGTGATCTGGAAAAGCCCTTAAATACTGCAATTTTATAATTGACTTGTGAATTATGGCCTTATAACAGCGCATTGAAAAATGTTTTCAAGTATATGAACAAATAGCAGGGTTTGCCTGTCTTTCTCTTAGGAATTTCCTTCGTACCCTGAGACCAGGTAAAGTAATTTATTACTGTACAATTGCACGCAATCTTTTAAAATGTAGTCAGTCAAGATACTGACATGCTTTATACATTCTGTGTCCACTGGGATCAAAAAAACTGCAACATCCCATGGTTGTCCCCATGGAACAAGAGTTTTCAGTGGCTCAGCTCCTTTATAGATCTACGAGATTTTTGCTCAGAAATGAGTACTCAGCAAAACATACATACTTTCTGGAAATTAATATCATAAATACTAAATTGGGCAAAAAGTGTAATTTTACTTAAAGATACTTTTACAAAGATATAAATTATATAGAAAAGCACTTGGTGAAGTACAGTGCACTTGCCATGTTTTATTGGTTTAATATGTTTTCTTAATAGTATGTTTTAAACGTTTTTTTCCTCTTATTCACTGAGTTATTATTAGGTAACTGCAATTAATAATTTAAAGGGGCCTATTTTGTCTTTTAGTACGTTTTTATGACTCCCATACCAGTAATGAGAGTTTTAAACATAGTGTATATTCTAATAACTGATATATAACATGAATCATATCTCATTTTCCACAGAATTTTAGATAGGCGTTTTCCACATTAGTTTTAAATTTGTGCTGTGTATGTTTTGGGATTTGTAATAATTTTCCTCAGACAGAAACTATTGTCTTGAGAGGCTTAGCTACACCACCTTTATCTTTCTGAAATTTTCCAATGTTGCTCCCTTTGGTTCAGTTCCCAAGACTAGCAGAGCTGACAGCACTACATGGGATTCAGATCCTATGTAGACTGACTTCTAGAGCCTGCAAGCACCATTAAGTTCTTATCACCCTAATACCTGTCACGAAGGAGGTCTTTTTCGTACAGCCCTTAGGAGCTCTGCCTGAGTTTTGACTTAACTTTGCAAACCTGGTCACTAAAAAAAGTTCAATTTATGTTGAAAAATTTATGAAAAATTCATGTTTAAAAAAGGAGCACTCAAATATGAGCTGTTTCTGCAGCTTTAGTCTGACTTTCTTTACTCGGAAGTCCAGTTAGTTCACTTCTAATTAAATGTGAAATGTGGGTCAGCTTCATGACAGTGAGGACAACGAGGGAGTTTAGGCTTGTGTTCTTATTCCAAGTTAAAATGACAGAACCAGCATTGCTTAAATTACCATTTAAGCTTTTTCCTATTCGATGACCCCAATTCAGCCTCATGCTTTAACATTTTATAAATGTATTTCTTTCATCTAACATATAGATGCATTGTATCTATAATTTTGTAAGCAGAAGATATTCATACGTGATTCTTGTCATTAAATGTGAAGGTCATATTGGACTCAGATCTTGGGGAAAATTATCACTCGTGCTGCCCCCTTTTGTGGATGTTTATTCTCTTGGAAACTACATAATCAGGAGGTGATAATTTCATACTGCTTGCACCTACAGTACTCATGAAAATCTGGAATTATTATAGCATTTCATGAATACAATTTGTGGAGTTTTATCTTGTGGTTCCCTAAAGATCAAAGAGCATATTGTGATCCTATATGGCTGAGCACTAAAACCACTATGCAACAGAAACTTTATACAGTATCGTCCCGTATCTGTTTGGATATTTGGACTATCTTCAGCAATTTTTATGGTAGCCCAAGATGTTAGATTTTTTTCCATGGCTCAGAAATAAGTCTTAATTTTTTGATCCTCTCTTCTCCCTTTTCAGCAACATCTCCCAAGTATGACTTCAAGAGTTCCAGACAACAACAACAACTAAAGGGTACTCTTTTATTTCTTTTGTCTTTTAACAATATACATGGTAAGGAGTAGTGGATAGATTGCAAATCCTAGGAAATAAAGAAATTATATGCCGACTTGAAGCTTTTAAGTGAATTCAGTATTAATAAAACATTAGTATTCATTCAGAACATATGACCAACTTCTCTTTTCTGTGAATTTGCAGGTTTCAGGAATAGCCTATACCCTCCATGGAACAGAATAATGACTTAATTGTTTTTGCAAATGACAGTTTTACTTGGCTGTGAGTTTATGAGGCAGTAAATTTCCCTCATAACTTGTAGCATTTACCCAGCACATCTCTGTGATGCTGTGAGTTATTTATTATTAAATGTGTGAAGGGAACTGAAATGATCATATAGGCACTCAAAGGAGTCATATTATGAAAAAAAAAATATTCTTCCAATAGCGTCCTTTTGGTCTTTCATTCTCTTCCCAGTTCCTTTCAAATATAGGTCCACTGATACCAGTGTCCTTACAAAGGTGTAAGTGGTCACATGGAGATGGCTAAATAGCTTGTATAGCCCAGGAATATTAAATAAAGTTGATCTATAGGCTAGGTATTTGTAGTCATATGTGTTGGTGGTAAGGAAAGTAAAATAATATAAATTTCTGTGCTGAATTGGACTGAAGAGCCATCTAACCAACTCACAGGTATATGGTAAGGCAGAATGTACTTGTATGTGTGTGTATATATATATATATTTATATATACAAATGTATTTTTATATATACATATGTATGCTTCTCCTGAGTTCACCTGAGTTTCCAGTGACATGGAACTTGCTGAATAAAAGATCCTGAGAGATCAAATATTTCCTAAATGAGAAGTAATTCCTTTTATTTTATTTATTTTACCTTTAAATGCCATCTGTCACACTTGTAACATTGAAAATGCTTATCCATTGCACTGTCTGTTTTCGTAATGACTGTAAATATGTAATATCATAAATAATACCAGTGTCAGTATTTTAATTGGCTTGTACTTAAGTTCTGTGAAAATACAGATCTGTTCTCAGGTTAATTCATTGTGCGGAATGCATTGTATGTACTGCATGCACAGTCATTCTCAGTGGTCTGGTGTATGATAATGCTAAATAAAGTATGTAAATCCGTCCTATGAAGTCTGGTTTCCCCTTAATATATACAAACAATGCCACCAAACACTTGTGTGAGCTAAGCCTTATTTATTGTTGACTGAAAAATAGTTCAGCAACAAAGTTCTGATTTGTCAGTAAAGCAGTTTTGCATGGGAGCAAACAAACTAACTATATTAAAATAAAACAATTTTCCTCTTTTAAATAAAATTATACCTTAACCTTCCAGAGACACTTGTCCCTACAGTGTAGCTCCTGTTCACAGGTATAGCTACTGTAGATATATTCTTTGGATATTATCAGATGTGAATGTGCTTTGCATGGAGATAATGGGGAGCAAGGCGAGTTTGAGTTTGAGTCTTGGGAGTACAGATTCATATTGGGCCAGAAGGAGAGATACTGTGATATCAGGATTCCCATCACTAACTGGCCTGTTTAAACTGTGAACATGCAAAGGGGCTGGGAGATACCACTGGTATGTTTCTACAGGATCTGCCTGTAGCCTGTGCTATAAGCGGATGCTGCTGAGGCATCTGCTTCTACACAGATAGGGAGAGGTGCAGTTTTCATCACTTCTTCACTCACATTTGTTGCTGTTTCAGTCCCTGAAACAGGCTGGATGTAGACATTTCAGAAAACTGCTGCACACCACATTTATTCTTCCTTTCCTGGAGCTCTTATCTTTTAATTTGTGTCTGTAGGATTTTTAAACTCGTTAGACAGCCTCCTGAAAAATGTTGCTTTGCCTATTGAAATATGATATTCAGGGATGTCAAGCATTCCATACTTATGGCAGGGGACATTAAGGTTTTTCTTGGCTGCAAGACATTCTGTAAGGGAATTTTTTTCTTCTCTATATTATGTTCATCCATTTATAATACAGGTGATATGTTCTTTCCATAGTGATGTTTGTCTGAAACCAGAGCTAGCTGACAATATAAGTATTTCTGGTAAATCCATATTTGCATCAGATGATATGCTTTATTACCTTTCTTTGCTTCTGCATTTATTTTCTTGTTTTGGAGCAAAACTGACCAGCTAGGAGCTGTTTGATGGTCTTGACCAATCTCCCATGGCACCCCAGTCACCTCCCTGTGTTCTGGCTCAGTCTGGGGCTGTCATTCACTTCCCCAGTGATGCTATAGTAGTGCTGAGTCCAGACCTGGATAGATCTAATGTTTTAGCCTTGTTTCTAGCCCAATCTGTCCCTGTCTGCTGCTGCCTGGACAGCCTGGCTAGACTCTGGTCCTCCTTCATCATTCGCGGTGCTGGGCATAGACCCCTCTGCCAGCACCCAGCTCTGCCTGTCCTATTCAGCTACCTCCAGTCTCCATCCATCTTCAAGAGTGCACCACAGCTTCTTAAAAATGCCCTGCATGTTGGCTAAATACCAAGTTAAAGAGGAAGGCAAGAAGATGAGGGAATGACAGCTGGGAGTGGCAGTGAATGTTTTCTAGCAAACTTTTTCCTCCAACACTAAATACATGAAGCTTTGCTCAAAATTTGTGTTGTTACTGTTTTATCACCACAAGTTAGAGGTGATTCACATATGCTTGTTCAGGCACAAGTGGTGTGGGATGGCTGGTTACTCACCTTTTTGCAGGTATATTGTTTGGTAACTCAGCATTTCTCGTGTCTCAGAGAATAATATGCACTAAGTAACTCATGGTAGCTTTAAACTTTAGGTCGTTGCAAATAAGACTCTGCAGAGACATGTACATATGCTGTTTAGGTTAAATCTGTTTCCAAAAAGCAGTTGATTTCTTCATGGTCAGAATTATGTCAATGAACAAACATTGACTGATACTGAGAAAGCAAAGAAAAATTTCTGGATAGCCAGCAAATGTCACAGCATGAGTTCAAAAACTCTTTAGAGAGGGATGCATCCTGATATTTCAATTATCCTATCTGGTAATATAATCAAAAGCTAATCGTGAATCACAGTTATTTTCAATGATACACTTTGGAAAAGAATTGAGGACAAAAAATAAGGACAAAACAAATCACAGTCTCATCTGCTAAATCTCTGATTGAGCTGTCCTTCTGATCAATGTAGACTGCTGACTGACAGCTTTTCCATTCAGTGCAGTCACTTTCATTATATGATTACTTGTCTACTTCATCTAATAAGGGGTTATTTCTAAGTTTAGGGGGAAATTTGTGGACAAATTAGACTGAATCACTTTGAATGACTGCTTTTATAGCCTGCATTTCAGCTGTAGTCACAAACATGTCCCAATTGCTATTGCTGTTTTGTATAGCTTCAACCTCTTTTCCTCAAGAATTAAGACCAATGTAGCAGGAGAATCTTAATTCTGTATTTCATGACCTCTTTTCTGTATATCCTGCCTACTTGCTGAGAGCTTTGTCCAGCAGTCACCAAGCTTAGTGCATTAAATCTACAAGACTGCACAAATGTACATGTTTTGAGTACTGGTGTTTGCATCCCTGATGAGGAGCAGCTGCTATTCAAGATTTAGCATGCAGTGTGCAAAGTATAGCATTATCTCACTCAGTGAGGCTTACTGCCCTTGTGAATTTTTTGTTTGCATTAGATGCAAAAAAAAAAAAAAGCAGCATCTTTTTATCAATGTGTCTGCATACAGGTAAAATTTCTAGAGGAAGGCTCTACACTTTCACCTGTTTTAGAAACAATTAAACGACCTTTTTTCTAGTTTTTTTCATTAGCAAATTCTGAGAGTTTGCTTTCAGACTTTAATCCTTGTTAAAAATCCATGCTTGCTAGTAGTCACAGAAGGGTTAAATCGAATGACAACCATAAAATAAATCTAAGAGACATAAATACTAGTGAATAAAACTTTTTCCTCCTTATCAAGCATGAAAAGGAACTAAGGTATAAGAATTTTATGAAGTGAATTATATAGTCTTTCATAATGAAATCTGGACAGCTAATTATTCATTAATCCATCTGTGTATTCCAGGAGAAAAATAAAATTAAGTTTGGGTAATGCACACAACTGAAAACACATGAATAGCGATTTTCTATGCTTTGCTTTTCTTCTTTTATAGAATTTTGGTCAGAACTTGGAAATGGAAAATCCAAATAGACTTTAGCTTTCAGCTACCATGAAAAGCCTATTTCCTCCTCCACCGAATTCCAAGTATTGCCTAATATGATGAAAATTTTGAAATACATTCCACATCTTTGTCAGAAGAGATGATATTCTGCTTTTTATTGTTCCAATGAACAGAATATTGTTTTCTGATAATAAATAGGCTTTGAGGCACTCTTCAGATCAAGTATAAAAAATATTGCAATCTGTGGTAGTGATAAATCTATGACCCTGAGATTCTGTGGTTAACCTAGAGCACAGAATGAACACTAAAAAAAAACATAAGAAAAAAGAGGATTTCTGCAGCTCAGGTACCTCCTTAAACATGGAGATGATGATGACCTGCCCTATATTCAAGTTCCTAAAAAGCAATAAATAAAAATATGTATTCCAATATTTCTATTACTTCAATTTATTCTGTTACCTGGGACTCAGGTTTGAATTTACAAACCATTTACAGAAAAATTCATGCCTTAAATTTCTAAAGGTATTTTGCTGAATTCTCAGTCAATAGTCCTTCCAAGAAATACTAATCTTTGTGGTTTTATGCTGAAAAAAAGAAACAATTATAGCAGAAGATTGCTTAAGATTTTCTAGGCCTCATATGAGTAGGCCAGAATCCTGAAATAAATATGTACTCTCTTTGGTCATTATAAGCTTCTAGTCTGTCTTAGAGAGAAACAAATTCTTTTTGGAAATGTATGAAATTTATTCTGTTTGGAGATAATCTCTTTGTCATACAGATTTTGAGTATTTCACTTCTATTTTGCAAGTAATGTGTTTTGGCACAAAAGGTTTGCATAATCTAGGTGATATTTTATGGAATTTTTTTTTGGTATGTTTGATTCTGAAGCTAGGATATAAAAACAATCACTTAAAATAGTGAAATTTATAAATAGCTATGCATAATTGCCTTCCTCCTATGTTACAGAAATAGAAAACCCATGTAATACAAACCATATAGAAATATAAACTTATAAAGAGACCCTAAAAATAACAGCTAAATGCCTGGTGCCTGCTGCCTCATCCTCAGATGTTTTGTTTCACACATTGGCATCCTTTCATTAGACAGTGAAAACTCTGATTTCCTGGCACTTGAGTTGCAAAGTTGATTTTTACAATGCAAACATCAAGGTCATGATACTTCAGGTGTTTTTGGACATGTCTTCAGTCAAGTATAAATTTTGGTCTTCACTTAACTATCTTGGTGTTTATTGATTTCTGCCTGTTTCCATGACGGGCAGTTAGAATCATATTTCAGTAATTCTTTCATCATTAAAGAAGCATTGAGACTCAGGGATATCTCCTCACTCCAGGGAAGCATAAGCATGACTTTGTCACTATTGGCCCATGTAGAAAAATAAGACAAAGATTAGAAATACACCACTCTACAAGTTGCTGTTGCTTCTTTGAAATTTTCTTGGAGTAATACAGAACATTTCCTTGCCTTAGGGTAAAATCTATTCCTAAAAAAAGAATAAAGCTATGTTCCTGTATGAGGACACATACATGAGTGCATGAGTTTCTAGCGCATGAGTATTAAAAGCAGGTGAACGTGTGTGTATTAGTGTATGTGTATATGTGCATCTGTACCTTCCTGAGGCAAGTTAAAAAAGGAGGTTGCTTTTAAGTTTTAAATAATAATCTTACTAGATTCTCAATCAAACTCAAAGTCTGCCTTCTATCAGTGTTGCTATGACTAGGGTGGTAAGGTCACTCGATCCTGTGAATGAAGAGCACAGGCCAGGGCAACCATCAACTTTTCGTCATTGTAATTATTTGTATTGTTTCCGGCACTTATCACTGCTCTGCCCATCTTAAGGG
Organism: Sakesphorus luctuosus; assembly: GCA_013396695.1. Taxonomy (NCBI): domain Eukaryota; kingdom Metazoa; phylum Chordata; class Aves; order Passeriformes; family Thamnophilidae; genus Sakesphorus; species Sakesphorus luctuosus. The sequence continues at coordinate 57,423 of VWZD01008817.1, forward strand.
AAACAAGTTAGAGTGTTGTTATTGCTTCAACCAAGTGGCCACCCAGCCATTAGTAGTTATCTCAGAGAACTGAACCTTCAGGATCCCACTGTGGAGAGCAAAGAATCAGGCTACGTTATCTCTCTGTTTCTACAGTGTGGAAAATCATGGACAGTGCCATTTTTTTAGCACATGTTGACTCATATGGGACCATGTGTGTAACAGCCTCACTGTTATGTAATGATCTGCCCACACCATAACATGTACGTTCCCATCCTGCCTGCCTTTTTCATCAGCCTTGCAATTAAAATCTGGGCTGATCCCTTCTGGCAGCTCACCATCTGCAAAACAGGGAGAACTGGCTTTGCTGTAATTTCACACTTCTCTTGATTAAGCTCACTTATGTCTGAGAGCCTTCAGGAGAGCCACGTAACACTCAGTGGCTGCGGACACACTTTCTTTGGGGACAAACATGCAGAAAGGCAACGGTGGCAGCGTGCAATCTGGAATACCTAACAGTGCTGTCTGAATCTTTTAGTTTCTCTTAAACTTTAAAAACTCTGTGTTATGAAGTGAATGGTCTGATTTCAATGCAGACAGATCTACCTTCCTAGAGGGAATTACACATAGTTTTATGACCTTTCAGCCTATTTCTTGGCACATAAATGCAACTGGAAGGATGAGGTTGGATAAAGGTTTGCAAGCAGAATTATCCTTTTTAAATGACAATGGCTAGAAAATAAAATTCCCTTTTATTGCTGGTAATTCTGTGTATAATTTTTTACTTCTCTGGCTGCAAGACTACAGAAAGGAGTTTATTAATTATTACTGTCAACAATCAATCACTGTTACTTCTTAAGACTGGCAGCAATGAAAAGTGTCCCCAGTGAAGGTTTTTTCAGATATTTCCACAGTCAAATCATACATTTTAAAGTTTGGTAAGAAGCTATTATGGCCATTCAGCTTTCCTTGATCCTTTGTATAAACCTCAGTAGGTAACTAGCAAATCCCCTTTCCATCTCACATCAACTCTGTAAGTTATAACTTCTGCCTGTAGAAAGCTATCGTTTTTGTCAATTATAGACATTGTGAAATGAAATGAATGCTGCCTCATTGTTCAATTTATTACCATTTCTTGCAGTGCTTTTCTAATACATAAAATATCTTCTTTCCATAATATGTAAACTAGCAAACTTTTGATTCACTTCACTTCTCTGAAAATAAACCTCCCTCAGCTGCACATGGTTATGACAATTTTTTCTCTTACCATCTTAACATTTTCTCCTTCTATGATGAGTCTTTTTGGTTTAGTTGTGCTTGCTAATGATCATGACCTTTTTGCCAGGGAGGAGGAGGGTTTTTCAACACAGCTTATATAGTCAATTTTCCAAATGTAATGCACTCAAGCAAATCTTTAATCCATTTTGGTCTTTTGGAAAGACACTGGCTACGCACAGTCTTTGCCTACACCTCTGCCTCAGCCCCCAGTTCAGACCAATTTCATGAAGATTGGATGTAGAAACAGTATTTTCCACATCAAGAATGCGGTTTTGTTTCAGCCACATGAAATGATAGAAGATATGGGTGAGAAACTCACAGGGCTTTAATCTCTGGTTTGCTTTCATAGTGTATTCTCAAGAAATTTTTAAGTCTCAAGTTATTTCCAAAGTTGCCAGGACATTACTATCATCCAGTATCTTGCCATCTTACCTTAATTTCTGATATTACCTGGAACTGTGGATTGCATGCAATCCTTTTATGGCACTAGCTTGTATTTAATATTTAATGTTTCTATCACTACTGGCTCTGCCCTGAAAACTGCTGGAGATTACCCCCTTAAAATGTTAGCACAGCAAGTTTCCCATTTGAGTTTGTAGCTTTTCTGGGGGGAGGGATCAAAGTAAAAAATTTTTGGAGCTTCACAGAAAATGCTTCAGAAAAAACTTGTATTTAGCACTGTAGTCTCAGGACTAGATCTGACATTAGCAATCAGCAGTTTTCATCTTGACACCATTTTTAAAAGGCTTAATAATATGAAAAATTTTAATTAGATCAAATAGAAATAAAATTTGATAAGTATATATGAATATGGTAAATAGATGTGATCAGTATTGTGTAGTGATTCATTATTGAGTTATGCCATGTGCTACAAGCATAATAACTCACAATGAATAAGTATTTCCTTAATATTTTTATTACGTTGTACTCAACCCACCATTTCCTTCTTGGACTCCAGTAAATTCTGTATAATGGTATTTGTGAGGTACTTGTGTGTATGTGTACCTATTGGTGGAGATTAAGATGCTCATCATCGTAACAAAAACATGTGCTCATAATGTAGCCCTTTGGAAATACACAGACATTTGTTATATGCCTCAAATGCTTAACTTACTGGAGCTACTAGTGTTGCGAAAGCAAAAAAATTGAGTATAACATCTATTTACCCATGAGATTGTCACTGTAATTTGGGAGAGTAACTTCTTATGTTTAAGGTGCCTTTATTTATTGAATTGGAGGCTGCCTAAAGAAGGTTGTCACTTTTAACTTCGACAATAAATAACTAATTCAGGATCATGAAAATTTCCAGCAGTACAAGGATAACTTTCATCAGGACCCTAGTATATAAAAAAGCAAAAGGAGAACAAGGGTAAATATCTGTAAATAGCCTGTTGAAACAACCACTTTTGAAATATACTTTGCACTAGTGCCTTCATTATTTTTTTACAATGTGAGAGAGCATCAGAAATCCTACTAATGCCAAAAGAGAGTCTCAAGGTTTGAGTAGTTAATCAGTGTTCTAGATGTGGGAGAACCTATGCCAGAAAATAAACCCAGCAGAACTAGAAGAAAAATGACTTTGAAATACAGTTAATCAACAAAATGGTAACTTTAGTAAGGTGGAAAAGAAGGAGTGGGCAAAGCTCAGTCATGTGAGTTTTTCATTGCCTGAGAGTTTCTAGTGCTTAATAGAGTTTTTTTTGTGAAGGAAGGTTCCAAAGGATCTGGGTATTTTGTTTTGCTTTTTTTGGAAAGCATTGTTCAAAACCAGAAACAATTTATAAACCTTCTGCAGCTTTAAAACCTGCTGTGCACAGAATAGAGGTAGATTTGATTTTTAAGCTGTATAATATAAGCTGATTAAGATAACATAACTATGTCTTACTTCTCTGCTGTGATGAAGAGAAAGGATTCAGAAGTCAGTTCTGGTATGTCTTTAATATTTTCCAGAACTGCTTAATCTTTCTTGCAATGTAACCACTGCCTAGTTTCCTCCTGAACAGATTTGCTTTACTTTCACTTTGTCTCACTGCGCCATAGAAAAAATCAGTCTTTAAGGAATAACAGCTACACCATGAGTCCAATACCCTTTCATCATTCAGAATTATTTGTCACATCCATACATAGATACCCACCACACTGGTGGTCCTTTGCCTGGGGAAAATTTCTGTTATAGTTTTGATGAGCTAGTTTCAGCATAGTTAAAGCCTATTAAACAGACTGTGTCTGTATTGTAACTGAACTGCTGAAGACAAACACTGACAGTTTCTGCCTTCACAGAAAGATGTGAGAGAGGGCAAGATGTTGCTAAGGCGGTTTCTTCTTCGCCTCCTGAGTCCTACATTGGATCTTGCTCTTAAAAGATTTTTTTAAAGCAATGATCATCAATTGTACACTTCACTAGATGTATCTAACTGTGAGAAAACAATTTCTATAACTGCTGTGTTCATAGGAGCAGAGGTAGTAAATGGGGTGGAGCTGCTGGTGAGACTGAGTGCAGCCAAGATGCTCACCTAAACATGCTTAGTTGAGAAACTAAATATAAAGGACATCTCAAATGGGCAAAAGTGGGAGGGAGGTTAAAAGGCACAGAGAAAGAACAAGGTTTCACAAGACATGAATTGAAGCAAGAGATAGAAGCATCAACTAAAGACAAGAGAAAGAAAGCTGAACTGGAGACAGGAACTTTGAACAGCAGGAGTGAATTGGACACAGCTAAGTAAAAAAAACAGGGCAGGACGATATATCATAATGCTGTACTCAAGAGCAGTAAGCAGGAAAAGGAAATCATTATGGTGAAGAGAGCCTGTGCTTGGTGAATAGGTGTCTAGTCCTAGGGTAGTAGTACCTCCTCCTGCTAATCTTGCCTTCCCTAATTTATCAGAACTGCAATGACACAAAATAGAAGGTTCCTTCTGAGTTCAAATGTGTGATCTGTAAATACTATCTTCTCATTTTTCAGATGCATTGTGAAAGTAATATAATTAATATTTATGAAGCAATCAAATGCTATACAAAAAAGCACCGTAGAAATAACTACGGGAAAAACAATGTCAGTTTTCAGGGATGGATATGAGTAGCATGTAGGTAATAAGGCACTTGAAACAACAAGGAAAACACAAAATATTGACTAGCTGCTCAGTAAGTGAGTCATGTCCATATTGTGCCCTGAGGCAGGAATTCTGTTGGAAAAACAGTATGTGTTCATGTAATTAAAGAGTATCTCATAATACACCCAAACAAAGGGTTCAGATAAAACTGCACTACAGACTCCACTCTGGTATATCACAGCTTTGGAACTCTTGGCTTTACAGCTTTAAAAATTGGCCATTTATAACAGTACATATTATAGACAGTGAAGCGCCTGAATGCCTGGCATGGTTGCACCTCCCTAGAACTTCTCCTTAAAGGAGTGCATGAGCTATTGAAATAGTTTCAAAAGTCTTGTGAGGCTGAGAGAAATTGTCACATTTCTTCCATATGTAATAGGGAGCATCTCATATTTTCTTCTCTGTCTTTTGAGCAGGTNGAAAGTCTGGACAGCAAAATGTAATAATTACATTGTGTACTAGTTTGTGTTGCGCTAGGGAGATTCTCAGGAAATTATTTTCATGATATTTTAATGTAAAGATCACATGACCACTAGCATTAATTATTTCCATGAGCTAGCAAATGAGTCCTTCAGG
>VWZD01008817.1:62431-115743 GCA_013396695.1 Sakesphorus luctuosus
GAGTTTTATATGATTGTTGTATAATGTTTTTTACTGGGTCATTAGTTGTGGAAGAGCTGGTCTTCTCTACTTTTTATAGGAAGTATTTTCAAACACTTCTGCAACGCTATTGGCCCTGTAATCAACTTGAAATTAAACATAATGACCCTCTCTTGAGAGAAAGACTTTAATGACTCCTTGATGAAATTCATTAAACCAACAGAGCACAATACTGCAAAGCTTGCAGTATTTGTTTTGTTTTTTTTTTATTATTTTTCATAAGGCATTAAAGCAGAAGAATTGAGACAATACAGTGGCAAAATATGAGTGAATTGGAAAAGCATTATTTTGCATACAATTTTTTCTATATCTGAGAGTAAAAGTAAAATCGCCACTTTTGTACTCTGAGAAAACAATGATTTACTGTTTACTGTTATGAATTATAGGAGGAGTGAAAAAAAGGCCATAGTTGCAAAAAATTTTAACAAATGCTGAAAGATGCATTAAGTGCTGTAAAGAAATACATGCCTTGGAATGTGTAGATGATAATGTATTACTTGTGATCCCCATCAAAATTCTCTAGATGGATTGTCACCAGCGTCTGGGGTGTATGGCAGAATCCATTTTTCATTCTATCCAATAATTTATAAGCATTTTTTGCTCATCTTTCGTGAAGAGTCTTATACCAGTGTTTAAATGGATGCAGCAGAGACTTGCACTCTAGAGTATCCTTTGAGAACAGGCAGGCAAATGTCCTCTGTTCAATTCTCTATGCCTATATTATTTTTATAAAATTCTACTTGACTCTTACTTACTGTGAATGTTTTTGCTTCATACCACTTTGCAGCACTTTTAGACAGCAAAGGCAAAACCTCACTAAAGTCCTGACTTCAAGGAAGTGTTTGTACAAAAAATGATAGCTCAGCGGGTCGGAGATGGGAGCATATAGACCACCTGGATTCTGGTTTTCTGATTCAGTTCTCACCCAGCTTGATAAAATTAGAAAGATATTGCTGTCTGTGGACTCTTTGATTCGTGTACAGTAACTTAGTGTATTCCAACCACTATAAGGAGTTTTCATGCACACAAGAGAATGCTATATTTGAAATTAATTGAAAGTTTTGTCAGGCTGGCCAAAGCTGTAAAGAAAATGAGCTATTCCTTAAACCTAGCAATGACATTGCTGGTAGGGAAATAAGGATAAGAAAAGGATATTATTATTTTACCATATTGAGTATACTTGAGTTATGCTAAAAAATCTGTTAGCTTTGTCCTCATATTAATATGCTTTCAGTTGGGATCCAGTCCATCTTCTCTCTTCAAGTGCCATCAATTCTGACTGTCTGTGCCTAGAAAGGACTCAATTTTTATCCTTCCAATTTATTCTCCCGTTCTTCTTTCCCTATGTTATATTAACACACAAGAAATGGTAGTGTCTGATAGCTCGTTTTGCACCTACTGATTAGAAAAACATCTCCTGTAGGGTAACCTTGACTTTTGCCTTCAAATAGAATATCTAGGGAGACTCTCGAGAGGCAATAGTAACATACATGGCTATTTTAACTTTAAGACAGCTGTGTGATATCCCAGGTTGGCCTGCACATCAGTGCAGATATAAGTGTTGCTGATGCACTTTGGCAATCTTTATTGGACAGATGAGGCAGTTTGGGACTACCACAGTTGGGCAGGCCCTGGTATAGTGCAACAGAACTAATGTTAGCAGTCCTGACAAATAAAAAAGTCTCAACAACAGGAAAAATGTACCACCACTGATCAGCTACATTAATGACGTGGGAACATGTAATTAAGTAATGACACATATTACTGTAATAGTTTATCACAAGACCTGTAGATATTGGCTTGATTGAAAGTGTTTTTAGCTGCTATTGAAATTACCATTTGAACACTGCATCACAGTCCTATTCCTTTTCCTTTTCTTCTATTGTTTTCCTCTCCCACCTTGTTTGCTGACCCTTGCATTTGTTGTCCATCTCCATGAATATCCTTGTTGCTTCAAGTAAACTCTATAACTCAAAAGACAAAGTCTTACATAAATACAGATATATCCTGTTCCATTTCCTTACTTCTCCATAAGCCCACTGGTACACTAATTACAAGGCTATGCTTAATGCAAGATTATATGGGCAATGACTGTTGATTATGCTACAGGAAGAAAAGGGGTGCTTTTCACTACTCTTCTCTGCATCAGTTCTGGGCTCTCTGCATGGGTCCATTTATCAGTGTGCACTGGGAAATTAAATGCTTTAAAACACTTTTGTCCACTATTTATGTAACACTGGTGTTACATACTATTTATGCAACACCTACAACCATGGTTTGGAAGTACCTTCCAAGATTGTGGCACAAGTAATGTTAAATCCACTGGAGCATGGATGTTACATGCTGTTAGTGTAAGAGTTAGAAGAAGTGTGCCTATCCTTCATTTTCGATCTGACCAGTGTTGTTAGTGATACTTTTACCACATTAGTAGACTGACTAATTTCTTCATTAGACTGTTCATAAATAATTACAGGTCACTTCCTGTAAAGTCTGTGCTTTTACAAAAAGTGCATTAATCGGGAATCATTGTTGCTCCGAGACACAGGGAAACAGATGGCCACAGCAACAGTAGGACTGACTGTCTCTTCCCTCAGCAGCCTGAATGTCTAGTCAGTCAAGAAAATTAGTTTATTATGCCCCTGATTTATTTGAACTTTGTCTATTTTGACTCCAAAATGCACATGAATATTAAATTTTAAATACAGTTCTTACATGTGTTCATTTGAAAGGGATGACTTCTAGAAGGAAACAAATTATAATTTCTACACATAACTTATAAAGATGGACTGATAAATACTTTCTCTTTTGTCTGTTTTCAAAAAAGATACTATAGAGTGCAAAAGGAGTCTGTCTAAGAAGTCACTGGGAAAAAATCAAATTTAATATCTCACTCTGGATTCAGGGTTTAACTCCAAAATTATTTGTAAGCTTTTATTTTTTTCATGACCTTATTAAGTTCAGTAGATTTACCTGGGCTTCAGAATGCTATTTTTTTTAGCCATATCTAATATAGCATGGCGACCTGCTCTTGATGAAGCAAACCATATAGGTTTATTGCTGAATAATGACTCCTCAGTTACCCTGCCAAGGGGGAAATGGAAGGCACACAAGAAAAACATTAGGAATTTTTGGAGAGACAGAGTGGCTTTAGTGCATCTTCTGGGGTGTTTCTCTTCTGAAAAAAAAAAAACCAAAAAAACAAAGTCCCTGTAAAAAACAATTTCCTCTGCTCCTCGGCCAGGCTTTTCTACTGGTGATATAAAAGGCTATATCTGCTATCCTTTAATCTTGGAGTATGAAAAATACAAGCCTGCATTTTATTGCTCCTTGTTCTGAAGCAGATGTCAGCTTCATGGCCAGCTTCCCTTAGCATCAGAGGGTTTATGAGCAGAAACTTTTTTTTTTACCTCGGAATTATACTCTTTAAACAAGCAAAGAAACAAACAAGCAAACATCTTCAAAGGTTTTTACATAGATCAACTTGTAAAGAATACATAGTACTTAGCAGTATCTGACATTTCCATTGAAGAAAGGTTCATTCTTCATTGAGTTCTCTACAGTGAATAAAGCCATGCATAGTCAGTGGTAGTTGAACAAAGAATATCAACATTTTACAGTTTTTTCCAGGGTGTAATAGCAATATAGTTTATGGAGAGCAGGCCTACTAGTGTTAAACTTCCAGACAGTTCATCAGAAGAGATTAATTGCATTATAACATATTGATTTATAAGGTAAGAACAAACCATAAAGAAGAAGACACAACTTCACTCTGACTTCATTTTGGCTGTGCTTATCCTAGCACGGCACTCTTCTCGTACAGCTTTGACACAAAATGCCAAGGCAGCATTAACTGAGGTCTGTAAGAGCACAGGTATTTGTGTCATCTCACTGAGGGAAAGCAGCCTCCAAGCTCCTACAAAAAGAGTGATCATTTTATCAGGCACATTGAAGCTTAGAAATTCTAAGTTGCACTATAAACAATGTTTATGATTCCCAAATCAGCTGATGCTGTCAGGGATAAAAACCTGCAGTCATTTGAATACAGCAGTATACACAGTGGAACACTAATTCTTTCAGCTACCATTCCAGCCTGTTACCCAGCTGTGGCAGATATAAGTGCTTAATTACAGTAGTGATGACCACAAGTATCACAGAAGATGGTTCATCAGCTGTTTATAATACCAACAAAGATAAAGCTGAATGAAGTACAATAAGTGACATATCAAGCCTCAAAAATTACATGCATAATATTGCAAAATATAGTCAGAAAAATATTCTTTTCCATAGAATTTGTGATTTAGATAAGTGGCAGATTTCATTCAGGTGGCTGGATTATGTTTCAATTATGATGGGACACACGCAAGATTTGGGTGGGACCTGTGTGGTTTCTGCTCTGCTCTCCTTTGACAACTTCTTCAGAGGGCACAAACCAAGAGTTTGTATACCCATAGCTCTTTCATTTCAGAGAATTCAGAACAAAATCAAATCACAAAACAACAAAGTTCAGAAATTTCTAGATGCTCCTGAAAACAGAATTTTCTGCTCAGATAAATTTATCATGACATTTAATTAGAAACTATTGATTATTACATTATTATTTAAAGCTAAGAAACAGGGCTATTTGAGCAGTAACCTGTAAACAGCTTGCTTCTAAACTTTGCTATGGGAATATGGTGATTTGACATGGTAGAGTCCTCTCTTCCATTTCTGTACTGAGCTACCCATTGCCAACACCCTCAAAAAACAGTTGCTGAATAGTTTTCTCAAAGAAAATATATGTGTACTTTATAAATATAGGTAAACCAGTTCTCCAGTCCCTGCTCTTCTAATACTTGAACACACTTACAGTTTGCTAACAAGTTAGAAGGCAGATTATAAGTATTTCCTTTGGCTGTCCAGGAACAGTGCCCATTCCATCATATTTTTAACTCCTTTGCCCAAGTCCAGTGACAAATTTTGATTGCAAATCTTTGTCACAGGAATTTCAATCTCCCTCCTTCCATCACCTATGAGGAAGGGGCTTTGCAGGTGACATCTAAGTGCTACAGCATAGTTTTGTACTCATTGCAGATACTGGTTTCTGTGAAGGGTTGAAGTGTGGTTGCTGAATATTCATTGAGAGATTACCTTTGAAAACATGATTACTAAGCATAGCATTTTCACTAGAAGTGCTTGTAAATAATGTGCATCAATGAGGAGTTATACTACTTAGGTTCATGTGTTCGTCATTCAGCTAATTCCTGTAACCTCACTGTGAACACAATAAACCATGGCTCAAGTTATGCAGTATGAATAATCTGTGGGTTAATGAGTAAATAAAAGACAACACACAATTCAACACTTCCAACACTTATCAATATATCTGTAATTCTCTAGAAATTTATTCGAAAAACAGTGACATGTATCCTTGATTACCTCCAACTTATTAACTACTTTCAATTACTTAAATAATATCTGTAAGTGTGTTCAGTTGAGCTGGCAAAAAGCCAACTGCCCGAGAGAGAGAGAGAGCGAGAGCGCCCTCCCACACCCCTGAGGGGAAAAAACCCTAGAACTAACACGTAAAACAGCAAGCTTTTTATATTTTACATAGAAGAGAGAAAATTAAAAAGTAAACTAAAATACTACACACACCTACACAAGTTAGATTTAACAACAATCCTCTACCCCCCACCAAAAACAGATCCCACCATTTTGGATCCATAAAGCATCCCAAAGACACCCAGCAATGAAAAGAAAGAGAGAATAATAATAAAATGTTACTTCCCTGAATAAAAAAAAATGCGACATGGCAGTGCAGCAGCAGCAAGGCCCACCACAGCAGCACAGCAGTAGCATGTCCTGTCTTTATCTCAGCCATGATGGGAACTGAACTAAGCCCCTCCTACACTCACTTTTATACTTGACATGATGTCAGAATATGGTATGGAATACCATTGGCCAGTAGAAGTCAGCTGTCAGTTGGCCTAACACAGATTGAGTCAGATGATAATCTAAGGCCAACTCTGAAAACTAAAGCATAAATTTAGGCCTAGTTAAACCTGTAACAATAAGAAATAATAAAAAAAATAGTGTAAAACTTTAAAAACTTGGAAGGAGTAGTACAACTTCGTTTTTCTTTTGATATGTTGTCATTTTGCTAAAACCCAAATTAAAAATGTGGGTACACACATATAATACGTGTGAATGCAATTAAAATATCTAAAAATCTATATATCTAGGAGATTTTGGGGAATGAAGAAACAGAGAGATTTTCCAATTCAGTATTCTTCCACAATATATGAATGCTAGAGACTTACATGCTTGTATAAAATTTTTGAAAACTGACATTAATGTAAACTTATGCAACCAAGACCTTTGTGTGGATTTGGGGGAAAAAAAAGAATTTTGACTGAGGAAATAGTGAAATTTTACCACTAGAAAACAGATGAAACTGAAAAGCACTGGCTACCTAATTCCCATAGAGTAGGATGAGATAATTAAGACTGAAAAATCCACTAGTTGCTGATTTGAAATTCCAGAGAGTTTAAAATTCAGGGCATCCATTATAGTTATGATTTGGAATCCTGGGGATATTGCATTTTTAATGAACTAATTTTCAAGAGCTAATTATACCTGAAAAATCATAGCCTGTGACCAAAAAAAAAAAAAGTGAACTTAAATTGACAACATTTTACACACAGCTTGGGTACTACTCATTAGAGCCCAAGCAAATAAAGAGAAAATATTACTATGTCCATTCTGAGATAGATTTTAGTACTGGCCTGAAAACATAAATTTCAGTGCAAGTGTGTTTGCTGTTTATCTCTGGGCAGACAGACAGCCCTAAATCAGTACAGCACTTAATTCTCACTTACATGCTGTTTTCAGAGTTATAGATAGCATTTCACAGGCTCTGCAGGTGTCCTCTGAATAGGGGTGAACTGGTAACTACAAGGTATCCCTTTTTTACTGTAAAATTTGACTTATGTAAAATTCTCCTATACTGTAAATAATGCTAATTATTAAAGTGATTTTACTTTGAAAATGTATCTAAATTAGGATACAGCTTATCTCACCTCAAAGAAACAAGACATTTAAAGTGTTGCCAAATGCTGAAGATAGTTGTATCATTTAGATCTTAAGCACAGATGTGAATACAGGTTACATGCTATGACAGTTAAGAACGGAGAAAGGCTCTTTTCACACCATTAGGTTGAAAATGGGGATTGTGGCTGGAGAAAAAAAGTCATATGGCATAGTTCACAGTGCTGTATTACTCTTATTTCCAGAAGAATAATTCTCTTGAAAGGTGTCTTTTTACCAGGAGTATTGATACCCTGCAAATTATGAATCTCTTATTCTTGACATAGATTTCCTTTCAATACACTTTGTCAATTTATGAGCAGAGGAGCACTCCAGGTAGAGAGTCCATGTGTTATGTAAATACAAGGCTTCCTTCTGATATTTTTCTGATCATTCAGAATATTTTTTTTGTTTGATTTTTTTAAACATACCTTTACACAAAAATAATCTAAAGCAGAACAAAAAAATTATGTGCCAAAGTTAATGTCACCAAATACTCACACTAATGACCTACTTTTTAGACAGAACACTGATTATTATTGTAACTCTGCTATAAAGTCTTATTTTACGATTATGTGAATGGATCTTTCAAAACAAACTGAAACTGTCTGCATTTGGCACAATAGAGTAAATTTCAATTGCCTTTCTTTTGTTCCCTCTAAGAGTTATTTTTCATTTCTCCTTGAGAATAAGAAACTCCTTTTATTTTAATCTTTTCTTTTTCCCCTGGCATAGAAACAATCAATAAGAAACCTGCCTCAAGACCAGAAGGGAATGACCTTTGCATTCTCAGCTGATGATACCACAGAAAGGTTTGACTCTGGTGTCAGGCTATTATTTCTCTGCATTTTCCAACTACATGGAATTTTCCTAATGCATCTATATATGAAATTAAATGAAGATAGTTTATAATAAATGAACACAGATGTCTATAGTTCTGCTTGAATGACAACATTTTTATTCATCAAACATTATTTAGAGACTCATTAGAGGTTTTACCAGGAACAATTTTAAACGTAAGGCATGACTTGACAACTTGTGATTATAGGTGTACAGCAGTATTGCTTCTGTATTTTTGTGAGATGGTCAAAATAATGACACTCATATATTTGCCTTTCTGAACCACATATATCTGTATACACACTTCCAGCATTCCTTTTACCATTAATGATGCATGTAGCTGAGTTTAAATCTTTGCTTCATTCATTCTTGCCATATAAAGTCTTATGTACAACATAGAAATAAACCAAAGCAAACAGTTTAGATTTCATAGTTCATTCTTATCCTATTCGTGATGAAGATAATCTGGGATAAACTGGGAATACCTCATGAAACATTTGTTCCCAGACTGGTCTGCTTTAAAAATTTCTGCTTTCATTTTGCAATCGCCAAAGAATAATGGCCATTTTTCTGTCCATATCCACATCTAATGGACCTTCACACATTTATACAAGTGCCTGTTTACTGCAGTTTTTACTTACATGGTTCCTGTACAGTTCCTGAACTGCTAAACTGCAGAGCTTTCATAGAAAACTTGAAAAGGAGGGTAAGTCCTCACCCTGAGTAGAGTAGATGATGATTTGATAAATCAGGACCTAACACACAAATGTATTAGGAAGTAATCCTGAATGGAGACAATAGCTGTAAAATTGAGCTACTCAGATTACAGAACTACAGATTTGTCTTGTTGATTCTAGTAAAACTGTTGACGAAACCCAGGCACAGTCATTCTCTTTAGATGGTATTAGACCCATAGCAGCCAATGATATCTCCAACAGTGTAAGAGGCACCTTTTCAGCTCACACCCAGGCTTCTGATGAGCAGCAGCTTAAAAATTGATGCCATTTGGCCCCATGTAAGTTGCTATTCTCCAGCTTTGGTGAGCTGCAGAAATGACTGGAATAACATCATAACTGAGACCTTGTGCAGGCTTCCTGTGGCACTGTGGATTTCACTCATAAACCATTTAGCTATTTTCTTTCAATTTATTTCTTAATCATTTTAATTATCCTTCATTACATCTTCAAAATTGCCAAATGCTAATGCTTTTTCATGAGGTCACTCATTTTAATAAGCTGAGCATTACACATACTGCAGCAAAAGCTGAACACTAGGCTATTTTACATTAATCATAAATTTTAGCTTAAAAATTGCAAGGAAAATGTACGCTCTTATCAGTTCTGGCAGTGTTTCCAAATAATTTGGTAGCTATCTGCTTGGATCTATATGTCTTCCTAGCTGTGCTAGCAACACCATAGCACTATTAACCAAAGAAAGTTCAATTTCCTGAACAAATGACCTCTCTCCTTATGGCAAACACACCACTGTGGCACTGCAGTAGCATCACCGTCCATACCAGAACTACAGATCTTCAAGAAACTTTAAGGACAATCAGTGGAAAACTGCAATGTTGACTATCTCATTATTTTGTGGGAAACTCATTCTGAGCTGGGAGACAATTTTGGTATACTAAAACTTATGGAGTCCAACATGTTTGCTGTGAGTTCTCTTGATGACAAGATGAATTGGCTCCTGTATGTAAATAGGAGGATCAGCTCTAAGCAAAGATATTCAGCCAAGTAAAGGTGGTACAAAATTGTGCTAAGAGACTGCTACTAGAAAAGTCAGTATCATCAAAGCAGATGATAGCTGGCCGTAAATTTTTTATAATATTATTGTCTAATATAATAGCAAAGTGTAAGTAGAGCAGAAAAACATATTTATCTTTACTGGAGTTATCCATGTGTCTAGATGTCGAATTTCTATGCAGTTAATGGAAGACTTGATGCATGGAGGTTTGATTTAGTGTTACTACTCTTTGCAAGTATTCCTCTCAGAAGACCAAAAGATCAGTTAATCCAGAACAGCAAAACTTCATTATGTTTCATTTGTTGAAATTAAATATGGAGCCCAGTCAAAGTATATACTTAGACTACTATGTCAAATCACCTCTTGTGGCAACTTGAAGAAAATACTACTTGTGCATGAACCATTTCTCCTCACAGAAGTAAGGTAATCAACTGAGGGGGAAAAAAGGATTCTATAGATGTAATTGGAAAAGAACTGTGAAAACAAAGTGTGGTATTCATCTCATCTTTAGTGAAAATAATGTAATGTACAAAAGCCAGGCAAATTATTTAAGCCACTTGTTTTGAGTCTTACAGGAAATGCCTCCAGACTGCAATTCACCCCACCCCACAGACCAATATCCAAGACCTGTGTGATGAAAATGTTCTTCAGCTGGTGTCTGTCTGTCTGTATTGATAATGGGAAAGAAGTTAGGATGAGAAGCTTGAACAAGACACATTATTTTTTTCTAAATAAAGTAAATCCTGTAGTGTTAGCATTTTGATCAAATAATGTGTTTTGTCCCCTTTTCCCAATACTTTATTAGGGGACTTTTTGTGCTTGTATTATAAATTATATAGTAAAAAGGAAGAACACTTAATCCTAAAGTATAAAGTTCTCATTAATATAAAGAACTGATAGATTTTGTAGTCTTGTGAGTCTTCATATTTACTAGTATTTGGACCACAAGTCTGGATCCTGATAGGTTGTCAAGACTTAAGTCTGCATGCCTGACAGCCTTTCTTACTCTTTACCAATGCTCATGACTTTTAAGATCACTACAGTTTGCTGAATACATTAAAAATATTATATTTTTTTCCAAATAAAACTTTTACATTTATTGAAAAAATTGCCAGTTTTATATATTTGTTTGTGATTCATTTTCCAGTTATTTTGTCAAATTAAAGTGTGTACAAAACATAAAATATATAATAGCCAAAGCAGCTATAAAAGCTTCAGATTCATGACAGAAAAATAAAAATAGGCTGTTGACATTGTCTGCAGAGTCTGTGAGTCAAATGTATAAAGTACCAACAAAATGACAATATTAGGCTGAATCTTGAAATATTTTAAAGATTTGAAAACAACAATTATAAGACCATCAGCTTGTGTCATCTGAAAAAGTGACAGAACAAACTACTTTTCCATACACATTGTATGTCTACTATGTACATACATATTTTGTAAATGTTAAATAGTAGACCCTAATTTCTGCCTGCAGGTATTTCCCTAGCTTTTACTACTGAATATAGTTTGCCCAAAAGAGAAATATTAGTGACAGGGATGCTCTAGGATTTATCACACTGAAATGGCTGGTTTCCATAGATGACTTTCTGGCAAGGGTGTGTTTGGTTATTGCAGAGTGGCTGCCCTTGTTTTGTTTCCTCATTCACCTTTCCTTTAAGTGAGCTGTAGTCTAGAAATCTTTCCTAGATCATCCTGTGAGGATGATGCTGATGGAAGAGCCTGAGCAGATGTTGCAGTTTTGCCTGCATCAACTATGCCATACATCATGTAGTGTTAAACCTTCTTTGAACGCTGCCACCTTAGTGTTTGTTAATGAGTCTATAGGAGATGTGAAGTGCAGCACTTGTTAACAATATAGCAATGATCTCTTTTTCAAGTTTGGACCTATACATACAGTCACCCTGGACTACATGCCACTAATTCATGTGTTGTGGCCATCTTGCATGATTATACAACACCTAGCAATATCAGCTTTCTATACTGAGTGATACATTTAGATAACAAGGCAGTATACTGCTTATATTCTTCCTTTGGAAAATGTCTAGGAATGTTTCTTGAAAACATGCTACAAACACATTTACTGTGACTAAGAAATAGGCCATTAATGTATCATATATGCATGTTGACTCATTGAAACAATGCAGACTTCTGCATAGTAGGTGCAGATTCCACCCAGTTTATATTATTAAGTGCATAATTGATATCAATGAATTTTCTCTCAGACAATATAAGGTGTATTTCTTGACTTGCAGTTATTTCTGTAGTCATAGTGTATAAAATTGTATAACTAAAATATTTTATTTGTGGCTATAGAAAATTGTAGTAATACAAATGAAAAAAATTAATGAACTAATTAATTTTAAATCAATGTAGTGCTTGTGAAGTACATCAGGCAGACAGCTCCAGAAGCTCTGCACAGAGAAACTGCTGACTGTGGACTTTTGCAGGGGCAATCAGTCTTTCATTGGGCTTTCTCATAAGAACAGAACTAGGGCAAGGGTTCACCATGCCCTTCTGTGACAGAGACAGATGTGAACATGATGGAATGAGGTGACAATGATATCACAAGATCTGCTGATCACCTCTCAGATTGTCACCACATATAGTTACTATTGATGAAGATCTCATTTGAAAAAGTGAAAACAGTCTTGAATTTAAGAGGACAAGGAATGGACAAGATCAAGGATTTGGTCTAAGAAGTGCAATATGCTGTGCCCAGCTGTGCTTTGTAATCACTGCACCACCATTGCTGAGGATCTAGGGGGAATTAGGAGATCCATGGGCTTTATTTGGGCCATTTGCTCGGAGATAATTTTTACTGTGAACAAATGTTAAACTGAGTAGTGTTTATGAATTGTTCATTTCTGATCCTAATCACATTAGGAAGACAATTCATGCTGATGTTCAACTTCTATTTTTCAGTATAAGGTTTAAGTAAAGTGCACAAACAACCTTCTGCTGGACTGAGTTCCTTATTCAAGAAATTCTGTACCCATATGTCATGCTACCAGGCCTGCTTCCAAAGGAGGATATTGCACACCTTTATCTGGAAAATTAGACAATAAATATCAGACAATTATCAAATAACAATTAATGAGGAAATAAAAGGAATAACCTATGATGCTGAAGTTCATGAAAGTCCTGAAGTTTAAAAATTTTGATAAACTAGAGATGTCTGAAATGTTTATAGTTAGTTTAGGACTAAAGCTCTAGATCCTACTCTAGAAACTACTGTTTGAGGCTTTTTCATGGATATTATATTTTCTCTGCACATCCAAGTACACTTTTCATTTGCATGTAGTAGCTAACTAATAAAAATAATATGCTCACAGTACTAAAGAATGAGATTACTCTGTTAATTTCCAGAGTATGGATATCTCTTATTGCTTCTTTTGAATACTATTTATTGGTATGTATACGACATTCAAACAAATAAATAGTAACATTGCTTTTAAAGTTGCAGAAAATAGTTTTTAATAATAATATTGTACTTCTAATAAATTTTGCATTAATAAATCAAAACAGTAAGATGTTGACATGTTTCATATTTCAAATATTTAATAAATCATATTTTATTTACATACTGCAATAAAAGCAGTACTTCCAGATTATTTAGAAATAAGCTTAAACCTTTGCTTTTCACTAACTTTCCATAAGATGTTGAAAATACGTTATAATTTTATGAGAAACTGTAAATTTTCTTTGTATTATCGGTTGGTATTTTCCTTTAGAGATGATTATGTACTGTTCAGTGGAGTTCTTTGTATGGGATCCTTCACATGGTTTATAGAAGTTTTAGTTTGTTGTTATATTTGTACCTGAACTGTACTCAGATTATTACCCTACTAAATATTTAAGTCTACAAGTAATGACAAATATAGAAATACAATGCTGCATAAAGGTAATTGGTTACATCTGCCACTGTTTCAGAATAGTACCCACAATACTTACACTGGTACACTAGTGCTAGACTAAAGATATCTTATAAAATTTTGTTCTGACCCCTGAGAGCAGAGCTTAGACATCCTTACTTTTGATGACATTACAGAACTCAGGTAAAGACCAATGCATATTTCTCATTGATTTTGGATCATTTGCTGTCACTTCCAATACACTTAGCAGCTGTTAAATGGACTGAAAGTTCTATCTGGTCATTTATAGCATGTTTTTCACTGTGATACATAAAATTAGGAAGATGGTTGAGCTGCTGCAGTGTTGTGTTTTTTATTCTGCAAGAAAATTAGAAGCATTCCCAAGTCCTTTTGGATCAGATTACTTTTTTTTTTCTGTTATAATTTTCCTACTGATTCCAATGAGAAGCTTGGTTGCAGATGATTGGCAAAATCTGATGCTTAATGAGATTAAACTTCAAAGACTAATTAGGCTCAATTGCAAATGCTTTCATGGCTGATCATCACCAGTTGACACATGTCTAGGTGACAAATATTTCCAGAATGACTAGATTTACTTATCCCAAGTCACATTCAACAGAAATGAAAATTCAGTTTTACCCACATAAAAAGGCAGATGTTTCTTTGATTTTTTTGGCAACTGAGATGCATATCACTATTCCTCAAAATTAACCATAATGTTTCTAACTATTATGGCTAAAAGAAAGATGAGCATAATAAATATTAAAACCCCAAACCAAACCAAAACACAATAAAAGCTGGGGTTTATGACGTCGATTTTGGAATTAAAGTTAATTACTGAGTCACAAAGCTCAACATTATTAGTTAACATCTGATTATAGACACTTTAAAAGTGTGTGATCAATGCCATTCATGCTTTGGTTTTTAACATGTTCCTACTGAAGTCAAAAAGGTGTTGCTTGAATAAATAGCTGTAGTGAAAGCAGAGGATCCGTTTACACGAAGAAATACAAAGAGCAGTTCTTGGACCAGCCTCAGTACAACATCCTGACTGACCAAGCATATTTCAGTGAGAAACCACTACAGTGATCCCATATTTATATGCAGACATTCACCCATTCCCATCTAGGTTAATGTCCATGTGTAGCTTTATAAGTATTTTTAAGGAAAAAGTGAGCCAGATTTGGCTGAGGTCCAAGGAAATTTGTCCCTGTTAGCCCTTCATTTAATGACATTTTCCTTCTGAGAGAGGCAGAGGTTGTACTTGCTTAGTTCATCTCAAAATTGTAATTGACATAAGCTTGAATGTGGACAGATACCACAAAGCCAATACTAAACTAGACATAAACTTAACAGAAACCAGGGCACTGTATTGTCACATTACATTTCTACTCACAAGACTAATGCTGTTGGCATGATCCTGGTGCTGATGTGAAATGCGGGGTTTTAGCCATTTTTTGTCCAAAAGTGTGCTTCAATGCTTAGTGGAGCATGGGATGCACTTGAAACTATGAACTACTGCCCCTGTGGATGCAGCAAAACTCTCGACTGGGCAGCATTTCCCAGCTTTTGATTAATTTTTGGGCTCTGAGGAGGATGCTGCCTTGTGCTATGTCTAACTACTGATAAGCAGCTGATAAATGGTTATTTGTATCCATGCAAAGTGGAAAAACTGAGTACTACTAAGAAAGTGGACAGGGCACCCAGAATGAAGCCTATTTCTTTTAACTATATAAAAAAATAATAACTTATTATTCAGAGAAAAAAGGAGATTTATGGCAATACCAAATTAGTGTCTTACCTCAAGCATGTGGTTACTTAATGTTAATGCATTGGATTTTTTGGTAATGCCTTTGACACATCTGGTTTCCCCAGTCCAACATATCAGGAATAGTAGAGGGAAACCTTTTCCACAGATGGCTTCTATGAACAATCCTGAAGGCAGCATCTCATCTGGAATAAAGCTGAGACTGGGATGCAGTTTTTAATGAATTTAGAACTGGTCAGATTAAGAGCCCTGAAGTTAGAGTATGATGTTTATCCTAGAGCAGGTGAAATAGGGACATCATTTATGTAATTTCTGTACAATTTAATGCAGCAGCAGCAAAGCATATTCTGTTAAATAGCTAATAAACATTTCTGGAGGCCACCTGGGGGATTCATATAATATATAGTCCTAAAATAGAAGGGTATAGCTAAGAAAGAAAGGAAAATAAAAATACACACTGAAATACTGCACAGTGAAACCTTTTGGGTAGTGGTGTACACTTGCTCATGGAAAAAGAGAGACAAATTGATGTATGCTTGCACATTCCTTTGACACAAGATAGAAAGATCACAGCTACTTATCTCAACAACTTGCAATGGGCCTTGAGGACAAAATCTAGAACAACAGATCCCAAACCATTTTTTCCATTATATGCCTTGTAAATATGAATTTCTTTCCCCTTCTGTACTGAATAACATCAGTTTATAATGTCTTACAAGCTGCTGTTCTGTGAAGACCTAATCATAAATACCAGGTCGGGTCTTACTCCACCCAGCAGAGGGCACTGACATGCACATATATCATTACACGTGTATTAGAGGGGGTTTGTTTTGACAAAGGCTTCTTCAAAACCATTCATTAGAAGCCTAATTTCATTATGACTCTTAATATAATATGACATGTTTGGTATTATAAATGTTATTATTTCTAGGATTTCGTGTCACTCATAATTGTTTTCTCCTACTGGCAAATATTTAGGTGAATATATCAAAAAAAATGCATTAATGCAGTAGTGTTACTTAGGTTCTTTTGCCACCTGAAATGCATACACTAAGTTTTTTTCTTCAACATAATTTTGAAGGCAAATCATTTATGCATAAATAACTTTGATTAAATAGTGTCTAACTGAAATCAACACTGAAAAACTGATTATGGCAAGTATGTTGTTTCCAGATAAACATAAACAATGCTAATAGTAACTTTCTGCGGTTCCCATGTTGTGAAAATCCATGGCAGGAAGGTTAAAATAACAGCTGAGCATGACCATTATGAACAAACCAGGTTTATTTCTGACATTACAAAAGCATGTGAATGGGTCAAGAGCATTGCTTTTTCCACCCAAATATACTGAATATGCAAATTACCAGGGATGATATGAAATCAAACAAGATCTACAAATCTGATGAAACACCTATTCACAAGATGCATAAAGATGCAACATTTTGGCTGTTGCTGGTCTACATATGATAAGACCGGCTAGAGCAAGTGTAGTTGGTGAGGTTTCCTTTTGGATAGCTGGGAGTAAGTGACCTTTTATAACCTTTCTACTTTGAGGCCCTGAATACAGTTTCTGAGATAAATAATCACACTGTAATTACCAACAGGTGTGTAAACTCATGTTGGGAAATTGGAGGACAGGTTGAGAAACTTCACCACAATTTCATTAATCAATTAATTATCTAATTTTTCATGAAAAGAAGGAAAAGAAAATGCCTAGTGTTATGAACAGGAATAAACATAGTGTCAAGACTGCAACTCAAGTTGCAAATCAGTGAATTCATTTTTGTTTTCATCAAAGTCAATGCAGCATGTGATGAAGGTAGGAGTGGGACATAAGAAAACAGAAATTTTCTCCTCTGAGTCTGAATTGGAGTTAGCTCAGTCAGTATTTGAATGAATAAGGAATTACATTTTTCACAGGCACTTCATGTTTGCTGATTGTTAAATGTTCTTACAAGAAATGACATGTGCAGACCATAGCAAGAGCTGTAATAATCAGTGCTTACTTTCACTGCTATTAATGTCATTACCTGCCTTGCCAAAAAGTGTTCCCGAAAGCTGTTTTGGCTATAACAGCAAATAGTCTCAAGCAATTGCAGACTGGCCAGGTAAGTGAATAGATATTTAGTTCTGCCGTTCTCTTGCAGTTCCAGAATCACTTGATACGGAGCACAGTTGTTCTTAGAACCAAAACCTACCTTTCCCCTGGTCATTGCTTCATATTTCTGTTGTTTCACATTTTCTCATATTTTAAATTGTAACATCGTCCACAAAAACATGATTCATTTAAGCCTGAATGTTAGCTAAGTTCCTAAATATGTTCTTGGTAGCTCATCACACTCTCTGCTCTTGATTAACACAAGTTAAGAACAATTGATCTGATAACTGACTTGATATGCATCAAGCAAGCAGAGAAAGCTTTTGACACAGTAGTGAGGAAATGATTTGCTGATCTAAAATAGTTCATGTTTCTTCTGTTATGTGTTCTTTGCTGGGATGGCAATGGCTGTCTGTTATTTAACCCAATCTGAGTAAAAACTTTAAATATTCAAGGTCATTGGTCTGGTAATTCAAGATTACTTACAGTTTTGTATTATTATAAAACGTAGATTTACACTGGTTTTGATTAAAATAGAAACAATTATCCAGAGCTTTTTCTCTGGAAAAGATGAAAATAATTTTTACCTGAAGCTATGTAGACCTTTTTTCTAACAGCAGAAAGCATTAGAAAATGCAGAGCTAGAGGGTCTTCATTATGAAATTGCCTATTTACACTCTCTGTACATAAGCTCATTTTGGTTATTCAATATAGTGGGACAAAATAGTATGAAAAGAACAGCACTGTGTTATTAATGCTGCATGTTGTTATCAGGCATGGTTTTGTTTTGTTTGTTTGTTGTTTGTTTGTTTTTAAAATTCCTCTGTAATATCTGCTCTTGTGTGCTCACATAGTTCAATATATACTTAGTATTGAACACCAGAAGTTCACTCTCAGTGAACCACTACCACTATCTCTGAAGATAGCTGTAACCACACCTTTTTTAAGAGCAAGGGTCTCACTTTTTCATTGCTTAGGTTTGTGAAGACTGGACACAACAAAGCAAGATTCATAACTCCCATCCCTATAGTTACAGGTGTCGTTCCCACTCTGATTGTGACCATTGAAATCTTCTCCTACATTTAAAATAGCTCCTGGGACCCAGTGTTGTCATTCATTATGTGTTTTGTTCCATGCTGTTAAACAACAAGCTATGTAGGAAAGGACGCAGAGGTGATAACCATAGGCAGAAGAGACACGTTCTTTGAACAACCTGTAATTGAAATACTGTATCCTTTCTACAGCAACCTTGTTGTGCTGCCTGGAAATTTAAAAAAGTGAAACATAATAGCCCCACTTTATTGCCTTTAAGTGCTGCCTATTGTCATTAAGTGAAATCCACTGGAGACCTTTTTATGATGAGTTCAAGGGAGAAGATATGTATCAGGAAGAGAAAAAAGGGGGTTGTATACATAAGTGGAATATTATGACTGACAACAAGCATGAATGGCTGATAAGAAACCTATGGGAATTCAGATGGGAAGATGTTGGAATGTATCAACTTTGTAGAATATGGGTTTTAACAACCGCAAGCTGAGTCAAACAGGTTGGCTTGAAGAGATTGCTATAGAATTTTAGGGAAGGTAAATTCAAGTCTGTATTGCACTTTGAGCCTATTTTATAACAGGCTACCATTTTGTTCTTATAGAACCAATGATAATATTTAATATATTCAGATGTAGGCTCATCAAAAACTTCTTGAATGTGGTTGAAGTTTACTGAATAATAATAATGGCCAATCTTCACGAACGAAGATTTGGGAAGGGCTCACCCCACGTGGGTGTGCCCTTCGAGCCTGCACGGTTGATTTTTTTTTTTTAGGTGAGGCACAGTGTGCGCAGAACTGGCCCCACCGTTTAAGTCCTAAGGTCCATCTGCCACAGCCGAGCAAGCTTGGACAGTGACAGAAAAGTCCCTTAGGACTATCTACAGTACCCGGTACTAACCGGGGCTGACCCTGTTTGGCACCCGAGATCTGATGGGATCGGATGGCAGGGTGGCATTTAACTGCCGGGGGCGGTCCCACTGAGACTTGAACTCGCAACCTTGGGATTCGGAGACCAGAGTGCTCCCCACTACACCACGGGATTATTATGAAGTTTACTGAAGTGAACAATTAAAATGTGCTTTTGATGTTACTGGAGCATTTTTTCAATGCAGAATTACAGAAGCAAAGAATATGCTGAGTTGGAAGAGACCCACAAGGATCACTGAGTCCAACTCAGTCCTGCACAGGAACATCCCCAAGAGTCACACCATGTGTTATGGGTTTGGCTGATAGGCCTAAATTTGGGCTTTGGAGTTCAGACCAGGCCTGGGATTGTCAGCTGACTTGAGCTGAGCTGGGCTAGCTAACAGCTGACTTCTTCTAGCCAATGGTGTTGTATTCCATACCATGTTATGACATCATCTCAAAAGGGGTAAAATCCAGTGTGTGGGAGTGGCTTAGTCAGTTCTGCCATAGCCGAAGTACAAGCCGAACGTGGTGCAGCTCCTGTCTTGGAGTAGGCCTTGCTCCTGCTGCTGCCACTACTTGCCTTTTGTTTGAGTTCAGGGAAGTAGAAATATTTTGTTGTTACTCTTTCTGTTTCTTGCTAGGTGTCTTTTAGCGTGTCTATGAATCTAGAGTAACAGATTTTGTTTTAACAAGGGAGTGGGGGGTTATTTCTTGTTATACATAACTTGTGTAAGTGTCTGTTTTATTGTAGTTTTCTCTTAATTTTCTCTTTTCTGTATAAATATATGTAGCTAGTTTGAGCATAAAGCTAGTTTGGAAGTTTTTTCCTCTCCCTCTTCTTCCCTTTTCACTCTGTCTTGGACAGTTGGCGTTTTGCCAGCTCAACCCAAGACACCACATGCCTGAGAGTATCATCCAAATGCTTCTTGAACTCAGTCAGGCTTGGTGCTGTGACCGCTTGCCTGGGGAGCCTTTTCCAAGGCCCAACCACTCTCTAGGTTACGAAACTTTTTCTAATATCCAAACTGAACCTCCCCTGCCACAGCTTCAGGCCATTTCCTTAGATTGTCTCACTGGTTGCCTCAGAGAAGAGATCTGTACCTGCCCTTCCTACTGCCCTGAGGAGGAAATTGTAACTCCAATGAGGTCTCCTCTTCTCCAGGCTGAACAGACCAAGTGATCTCAGCCTCTCCTTATATGGCTTCCCATCAAGGCCCTTCACCATCTTCATTGTCCTCCTTTGGACAATCTCTAATAGCTTAATATCTTTCTTACATTGAGGTTCCCAAAACTGCATACAATATTCAAGGTGAGGCTACACCAGTGCAGAGCAGAGCAGGACAATCCCCTCCCTTGACCAGTTGGTAATGCTTTGCCTGATGCCCTCCAGGACATGGTTGGCCCTCCTGGCTGCCAGGGCACTGCTGACTCATATTCAACTTGCCATTGACCAGGACTCCCAGATCCCTTTCCATGGTACTGCTTTTCAGCATCTCATTTGGCAGTCTGTACATACATTCAGGGTTGCCCCATCCCAGCTGCAGAATCCAGGATTTTCCCTGGTTAAACCTCATGTGGTTGATGATTGCACAGCCCTCTGATTTTTCAAGGTCTCTATTCAGGGGCTTCTTGCTTTCAAGGAAGTCAACAGCTCCTTGGAGTTTTGTGTCATCTATAAAATTGCTTATTATCCCTTCCAGTCCTGTGTTGAAGTCATTATGAAGATGTTGAAGAACACAGGGGCCTAAGATGGAGCCCTGAGAAACCCCACTAATGACAGGTCACCAGTTTGAAGTTCCTCCATTCACTATTTACCCTCTGTGCTTGACCTGTGAGCCAATTGCTCACCCACCCCATGGTGTGTTTATCCAGTTGTGAGCTGGACATTTTGTCCAGAAGGATACTGTGAGAGATGGTATCAACAGCTTTAAAGAAATCAAAAACGATTACATCACCTGGCTTCCCTTGATCAACAGAGTGATAAAAGGAAGTCAGGTTGGATAAGCAGTACTTCCCTGTCATGAAGTCGTGCTGGCTGTGACAAATGACTGCATTGCTTTTCAGGTATTTTTCAACAATTCCCAAAATAGTCTTCTCCATAACTTTAACAGGCACTAAAGTTAGACTAAGAGGCCTATAGTTTCTGGGGTCCTCCTTCTTTTCCTTCTTGAAAATCAGGACATTTGCCATCTTCTTGTCAGCTAGGACCTCTCCATATTCCAAAGACTGCCCAAAACTATTTTGTGATTACATCAGCCAGCACTTTGAGAATTCTTGGATGAATCCCATCAGGCCCCATAGATTTGTAGGGATCCAGCTGAAGCAGCAGATCCTCCACAGTTTCAGGCTTGACTGGTACTTCTCACAGTCATGGTCCTACAGCTCGGGGAATTGAGACCCCCTTGTCCATCATCAATGTTGAAAACAGAGGCAAAGAAAACATTGAACATCTCTGCCATTTCTCTGTTCCTGTTTGTCAGATGATCAGCCTCTTCCAGGTTGATGATATTTCTATATTGTCTATTGCCATTAATATATTTGAAAAAACTTTTTATTGTCCCCCATATTTCTGGCTAGTTTCACCTACAGTAGTAAGCAGCATACCTGTATTCTTCCCATGTCACTTGACCTTGCTGCCACTGGGCATATGCCTTCCTTTTTTGCCTTATTTCCAAGATAAAATCCCTGCTCAGCCAAGCCAGCCTTCTGTCTTGCTTGCTTGATTTCCAGCATTTGGGAATTGCCTGCTCCTGTGCCTTGTGGAGGTGATGTTTTAAAAGTGATGGACTCCAGCACCTGAAAAAATACTTTCAGTGTTCTGCATTTTATGTATGTACAGGCACTTGTGACTCTAGCATTAGATGGCCCTGTGACCCTTCAAAAAGACTATTACTTTGACCAAGCTGCCTGAAGGAACCTTTCACATTTCTCTAGAGTGTTAAGTGAGTCAGATGGCTCTGTGGCAAGAAATGCTAGGAGAAACCTGGAAGAATATATTGATATAGAAGGAAAAACATTAAAAAATCCATGAAAATAGCAATATGAGATCTGCACCAGATCAGATTTATAAAACAAAATGTATTCATAAAATTGCTCTATACTCTTTCAATTTTTAGATTTATAACAGTCCCTCTACATTATAAATAGTAACAAGTTTTGTTCCTTCATTAGCAACAATAAGATTTAAAAAACCAAGGGAATCTCCTGTATGTGTAATTAGTTCAGTAACTGGCTTGGGCTTTTTCCTGTTAAGAGACATAGCCTTACATAACAGAACTGATTTGTGCAACACAGTGAAGTTTTGAACTCAGTTTATTGTTTGCTCCCAAATGAATTCTCCTCTGTTAAGCAATATATCATAGTGCCTGCAATTTGCTGACAGTTTTGCTCAGGACAAATCTTCAGTTAGAGAAAAAGCAGAACACTCTTTTCTGAGATCTGATGACCCTGGCTATTCACTTTTCCAGGCATGGTAGAGCAAATTTTATGCCTTATAAATTGCATGGCAAATGTCCATCATTTATCTTGGATTGTAAAACTCATATGTTATGGAAGCCTTAATAGCATTTTGGAATAGAACCCATGGATAAAAAGCTATGCCAAACATTTGGGAAATGCCAAATGATTTGTTTTTCACTGGATCCTAGAGATGCTAAATATCTTGCATATCTACTGAGGAAGACACATTTTTGAGCTGTCTTTAAGTTTTCAGAAAGATAAATGGTGGACATTCTGTATGTTTTGATCTCATCATCCCTTTTAAAAGTCATTATTCCCATATCCTGACTCTGCATATCTGACTGAGTGATCAAACTAGAGCTGAAATTGACTCTGAGAGCCTTCATGAGACAATCCATTTCCCCCACCTAAACCTTGCCAAATCTTAATGTTTCCTTAAGGTAATAATTCATAGAATCACCAAATGGTTTGGATCAGAAGAGATCGTTAAAGACAATCTGGGCCTACTTCTTGGACATAGGTTGGAACATCTTTTCTTAGACCAGGTTGCTCAAAGCCCCATTCAACTTGACTTTGAACACTTCCTGTGAGGGGGGACCCACCCCTTCCCAGGGCAGCCTGTTCAAGTACCTCACTGTCCTTATCATAAAAATTGTCTTTTCTTGAATCCAGTCTAAATCTACCCTACATACAAAGCACTACATATTTAATAAAGTTTCTTAAAGATCTCACCACTGTAGTGATAATGATATGGTAACCTTTGTACATTGTGCTTTTCACCCACCGGTCTAAGGAGGAATAGCGAGTTCTATTTTTCTTATATTTTTTATTAACTGGGAAATAAAGCCTTCTGCCTTGTGTGGATTAAGACATTGAAATCTACAGATATGTCCCTTTACTACATGTATAAAACCAATGTTTTGTGCTTCTGTTTTAAGCAATCTATATTTTAGCCTGCCATTATATGGCTTACTGATTAAATTTTTATGATAACATATGAAGCAGGTCCCTTTCCCAACAGTCACTAATTAAATACTATGCCAAAACGTATATATTCATTAATGCTTCCTTTATTTACATTTGCTGCTTTACTTTATCTCCCTGAACACACAGTGACCAAAAGCTTCCCTCTGTGGTGCATATTGAGGCCAGATGAGTGAACAAACACCCCTGAGAAGTGAGATGCCTCTAAAAAATGCATCATCTTCATTTAACAAAATTTATTGTACTGTATATTTGCCCACAGCATTTTCAATGTGGTTCTGCTTGATGAGTGGAGTGTGCATTCATTATCTTAATATAAGTGTAGGTTCATGGATTTGAACTAGACTGAGCTGGTTTGTGAATTCATTGAAGTGATATATTCATGGAGGGAAAATGCCGCATAATAAAAAGAAACTGGTTGCAGCAATTATGACATTCTGCAAAGAAGGCTTCTTGGTACAAAAGTGCTTTCACAGTGGCAAAAAGAAAGAAAATGGGCTGCTTTAGGCTTTAATCAACTTGGAGGAATAGCTATTTCACAAACTAGAAAAATTGCAAAAGCATAGAATAAACCAATTCAATGATATTGTAAATCTGAGCAAGTTTTTTTCCAGTTTCAGTGGCATAAATCCATTTAAGATAAAATCTGCTGTTTTCTAAAAGTGCAGTTAGTAATAGGTAGCAATTAATGATGTTGGGCAATGCAGAAGAGGGAAAGGATGACTACTTGGTGCCACCTGGCCCCTGACAAAGCTGAGACTGAAAATATTTACTAGCCATATAACTTTTTAGTTAGTGAAAACTTTCTGTTTAGCGTAAAGTGCTGAATATCCACACTTGGTACACAGTGTAAAAAAAATTTTTTTTGTTAGTTTAGTTTTTGATATAACAGTGGCATATAGCAGAATCATGAGGATTAGCAAAACGTTACAAGATCTAAGAAGCAGACTAGCACCACAGCTTATAAATACAATCCTGAGTCATTTAAACAGTATGCGCACTTGTTACACCTTGAGTGATAGGTCTCCAGCCCTGACCCCTTTTATCAGCAGGATAGTATAAGCAGACAGGGGCCCAGGCCTTGTTGTTTTACCATATGTCCGAATCTCCCACCTTATGGGACTCATCTGTATCTAGAACGGCACTTTGGTGCCTTCTGGTGTGAAGACTGTTCAGACATGCCTTATTCTCAGGCTGCACATTCAACACAGCTGCTTCTGCCCAGGTTCCATGTGCCCTCCATGCTACTTTCCCTTCTCCACCAGTTCTTTTTCACCAAGTGTTGTTATCTGCCCTGTCATCAACCACTATACACACTTGATAATATGACCAAATTCTGAGATTTACTGTACCCCTTCCACTGTACAGTGTCTCCAGATTTAACTATAGAATGATTTATTAATTACTACTCCTTTATTAATTACTATTCCATGCAGTAAATTATGAGTTAAGGTTCATATGATTGTTACTCATTAACACTTGCTTTCTATGAACATTCAAAACTTGGAGCCATCTTTACATGGATATGTGTAAAAGGTGAGCTTTCAGTATGAAAGTTTGAATTTTATCAACCATCAAACAAACAAACAAAAACTCACTATATACATGATCTTAGTTATTAAATATCCAATCAGTATGCAAGAAAAGTATAATTTGATTTGCATAGTTGCATGTCAGCTCTCTAATTGACTAGTAAAAACAAAATAGAAACTGCTGTTATTCACAAATCATTATACAATAATGAATTTATTGTTAGCCACAAATTAGTCACTGAAGAAATTTAAAAAAAAAAAAAATGAACAGCAAATGCATTTGAAAGGTTCTGAAATTCTTAACATTCATCACTTAGCTGTCAGAAACAGCTGCACAGAGAAACCCATATGCCTTTCGACAACACTTCTTACAGTAAGCTATGTGTTCTAAAATATACAAACATTTCATATGTACACATTAAATTCACAGTTTTCTTTCAAAGACTCTGGACGTTGCAGTAAGATAACTGCATTGCAACCTGTAGATGTCTATGATTAATGTCCTTACCCAAACATAAATATCATTGCAAATAAAACCAAATAAAACATGAACATGAAATAGACAAGGAACTATTTTTTTTCTCTTTTTTTGAGTATTGCTTTCCAGATTTCAAAAGAGATATTCCTGA
The DNA here is from genome assembly GCA_013396695.1 of Sakesphorus luctuosus. Lineage (NCBI taxonomy): Eukaryota > Metazoa > Chordata > Aves > Passeriformes > Thamnophilidae > Sakesphorus > Sakesphorus luctuosus. The sequence continues at coordinate 88,430 of VWZD01008817.1, forward strand.
CCTGTCTGAATTATACTACCAGTACTCAGATCAATGTTTCTGCATTTCTGCTGACAGTCCCTGCTTTCTTTTCCAATCATTTCCCCAAACCCTTAGAAAAGCTAGTTGAGGACTAAGATAACTGTAGCTTAGAAGACATGGTCTTGCTGGGAATAAAGAAATTGCTGTAGCAAGCTGGACTGAGCAAGAATTGGCTGTTCTGTTAAGATTCTAATTTTTGTGTCTGAATTATTTAGTCTCATATTTAATTTCATATTGCAAAGTGCTGAATTTTACATAGGCAAATCTAAGGTGTCTGAGTGCCATTTTTAGTTCATAAAAATCTGTTGCACATTCATTGTCCTATATATAATTTATATAAGATGGCATGTTAGCAGTCCATTATTGAATACGTGGCATTACAACGCTTTTACATGAGGGTCATTTTTCTTTTGTTCTGCTTTAGTTTCTATAAGAGACATAATGATTATTTGTAAGTCAAGGAATATTTTGCCTGTATGCCTCAAATAAGTGGTCTAACGGACTCTCAAGCATCATATAGACTTTCTCCAAATTCTAAATGCTAACTGCATTTTTCTATTTATCTGTACATATTTTAAGCATTTCCCTTAGGCTGCTATGAAGCTAGAAAAGTACCTGTAAGGTGGAATGTCAAAGATGAGTAAACAGCTCTATAACACTTTTCACTTTAATTTTGTTAGTATTTCAAGAAAATGCCACACTCCACACATTTTACTTGCCATGTTAAAGTGTGATTGCATTGCTTAGTCATCTTCTGCACAGAGGTGGTTTAGAAATAGAAGCAGCAAGATATCTACATCTTAAATGACCTTCCCATTGCTCCCTACGCATCCAAGTGAGAACTCAGAATTATAAAATCTAGTTGTTGAATTTCATATTTAATTTATATAATCCAACAAAGCAAACAAGTGAATATTTGTTACAGGACATATACTGTGATGTGAAGTCCTATCATACAGCAGTCTTCTCATGAGAAGAGTGCAGAGTCTTTATAAGAAAAAGGTATGCAGAAACATTAGGTAAAGCTAGGAGTAAAACCTTATGATTAATTGTGATTAACACACACAAATATTATATGAAAAAATATAATAAATAATTGAAATTCACAATAATATTAATAATGTCTAACTGAAATTTATTTTTCATGGATGATTTGTTGATTTAATTCCTGACATAAAAATCACATTTGAAAAGATTATGATAAGAAATCTCAAGCTCATCAAGTAAATAGTTTTCTCTCTCTCTTATAAAATAAAATGGGTTTTGTTTTGTTTTGTTTTTTAATTTTTGAGCACAGATATTTTAGAATCTAGCTTGCTTTTGACCATTTAATGTAATTCCTTTGAGTTATATCTCTGGCTTGAATTGCTGACAAAATAAGAGTAAATATGATGTGATGGATAAGATCTGCCACATTAATAAGTAAAAATCTGGAAAAAAATTTGACATTTGAAGAAGGGGAGAAAATGTCAAGAAATAAATTATTTTTATTCAATATTGTTCATGAGAAGCTTATTGCCCCTAAACAGGTCTGGGTATGTTGTCTACATATTTTATAATCTGTCTTGACTTTCCATTCATTAATTGAGATAAAATCAATAACAGCCAATTACATGTAAATTGCCCTGAGTCTGAACCACTTTACTGCAAGTCACCCTCAGTCCTTTATCTATCTGTCTATCTATCTATCTATCTATCTATCTATGGAAAACTGGGAAGGGGGATTACTAAGGTGCCTGCATTTACTGGACTGGGAAACCTGCTTACTCCATTTCTTCTTGGCAAAACACGACGAGACTACAAACTCCTTAAACACTGCTCATTCACTATGTATTTGATAAAAAATGGACATCTTGGGCCAAAGCCCAAGGCCAGTTACAGCTGCCTCTGCAAAATGAAGTACTCTTAAATCCTGTTCACTTAAAAAGTGAAGCATTCTTCATGCAGAGGGATCCTGTGTGCCTGAGCATCACTTACACTTTCCTGCATCAGGCTTCACTCATCCCCCTGACATCTCCCTTGTGCAAGAGGTGCCAGTGTAACCTCTGCCACCAGCTGTTGTATTATTCAGCCTCACATTTTGCTAAAACTAAGTTACTTTAGCCAGGAAGCACACAGATGATTTTTAAAATTTCAAAGCCTTATTTTGCTGTCATGTTGCTTATGCTTACATTAGCTATAAGCCCAGTGCTGCACATGCACATCTGTGCTTTATATCCTGATGTTATATCGCAGGCAGAAGAGGACATTCTTTCAAATTAGTGGTGTAATGTCATTATCCAGACTCTGACATAACTTTTAAAAGCATGTTTTAGAGAATGTGAATTGAGCAGCATAAGAGCTCTCTCTTAAGCATTAAGGGGAGACCCTGCAACTGGGGAACAATGTATTTTGATCTTTGAATGCTACTTTGCTCCCATACTCCACCCATGGTTGCTTCAAATGATCTTTGGATTTTCTTTCAAACTGAAAACTGATTTTGTCATATTTTATGGACAAAACACATCAAAATGCTGTAGAATAACACTGTATTGTCCTACACCATGTACTATCTGATAGCCTTACTTTTTCAGCTGAAAATGACAATAGTTTCTAACTGTGACATGCAATGCTGTGTTCTGTAATGAACACTTTTGAGCCCTTTCTCTATAGATTTAGGGGAAAACAAAACAATTTTTGGGTAAAGGAAAAAAATGCTCCAAAACTCAGAAAATGAATCACCAAACCAGATATTCTTTCTCAACTAATTATACAGTTTATATTCTAGTATATATTTTTCATTTGAGCAAAAAGAAACAATTTAGACTAGTAGAGCTCTGAAAATCAGCATTTTCCCACAATTGTTTTGTGAAAAGTCATGTAAGTCATATGAAGAGTGAAAATATCCCTCTAGAAACTAAATAAAAATGCAGCACTTAAAACAGCAGAACATTATGGCTAATTATTTTCTTTGTAAAAGAAAAAGAAGATAGACTTCCTCAAGAATTTTGAAATGAGTCTCCAGGATGCCACTATTTTCTTCTATTTCTATGCTGATACTGTGACACTGGTGCACAGAATATCTCTTTCTCTCTCTCTCTCTCTCTCTCTCTCTCTCTCACACACACACACACACACACACACACACACACACACACACACTCTTACCATTCTCTACAGTGAGTTAGTCTGGTCTGCTACATTGTAGAGGAAAATTTCATGATGAAATATAGTCCTTATGAAAAATATATATGCATATGTAGTCTGAGTTTTCTTTGCTCTGGATGAAACTGCATTAAAATTGAACCTCTGTAGGATCAATGCACCTTTTTACCTGCTTATCTATGCTGATTACATGAAAACCTGCTCATGCTTTGCTATGAGTGGACTTGAGTTGTCAGGGGTTGATACTGTGTCCTTTTTTGATTTACTGTTACAGTGGGACAAGGAGTGAAATTCTGTACCACTCTGAGCCAATAGGATTTTTACCACCTTGCTCCCACCACTGCAGCAAGGACTTTGTCGTGTGATTTTTGGTGCTAAGGTTTAGCAAATTCTTTCCCCTGTTTAAAAAATTCCAACTTACCAGCATGCAGGGGATGAAGTCTTCTGGAAGTGACTAACTAGTTTCCTACAGGAGGATCCTTAATACTTATCCTCCAGCTTCACAGGCAAGGAACTCTTGATGCTATTGTGTCTACTGGACCCTGAGAGAACACACCTGAAATAATAAACCTGTTCTGGTGGGGCACAAAGGGGAGAAGATGTTATGAAGAGGAATTGGCTAAGAATGACTCATGCTGCATGACTTTCCTCCTTTCTCCAGGCAGGATTGATCTAGGGAATTTCTGCAATATTTGATATCTTAGAACATCCTCATTTTAAGAAGAGAGAAGGAAAAAACCACAACAGTTTGCTTTATTGTACTGGCAGGATTTGATTCTTGAGATATTGTGCCCCAATTGATGCCTTAATGGGGCCCACAAAACAATATTTTTGGCATAGAAAATAATAATTCTGCTATAAAGACCTGCTTATTTCTCTTCTGTTCTCTTTTTAATATTTCTAAGGCAGCAATCCAGATAATTAATCACTCCATCAAAAAAAGCAGAATATAATATTAGGAAGGAAAATAAAAATGCTCTAGCTAGAGGAAATTGAAATACTATATAAAGCTCTTTGGAAACTCATTTACCATATTAAAAGAAGTGACTTACAAAAATTCATGTATCTAACAACTTTTTGAAGCACTACATCTTTTTAACAGGACCCAGTGTTAAACTAAGGATTTTATTACTGTTTTGCACAATTCATGAATATTATGCAGAATTTTTATTGTCCTAAACACTTCAGCATTTACCCAGAAATCTTTGTGCTACATTTATCTTGGATTAAAATAATAATAAAAAAGCCAAGTCTAAGCACAGTGATGTTTAGCTTGTTTTTCTCCCTCTGTACAAATTGAATGATCTGCATCTTATACTTGCACTTTGTTTGTCATGAGGTGGTGCATGGTGGCTGCATACAAGCTGGGTCTTTATCAGTTCAGATGTTTATCATGTTTGCTTGATTTTTTCACTTCAGATTTCAAGCAAGCTGAGAAGAGCAACACTGTAAACAAAAACATTCTGATAACATTTATGCTCCATTATTGATTTTCATATAACATGTGGGAAACTTTCCTATAAGATGCATGTAGTATTTGCTATACTATTCATAACAAGACCCAGGTGTATATCAGAAACATCACACTGTGTTCTTTCTGTTTCAGTGATTACTGGTATTAATAATTATTCTGTAATCAACAAGTATGTGACAGTTCTGTTGATGATGCATGGAACACTGGACTTTCCCTCATCCTTGTCCTGCCACAGTGACCACAATCACAAATGTACTGCTGTCAGGAAACCAGGCTGCTACAGTTTTGAAAAACTTGCAGTAAGTAAACAAATTCTCTAAAGAATTTCAGTGTTTATAGCTACTGCCTCACACATATTAACAGCCCTTTAAATATGCTGTCTGAGTTCATACAACAGCAGTAAACCTTTCCTTTTTTGTCACTCTTTCTGAGTAGCTTTTGGTTAGTCTGTAGTCTGCTTGTTTATCATTCCTTCCATTTGCTATGCTTTCTATTAATGTATTTCTAGCTTTCTCAGCACTACTTTGGAATTATCAAGGCATGTCATGGCTGGCAAATGTGAACGTTTTGCCTTGCTGCTGCTGTGCCATTTTGGGAGGAGAGCTATCCAATTAAGTTTTTTGCTATTAACCTTTGATTACTGAATGTTGTTTGTTGAGATGCAAAAAGCAAGAACATAAAGGCAATTTTCATTCTCTCATCCTTACTGATTTCTCACACTCTTTCTTTTCTTGCCTGTCTGTTTTGAAATTAACTCACATTTTCAATTCATTCTCTTACATCAATGTGCTCTTTCAAACCTGTTCTAAAGCTCACTTATTCTCAGCAGCTCATTAACCAGTCATCTCTTCTCTGCTATTATTATTTCTGTTTCACCTGTCCTTTCATAAGCCTTGTTTTTACTCTCCTTTCTTACTTCTTTCATCCTGCTTATTTTCATAACTCATTTTATTGTACTGTTTAAAAGTTTTGAGGGCCTTAATCAGGGGTGATAAGCAAAATAAACAGTCAGAATCACAGAAGTGAAATCGTATCTGCAATGGAGAACTCAGGTGCTGTGCACAACGTAAAAGCAGACATTTGGTTCTTCATTAACATTTACTCAGGAGTCCTAACCTGGAGTTCTCTGAAATGGTGGAAGTCACTCAGTGCATTCTGTTAGCTGTGGATCAGGGCAGGATGAGAAAATGAAAAGGTAAGATAGAAGGATGAATGTGTGTGTGTGTGTGTGTGTGGCCGGGGGAAGTGAGAGTAAAATAAAGTAGGTGTAAGGGAATATATTGGATATGGACCTTTATCATCTCAGTTAAAATCCTTTATAATAAGTATGCAAAAATCCCCCACAGTTTTCAAAAAAAACCCTACACATGCAATAAAACTTATTAGAACTAAAGCCAGGATGTGAAATAAAATTCATTAAACACAGGGAATACCCATCGGAAAAGAAATTCTTCCATTTATTGTAGCATTCCTGGTTTACCAGTCAAAGTAGTGTACCATGAATTGAGGTTTTGCTTCTTTTTTGAAAGAAGAACACATTGAAAATATCAAATGCCTATATGTCTCTGTTGTAGTTTAGAATATGTATTTTCAAATTCATTGCTGAATGATCACTTCCCTTTTTTAATTCCATGTTTTCTCAAAACAACAACTAAACAAAAATAGGTATTTCTTCTGAACTTCTTTGAAACAGGAAAAAAAAGGTATTTCAAAACAGATAACATTTAGGAAGTAAATTCAGCTACATACATTGATTTAAAATTGAATTGGAGATAATTTCTGTTTCCTTAGATTTCTTCTCTATCTTTTAGGTTTTAGAAATGAACATTCAGGCCACAAAAGGAGTGGTTTTTTTTTCTGACATCAATCACATATTTCAAATAGAGGGTACAAAAGCTTTTTCAAGTAAATGTTACATTTGCCATGATAGTGCAAGGGATTTTTTTTTTGAAGAGGAAAAACTAAAATCATAGTAAAGTTCAAGTAGATAAAGTAATTGTGACTTTTCACCTTTAAAACTGTGAAAATTTCATATGTGTCAGTGTAACAGGAAAAAAATAATCCATTTGTTGCCTTAGAAAAGTGTTATTTTTCATTTACCTTGACATGACAGTAATAAGGTATAAGCTCAGCAAAATACACATTTGAACTGTACGAATTCACTCCAATTAAGATTTTCACTTAAAGCAATGTTGAATTAAGTGTGCTGCTGCAAATCTAGAACATACTAAAGCTTCAAATGCCTTTTACAATAGTAGTCTTGGAATAGTTTTATCTTTTCTGCTTGTGCATATAACTCTTCCATTTTGTTCATAAAGGATAAAAACCTACCATGGCTACCTATTTGGAATATTTTTACAATTTTTTCCTAAGCAGTAGAAGCTCTTGCTTCTAACACAAATTCAGGCTAAATATAGTGTATGAGTTGCAGTAAGGGTATCCTGAAATACACTTTGAGTATTCAACTATGACAAGTGGGCTTCCGTAAAATATTACAGTACTCTGAAACTCTTACTGATAATAGAAGAAAAATGGAAAGAAGACAAAACAACTAAAATAAGTTCAAATAAAAAGGCTGTCAGATATTACTGACAGATTGTTGAGATTCTGTCTAGTAAGTAAAAAGAATGTTGGCCTGGAAAGCAATGAACCAAAATTGGTGTGTTGGAATCAATTTTGGTTCATTGATTTGGGGTTGTGCAATCCCCAAAGGGAAACTGGTCTATTTTATCGAAAGCACAAAGAGAATCACAGTAATCACAGCAACTGACTTGGGATTTGATTATTGAACCAACCTCTTCTTTTTCATTATGAAGAACTGCATGATAGATTAAGAGTTTCTTAATATCATAGTTGAAATTATTTCAGTGGCCTCAAGTGGATCTTTAAATAATAAAAAAAAAGAAAACATTACTGGAATTCTGCACTCAGTCTTTTGGGTTCCTTTTGTAATTTTTGTAATTCCATTTATTTAGTTGATCGCTGCTCCTCTTTTTACATGAGCTAGCAACCTGTACAATGACAATACTTCTTCTATGTCACTGAGGCAGATAAATACTAAGATCTATCTGCACCTTAAAGAAGCCTTTTGCTCTTAATGATGATGCGTGTGATGACACATCTCAGTTGCTCTTGTCCTTTGAGTATGCAGGATCACAGCTGCCCATTGCAGTTCTACCTTCACTGTCTGTGGCTCTAACTCAGCACTCAGAACCTGGGACACCTAAAACTCCTCTAAAAATGTTGATACTGGGCTGGGAAGATGCTGGTTCCTCGTAGGTTCATTCTTGAGAGGATGACTGACTAGGTTCAGCCAGCCTCACATAAGGTTGGGGTTTCCTGTTGTACATGCAGAGTTTGTTCATTTCATGGAGGCTGATGGTGAGAATGGCTTGCATATTTGAAAACCAAACAGTTTCAGTATACTTCCTTTCACATTAAAAATAAATAAATAAATAAAATATGTTCCATAGAAATGTGACCATTAAGAAAATGTTTAGAGTTTACAACCAATCTATTTAAAATCAGATACATTAATTAGAGTTAGTAAAAGGTTTAACCTAGCCATTAACATTAATAGCATTTTTGTGGGAGCTTGGTGTTTTACTTGTGTGCTGGTTTAAAGGCAAACTGGCAGGAGAAATTAACCCAGCTCAGGAGAGATTATAATTCAGAGTTACAATTTAATAAAAATATTACAATAAATACCATGACACAAGAGAAATTGCTTCTAACCCACAAAACCCAGTAGTAAACATAGTGCCCTGGGGCACAAACACAAAGGCATTTCTTAGCTCCTGTGCTGAGCCCCATGTGGTTACCCTGAGTGCAAAGCAAAAGGAGGTAAAAAACACCTGTTGGTGCAGATGATGGTTGCAGTCTAGTGAAGAGTGGTGTTCGCAGTCTGATCAAAGAGTGGTGGTCTCCTCCTGTCGAGGTTCTGGTCCTCCTCTGTGTTTGACAAGTGGTTCCCAAGTCCCCAAACCCCCAAGATTATATCCCTCAGGTCCAGCTGGGACTACCCAATACCTCCCCCAGGGAGGTGAATTACACAATGAGTAATCTCACTCTGTGAGTCATAGGGTATTTGGAATCATTGATGGCCCATTAGCAGACATGACACCTCAGGCTGGGTGTGGAGGTGCTAACAATGTGCTGGAAGGGAGTTATCACAGCTCTTATCTCACAGGTGTCTTTCACACCTAGCTCACATCCTGGGGTGTCGGGTGTGCCCTGGGCAGCTACTGCAAATGGTCCATTGTTAACAGTTCATGGGAAATGAATAGAGGGTTTAGAATACATAGCTTTGATCACACCCGCACAGTGATAAACTGGTCCCACCTGCTGAACTAGGACAGCTTGGGATTTTTTTGTCTGCTTTAAATTGTGGCTATTATTGCAATATAAGGTTTTTTCAACCTTTTAAGGAAAGTTCAAGAAATTAAACAAGGCCAAGTACATAGTTCAGTGCAATCCCAAACACAAATACAGCCTGGGTGGTGAATGAATCAAGAGTAGTCCTGAGGAGTTAAACACAGAGGTGTTGGTTGACAAGAAGCTCAGCATGACCCAGAAATGCAGACTTTCAGCCCAGAAAGCCACCTGGAGCTCTGATGCTACTGGCCTGCATCCAAAGCAGCACAGCCAACAGGTTTAGGGAAGTGATTCTACGTCCCTCCTCAACTCTGGTGAGACCCTGACTGGAGTGCTTCGTCCAGTTCTGGGGCTCCCAACATAAGAAGGATACAGACCTGCTGGAGCAAGACCAGAGGGTAGCCATAAAGATGACCAGAAGGCTGGAGCACCTCTCCTGTGAAGACAGGATGAGAGAGCTGGGTTGGTTCAGCCTGGAGAAGAAAAATCTGCCAGGAGAATTTATAGCACCTTTCAGTACATAAACAGAGCCTTACAAGTAACTGGAAGCGGGACTTTCAAGAAGAGTGATAATGGCTTAAAACTGAAGGTGGATCAATTTAGATTAGATAGGAGGGATAAGTTTTTTCCTGTGAGAGTGGCAAAACACTGGAACAGGTTGCCCAGAGAGGCTGTGGATTCTCCCTCCTTGGAAGTGTTCAAGACCAAGTTTGATTGAGCTTTGAAAACCTGATTTAGCGGAAGGTCTCATTGCCAATGGCAGGGGAGTGGAACTAGATGATCTTTAACGTCACTTCCAACTCAAACCATTTTTTTATTCTGATTTTATGAAGAAAAATTAGCTCTCGACTAATAATGTACACTGCTACTGTGTATCATTTTACACGTAAAAACTATAAAGGGGCTTGTTATGGGTTTGGCTGATAGGCCTAAATTTGGGCCTTGGAGTTCAGATTTGGGCCTGCAATTGTCAGCTGCCTTGAGCTGAGCTGAGCTAGCTAACAGCTGACTTCTTCTAGCTAATAATATTGTATTCCATACCACACTACATCATTACAAAAGGGGTAAAATCCAGTGTGTGGGAGTGGCTTAGTCAGTTCTGCCATGGCCGAGGTGCGAACCAAACGTGGTGCAGCTGCTACCTTGAAGTGAGCCTTGTTCTTGTTGTTGCCGCTGCTTGCAGTTTGTTTGAGTTCAGGGAAGTAGAAATACTTTGTTGTTACTCTTTCTGTTTCTTGCTAGGTGTCTTTTAGAGTGCTTATGAATCTAGAGTAATACACTTTGTATTAATTGGGGAGTGGGAAGTTATTTCTTGTTATATATAATTTGTGTAAGAGTGTGTTATATTGTAGATTTCTCTTAATTTTCTCTTTTCTGCATAAATACATGTAGTTAGTTTCAGCATAAACTAGTTTGGAGTGGAGTGTTTTTTCCCTCTCCCTTTTCTTTCTCCCTTTGGCTGGCTGGGGGAAGGAAGAACCCTTTTTCTCTGTACTTGGGCAGTTAGCATTGTGCCAGCTCAACCCAAGACAGGGCTTCTGACAGTTTTTTTGAATTTTGTTCATTAATTTTTATGGGATCAGATTTAAATTACTATCAAGAACATTTGAAAATCATACTCAAAATGTACATTTTGATTTGGTCAACAATGGAGGAACTATCGTAACCTTTTATGTTTGAGGAACTAAATATTTGATTCTTAATTAATGCTAAATCACACACACACTCGCATCTATCTGTACACACAATAAATATATGTTACAGCATTTTATATATATATATAGTATGCATACGTATACATTTAGAAAGAGAAAAAGTACCTATGGTTGCTGCTATATCTGTCTTACCACATAAAATTTGCAAAGATCCATTACTGTTATAAAGAAACTAAAAGGGCATTTAATTTTGAACAGCCTTTTCAACCCTCTTCCTCCTTAAATTCATGGCACAGGAGAACAAGAGTATATGCCAATTTGGAATAAATAGATTAAATGTTATTCTGTGCCTCAGTCATGAGTAACCCTCTCAACCTTTGGTAGTCAGAGATGAAGAAGGCAGGAATGCAGAACAACATAAAAAAATACAATGATATTACCATAACTATCAAACATTTCATGAAATAAACACCCACGACAAATGTGTCTGCTTATTTGGACCACTGTAAATAAAATCTGCTTTCTTGAGAGTTGTGAACTTAGTGTTAATGTGCCATTGATTCTCGTAATAATTTACTTTTCATTTTTGTAGTGTGGCTATTTGTTGTTAGCATCCACAGATTTTGTCTAATGTTACAAAAATTAAAGCAAAACACACAGCTCAATAAATCTTCCTTTAACTCAGCCATAACAATTGATCTTCTGGTTTTTGGCCTCATTTTTATGTTATAGCAATGATTAAGGCACATCATGATTATATTTCTAATTAATAATGTGACCTGGTTAAAACAATATATAAAGGAAAAAATTACTGTTGCTGACTTGTAAGTATGACAAAACAGATTTTTTTTATCACTCTGATCTAGGTCAGAGTAGGTTATGAACAAAGAGTAGGTTCATGCAAAGTGCACAAGCAGGAGGAGAAGTATAAATTTACTTGCCTTTCATGTGAATATTTGTGCTCTGATTCAGGCTGTGAAGAATGCTGAGAGAATATTTAGTGGGGTAAAGTTTCTGGAGCATTTCAGGAGGACTGACCAATGTTTGGGACAGGAGGGTTAATTAGTCATATTGACCAGATTATTTCAAAATTATTATGTCTATCAACAGATTAAGGGACAGAACTATCTCAGATATACATATTTATAAGTGTGGTACTCTGTATTGGCCTAGGCATAATGTCACATCCTAAGAAGTTCCAATCCTCAGTGTCACCTGAAGCAAAACTAGACTATATATGAAAAGGTGGGAAAGAAAAAGTAAAGTACTAGTCTGTAGGTACTGGACAGATAAGTGATCAAAATCCTTAGACTTTTACTCTGCATGGTCGTGTCTGAGGAGAAGGATTGCATCTATTCTAAATAGTCTTCTGTGGAGATTTCTTCCCTCGAGGACGGGGGAGAAACAGAAACTGAGAATCCCGAAGTTTAATGTTTATTTTCCACGGTTCTCATTTGGTTCTGTTAGCTCCACGTTAAGTTCCCCGGAGGGTTTCCTCCCCCCACAAGCTTCAATTACAAGCACTCCTGGTGCAATCCCTGCCCGGCGTTGCCACGGCAACACTGGAGAACCTTGCCGTGCGTGCACGAAGAGTAGCAGCTCCCACTGGGCCCCGGGGGTGTCCCAACTGGGAGAGTCCTCCCACGCCTGCGAGTGTGGGCGGGGACGGCCAGAGGCAGCGCCCACCAGGAGGGTACCACTACCTCTGCGGGAACGGCGCCATGAGGCACCGCTACTGCTGAAGCGCTACAACGCACGTGCAAGCAGTGCGAAAGCAGCACAATCCCAGTGGGGCCGGCATAAGCAGCAGACCCCTTGGGGGGTCCACCAGCAAGCCGCCCCACACCGGCATAAGCAGTGTGGGCCACAGTAGGGCAGGCATGGGCAGTGAAGCCCTTGGGGCCCCCGCCGGGAAGCCGCCCCGTGCCAGCATAAGTGGCGCTGGTCTCTGCGGGCAGCATGGCAGGACAGCTATGTGCCAGAGCCACAATGTTCAGTGGTGGCCAGCAGAGGAAAGCTGTGGTGGCCACACGGTGGTCACACGGCCATCACGTGGCCAACATGCGGCTGCCACACAGTGGCCACGCGGGTGGAAAGACGTCTATCTCTTCTGCCTGCTCTAAACTACCATTGGTCCTGCGGGCTGCCTGCCTCCACCCCCTTGAGCCTATCCTTGCCTAGTTCATTGAATCCAACGCTCAGATACCTCGTTATTGGTTGTTTTAAGTTATTGACTGTTGTATTATCCAATCCCTTTCAAACCATGCTCCTATCCAAGCTCTTAAAACACCACCGCAACCGGAAATAAATGCTTTTGAGTTATATCACCATCCTAGTGTGTGAGTGGGTTGCTTGGGAGCCACCTCCACTACCGGTCCCCGAGAGTCTTGTGTTTTTTGAGAGTCTGTTGTGTTTTTTTTTCCTTGTGGTGTTCCTTTTCTTAAATTTGATAAAGAGTGATGTGATTATTGTGGAGGAATCCCCTCCTCTGTTTGTGGGTAAATATTTTGGTTTTTCCCCTCAAACCTAAGACAGTCTTGTTACAATAAAACCCCCAAAAAACTAACAAAACCAACAAGTCATGTGTCTGAGAACATAATATAACTAATGTGTAGTTCTGGGGTGACATCAAATACATTTTTCCCATTCCTATATTGTCTGTTGCTTGAGATGTCTCATAAACCATGTACTGTACATACTGTAATGACCTCCAGAAAAATAAATAGCTGGTTCAGAACTCATATATCTATATCTCATTAAATATGTTTGATGTTAAAGCAATGCCAAATGGATGTTTCAAGATTTGGAAAGTTCATTCCTGAACTGGAACTCAGCAAGTACTCTGAATATCTTTGTGGTGTTTTGCAAATTTGAAACTGATCTTCTATGTGATGTTGCACAATTCTTTCTGTTTTCAGGTTATTTTTGCTTGTTCTGTCCATTTTGATTGTAGTGTTAATGCACAGATACTCCCCTCAGGTATACATGTGCAAACTTTTTAAGAAAATAATTTTTAAGACCCCTGCAGTCCTGGTCAGAGTCTCAAAACAATACCAGAGAGAAATATTAAATAATAAAATACTTTGTGTTAGCTTCTAGAGGCAGCCTATATATTCAATCTCTCCAGTATTACTTTCCTTTGTAGTGCCAACAGCATTGTAATCACGGAAGAATCATTTCTACATATCTCAGTTTCAGTCTTCATAAAGAGAATGGAAAATGCTTCCAGCTGATAAGATTGTAGCTCATAGTAGTAAGTTCTTTCAAAGAGTTACACTGGAGTTGATAGACATCAGTCAAAGTTTACTTTTTTGTTCTAAGAATTTTTGTCTGTAGAGCTGGCACATTTAGAAACATGTGCATGTTCATTAATACATTCAGGAGGTAAGGATGATAAATCTATACTTGCCTGTGTTTCTAATGAGAAACTTTAACCAAATAACAGTAACAGGAGATGACCAAACAAGAACAAGCAGAGAACGTCTGCCTTCCAGTTCATAGCAAATATAATTTCAGAATACCTGTGTCGTTTTCACAATGCTTTTATAGCTTATAACAGCCTGTTACCCATGTCAGACAAATCCCATTCTCTAGAGGCAGCTTTTTCTAAACCAAAGTTTAGTAGTGATCATTTCCTCAAAGACGTGTTCTCCACTTCTACATACAAAGAATCTCAGCACCTTGACAGACATAATCTTGCAAATCTAGCTGAGTAGTATAAAGCATGATTTCAGCTGTTGTTTTCAAGTTGTCTTACCCTAAAATTTTGTATGAGTAGAGATACTTTAAATAGGTACAAGCCCCATTGTTTTTTATACTTCTAATTTCAGTTGGGATTCCCATTCAGCTTATTCCTGAATCTTTCCTAGCTATACTCAAATAAGAAGGAATGAGTATCTAGTTGTTTTTTTACAGAGTGTTTTGATTGTAATTTTTTAAAATGTTAGCATGTAATAAAACAAATTTGTCCATGATACATGGATTTTCGTCTATTATCTTAACAAAATATGTTCAAAATAAACATCGTCCAGCCACTGGTTATTAGAACAGATTTGCCAGGTAGCTATGAAATTGGAGCAAAAGGTGTTGTGTTGAGTTTTAATAAATCTCAAGATGGAGGATCTGAAGCCAGGGTCTTAAAGCTATACTGAGGTTTTACTTTGATTTGCAAGGTAATGCTAATTTATGTCAGCATTGCTGAGGTCAGTGAGAAGACTCCATGGGATTAATTATCAAAGGAATACAAAAAGTTTTTATAATTAGAAAGGACAATGTCTGAAACATTACAAATAGATATCATTTGTCCAAGGGATAAATATGGCAAAGGATTACCCCTAAGAATGAAATTTAATTAACCAAAAAGTAAAATAACAAAATCATAGCTTTTTTTCTTTCATAGGGCTTTTCAGACCTTCTGAAAACATTTTGGGATCCCATGTGGATACCTACTAGTCTGAAGACATGCTCCATTTTAAAAACAAAGCAAAACATTGAAATATAAAACTGTTTTGAAGTGCAAGATTAAATTCACTAGTATGTAGGGAGTGGCATAAAAAATTTATGTTGTGCTCCATGTAAGTATTAATTAAGAGGTTGTGCAAACTTAAGAAGACCTCATACCCTTCCCAAGTCCCCTCGTCTTCATTGCTGTCAGCCCATATGCCTCTTCCCCCTTCCAGCTTCCTCAATCGATTGTGTTCAGTATCTGTTTGTGGTCTCGTTGCTAAACATAAAAATCAAGAGAGCAGATAAGAAGAAAAAGGAGAAAAAAGTCTGGGAAAAGAGGGGAGCAATGAGGAAGAGGGTAGTAGGTGAGAATATTTGTACAAAGAGTTTTAGAAATTCAAAAAAACCTTCTCCGTTTGTAGAAGGAGTGCCACTTGAAGGGGTCAGGTCTCCCTTAGCTACCACTGGCTGTGGTCACTAAGGGAACATTTCATACACAAAGCAATGTGAGATGGAAATGGAATTCCATCATACAGTTTTTATAGAGTATATCTATATTTTAATATGGTTACACTGTTATGCAGCAGTCTACAATATTTGTTTATCTAGTCACTTGCTTGATGTGAATATTTTCTTGTTTCACTCAGGCCCCTACCTATTTTATGCATTGGAATAATGGCTGTGTGGCAAGTCTTTCTTCTACTCTGTTAGAATACATTTAATCTGAACTAATACTCAGTTCTATTTGCAAGGTGCAGTTAACATAAAAATCAAAAGAATTATCTTGGCTCATATTTACTGGGAGCTTGCCACCTTCCTCTTATTTTGCCTTAAAATTCTGCCTTCAGTTACAAGTGCTATATCGAGCCTTATTGAAGGGCAGTTAAATGCCACTCTGACACCTGATTACATCAGGTCTCGGAAGCTAAGTCAGACCTGGTTAGTACTTGGATGGGAGGCCTCCTGGCAATACCGGGGCTGTAGGTTCTAGTCCTGAGGACTTCACTGTCACCGTCCAAGCTCACTTGGCCATGGCAGATGAATCTTAGGAGTTAAAGGGTGGGGCCAGTTTCATGCAGGCTGTGCCTCAATTAAAAAAAAAAAAATCCAGGCTCGAAGGACACACCCACGTGGGTAAAGCCTTTCCCAAATCTTTGTTTGGAAGCCTAGCCATGCTGATGATTGAACCTTATTGTAGCTTGGGAGCTGCTTTTCACATCTTATCAGCTAGAGTCAAAAGAGAAAGAAATAGCTCAAGCCTTTGAATTTACAACTGCACATTTGAACTGTTCTTTCACACTTTTACTATTATTCTTACTTCTTATTATTATTTTAAAAAGCCTTCCTCAGAAGAATATGAGATATGAGGGAGGTGACCCTTCTCTAGTTGGCAGTAGTAAGGTCACATCTGGAATTCTGAATTCATCAGTACAGGATAGACATAGGCATACTGGACATAGTCCAAGCAAGGCTCATGATGACTGAGGCATCTCTCCTCAGAAAAAAACTGAGAGAGCTGGAACTGTTTATCCTAGAGAAGACTCAGGGAGGATCTTGTTAGTGTATACAAATATTTGAAGAGAAGATGCATAGAGGACAGAGACAGGCTCTTTTCAGTGGTCTCCAGAGACAGGACCAAGGGCAACAAGTACAAACTGAAACACAGGAAGTTCTATGAGAACATATGAAAGCATTGTTTTACTGTGACAATGACCAAGTATACAGCGTTGAGTGATAAGAGGCAGTTCCTGCAGGTCCTTCTGAGCCGGGCAGTGAGAGAGGTCTGTTCACTCAGAGGGACTTGTGACGAAACACATTTTTTTGTGCAATTACAAGGCTTTTATAGGATTCTGAAGGGAAGGTGCTGGAACTTGGACAGGATTGTGCTATGGTCAATAATACAGACTCTGTCTGGAGGGAAGAACAAAGACAGTTTGTTGCAAACAGTTTCAGTATAATATAGGGTTAGTATAATTAAGAGGCTGGGTTATGCTAAACAGGGGATGGGTTATCCTAACTAAGCAATTACCGTATGTTAATCATGGGGAGAACAGGCATCTAGAGTTAATCCATTATTCATGAACACAACCTAAAGTGGAACAATAGGATGTTGCAAAACATGTTTCGGTACAGTGCAGGGAATATATAGAAATGGCAAATCTTGTCACATGCAAAGTCAGGAGATGGGCCAGTGTCTGCAGACTGGATTAAGTCTTATCTTCCTGGGGAGCCTTCCTGAGTCTTGATGTTTTGCAGTTTTGTACTCCAACAGGACTGGGTAAGGGCTCGGGGGAAGGGAGTGACTTGGATACTCCGCTAGCCAATAGGTGAAATGGAAAGATCAAACTCAATAGGAACCAAGGGATTGGGGATAGGCAGAGGAGATAAAACCACTGGGGTTAGGACAGAGGTGGAAACGCATAGAAGGGGCGGATGTGGTACTGGCAGCTGCATTGGCAAGTCAAGGCAGAGGTGATCCCAAACTAGGGCTGCACTGGCCCAACGTGCTGGGGGTAGCCCCAGTAGGTCCTGGCTGCTGCCGCTCGGGGGGACGTCCCACAGGTGGCACAGCCCCTACCCAGGAGACAGTCCCTGTGCCTAAGCGGCACGATGACTTATCAGGGAAAGTGCCGCAGGGAGAAGACACTATGGGGGTGGGAAGTGACAATAAAACATTTGGAACTAGAACCAGTATAGTAAAATGCGTAACTTTCAAACTCCCACAGCTAAAGTCTCTCATGTTTGTAGCTGGTCAGGTCCAGGTGCTTCCCAGTGCCGTCCTCCTCAGAGGTCCATTTTAGCGTTTTCCCACAATGAAGAACTGGCACAGTTTGTCCAGAGAGATTGTAAAGTTTCCAATGTCAGAGATAAGCCATCAGAACACGGGCCTGGCCAGCAAATTTTAGTTGACCCTGATTGTCTTAGTTTGAGGGAAAACCCAAAATGTTTATCCAAAAAAGAAAAAACAGAGGAGAGAATTCCTCCACAATATTTATGTCACTCCTTATTAAATGTAAGAAAAAGGAACTTTAATTAGAAAATGGATATAAGAAGGATAACTGTTATTAACTACTATACATATACATATACATATAACTGTAAACAGGCAAGAGCAAACTACTCCCTCAGCACCAAATGTAAAAACAACAGAAAAAAAGAACAACCCCCAAACGGTAGATTCCTCTTGGTGCAATTATATTTATGGACAGNGAGCGGCGACCAGGCTTGGAATGCCAAACCAGGAGAACAGCAGTGGCAAGAAAAAACCAGCTCACTAAAACAGCAGCAGTGATGAGCAGGAGAATGGCTTCTCTCCGACAGCAACACACACAGCTGCAGAGTTCCTCCAGAGCTGTGTATGTCCCCCCAAAACAAAAGAGACAGTGCAAACCCGTTTCCTGACACACCTTCCCCTAGTCTGCCCCCCACCCAAAACGATCAAGCAGGAATTGGTAGCAGTTGACTACTTCTTTTGTTAACTAATGGCATGGGGAATTAGTGGCAGGGAGAGAATTTTTCCTTTAACATCCCGAAACTGCAACACTGATTTAGCTGGGGGTTGGACAAGATGACTTTGAGGTCCCTTTCAATATTAACTGCTGTCATTGTGTGAGATTTTGCATCCCATATCAAAGCAAAATCAGTTGCAATTGGTGGACTCAGGAATATCCAATCTTAATAAGTGTGCAGGTGGTTTCTCCCTGACATATTCAGTGAGACTCATGTACCTAAAAATGCACACAACTCTATGTGTGTGTGTGAATTACCTTTTCTCCATGCTTGCTCTGTGGAGCAACTTGGGTTCAAGATTTGGCATTGAGGAGACACATACTCTTCTGCAGAAATTCAAGTTACCTAATAAAACATGGTCAACACAGAATAGGCATTTCTGTATAGCATGTATGCTTTAACCTGAAACAAAAGATAAAACTCTTTTCATATGGATAAAAAATAAATTCTTTTTTAGAAGAGATATATTCATATGAGCAATATTGTAGTTGTAGCTACATACAAACTGTGAAACATACTTTTAGATAGTAAAGCAACCTGCAAAATAAGAAGTTTTCATATGGGAATGAAAACCAATAAAGGTAAGACCCTAAGAAAAATCTATAATCCAGAACTGTTCATAAAACTTGGCATTTAAAAGCAACGTATAGATCTAAGCAGACATTAATTAATTTTCAGAACTCCTTTGAGCAGTTGGATGAGAAAATACTATTTAAGTTGGAGAAAATAAACCAAATACTTCATCTCCTGAGGCTGTATAACATTAAATCTGATATTTGTTTCTATTAGTATTTAATCTATATTTATGTTAATCATTAATTTAGTATCAGTACATCTGTTTGTTTCTAAGCTATATTTCAGTTATAGCCATGCACCCACTACAGAATTGCAGACTAACAATTTTTTCTCTGAAATGACTGCAGTAAGCAATAGTTGCTTACGCTTGTGTTCTTTTCTTCTTGCTTTCATATTATTTATTAGAGGATATAATAATGTTACATATAAATCACACTTAACTGGGTAGTGTTTCACAAGTATCAACCATTGGGTAACTTCATGAAGTACAAAATTGTAGTGATTAGAAATGGTTTTTGTTCTGCAAACCAACAGCACTGTTATTAAGAATGAGGCTAGCCTGGCAAGTTCCGTCGCATTCATATTAGCATCTGAAAGTCTTCCAGTGTTCAAGGAGTGGCCAGTCCACCCAACTTTTGTACAATCTCAACTACCAGAATATGTCAAACCACTTTCGCTATTAGAGTATTCTTGTCTAAATCTTTTGCATCAGATACTGTGAAAGTACATAGGAATAATAAAATGCCAGCTTGCTGTCATTCTTCTCAGACAAGATTTAAAGGGAGAGCTCAGGTCCAATAAGAAAGTCAGACTGGCCTTCAGACTTAATGGAAGAATATTGTGATGGCACAGATAAAGTGGGTTGTCATCTGAATGCACAGTTTTGTCTGTATTTTTTCTATTCCTTGGTTAGAATATTGTAGGCTCTGGGGACATGATGATAGCTTTCTATTTGCATATGGGCTCAAGGAATGCAAGAAGTTGTGTTTTGTCCTATCTGTGGTAGTAATTCCCTACATGCATATCCTCTAGCACAGGAAGGTGGGGGCCTCTGGATCCCAACTACACACCACTTGGCAGAGCTGGCAAGTGGGAGGGGAGTCATTGTTGCCAGCCTTTGCAACTTTATCTTGATCTTCATATATTTCGAATTTTCCTTAATCCCTTCCATGGGGGTTAAATGATTATCAGTGAATTTCCATTGCTGTTATACGTTTGGCTGATAGGTCTAAATTGGGCTTTGGAGTTCAGACCAGGCCTGGGATTGTCACCTGACTTGAGCTGAGCTGGGCTAGCTAACAGCTGACTTCTTCTAGCCAACGGTGTTGTATTCCATACCATGTTACGACATCATCTCAGAAGGTGTAAGAGCCGGTGTGTGGGAGTGGCTTAGTCAGTTCTGCCATGGCCTGGTGCAAGCCAAACGTGGTGCAGCTGCTGCCTCATTGGAGTGGGCCTTACTCCTGCTGTTGCCACTGCTTGCATTTTGAGTTCAGGGAAGTAGAAATATTTTGTTGTTACTCTTTCTGTTTCTTGCTAGGTGTCTTTTAGAGTGCTTATGAATCTAGAGTAATATACTTTGTATTAATTGGGGAGTGGGAGGTTATTTCTTGTTATATGTAACTTGTGTAAGTGTGTGTTATATTGTAGTTTTCTCTTGATTTTCTCTTTTCTGTATAAATACATATAGTTAGTTTCAGCATAAACCTGGTTTGGAGGGTTTTTCCCTCCTCACTCTGTCTCGGACAGTTGGCATACTGCCAGCTCAACTTGAGAAAATTGTTTCTAGAAAAAATAAAATGTTCTCATGCTTACAGAGAAAAGATTAAAGACATGACCTAAATATATTCAGAAGGTAAATTAAAAATATGTTTAAAAAAATAAAATAGAGAAAAAAATGTTTGGGGTTTACGGATCACAATATTTTGGGAAGGTAATTATGGTGCATTTTCTGATACTAGATGACTCCAGTGCTCTTTGAAGGGGAAAAGGTGCATTGTCCCAGATGCAGTAGTCAAAATCTATTGATTATTGTGGGTTTTAATCTAGCATTTTGTTCATTACTCACAAAATCCTTTCTTCCTACTAACTTCTGGTTTCAGAATAAAATGCATCTCATATTTTGAATCTCTTCCTGTAACACAGAATTTGCAGCACTCTGTATCAGAATTCAAAGTCATCTGCAGAAACATTACAAATTCTCATTTCGGTGAACTGTGTATAAAGATACGGATTAACTTTAGTCAAAGCTTTTGCATTTGTGACTAACACCAGTGTGAGAAGTCATTTTAATCTGCTGCTCTTCTCATGCACAGAGTGATTGTGGTGAAGTGATTTAGAAGGGAATTGCTAGAAAGAATTTAACTGCTCTAACATAGACAGATGGACAAGGGTTTAACATTAATAACTGGAGATGCATGCGTATGGATGTGGAAGGGGAAAAAGGTTTCATTTTTATTAGAAATAAAGTCAGCAAAAACTCAGCACAGGAATTTATATGTAATGATGTAGACACAGAAAATCAGCATTGAATATAGCTCCAACAGAAGCTTAAAATTAAGTCAATCCTCTGGTTAGATATGCGATCACTACTTGTGCAATCAGCCGTGCAGTAGTACTAAGATGAGTTGAGAAGGATTTACTGACTGAGGCCAAGTCTTGTCCAAGAAGCCTTTTTGGGTGTAGATTAATGTGGAAATGACTTTTGCATGCCTCAGTAAACTAGTGCATTAGGAGTAAAGACTTTGCTAAAATGCATTACAAAGGCCATTTTGCCAGTACTAGAGAGAACAGTTGGTGACCCTTTCTGCAGCAGAATGCTGTGCAGGTTTCCACTGCTGAATAGACTGGGATTGAACAAGTTGAGGATTTAATAAAAATGAGCCTTTTAAAGTATTATTTCAATTTTTATTAGGTAAAAGACATTCCAGCCTTGGAAAAAAGTCAATATATGGTGATTGATAATGTATTTTAAAAAATACTACATGAAAGAGGAATGCACTAAAGTTAAACAAGTGACTTTCTTTAACAGAAAGAAAGCTGTGAGCAACAACTGATCAAATAAGGAGAGGTTAACAAATAGGAAAAAAGAGAGACAAATAAGTCATAAAGGAGGACTGGCTAGACACAGTCCAATGCTATGACAAAGAGTAGAGCATAATATGTTTGGGGTGGGGTGGGGGGGTGTTGGTGAAGTATTTCACAAAACACAGGTTGTATTCATATTCCCATCCAATTTTTGACCAACTAAAAAGATCCTGGACAAATTTTTAAAATCTTAAATAATTTTAGAAGTTCTGAACTAAATTACTACAAAGTGAAAAGAAATATGATTTCTTTATTTGGTATTGAATAACCAACACACCCACCATGGCGTTTCAGGAAAATACCTACTTAATGTGTCAAATTCAGAAAAGCAATTTGAATTGCAGGTGCTTCTGAGGTTGGCAGCATAGCCTAAGCTATTACCCGTTTCTGGGTAATGCTTTCTGGCATCCACTTGGTTGTTCAGTTTGAAATACTATCATGTACACTAAAAAACTGCTTAGCCCATGTAAGTCTTAGAAAATATAAATTTAACCTAGTGTTGAAAACATCGTGGGGAAGTGTAACACTGATATACTTGTGTATTTTCAGTCATAGGTTTCAGTAAAGAGGGAACAAGCTCATGGAAGAGAAATCTTTAGAGAATTCCTTCATTCCTCCTTGGGGGACTATGAAATTAAAATGGCTGCTAGAGGCTGGAGAAGAGGTATAATACATTTTTGCCTCATTCCTAGACTGCAACTACATGTGAACTAGGGTGCATACATACCGCACTCCTCACTATCTGTTCCTAGAAAGCTCTATGTGGACTCTGGTAGAGGTACAGTAGAGGACTTAGACAGACCTTTGATCTGATCCCTCTGGGTATATCAAATATATATACTGAAAAGGCAAAATGGAAAATTACATTCAGGCTTCATAAAACATTTTTAGAGTATAAAATAAAGTTTTGTGTGAAAAATAGGGGTTTGGACAACTTCAATTATTTGGGGAAATTATTTTTTATTTCTTCAACTAAAAACAGAAAACAAAAGTTAAGCTACGGCTATGAAAGGAACACGTAGCTATTTGTCTCCAATTTCTGACAGATTATGTGGAATGGCTAATGAAAGGAAATAGTTGCAGAGACTTTGCTGCAGAAGTGAGCATCTCCTTGGAGGCACCCAGCAGAGAACATACCCTCAGTGCTAACTGCAGTCTATGCTAACTATGTGTGATTACTGCTCTGGTTATGATATTCCCAGCAAGATGACAGACTGGAACAGAGCTACCATACAGGTATTTGCTCAGCCAAGGGAAAGAAATGCCTTGTGTCATATTTCAATGACCTTATCTTATTTCTGGCCTGAATGGGAAAACAACATTAGAGTTTTAACTCCTTTTGTTAGAGAGACAATTTCTGCTACTAGCAAGAGTACTGAAATAGCTTGCAAGTTTAAGAATGAAGAGTTTTTCAGAAAAGTAAAGAATATGCGCAGATAATACCTCAATACAAGATCAGAATAACTGACATATAAATCAATTCCTTTTTATATTTCCACATGAAAGAAGCTGGATCAGCTGGATAAACTGAATCTGACTTGATGACTTCTATATGGGAGAAATTTTGTTGCATGGCAGTATAATAGCAAAATACAGTGCCTAAATGCAACCAGAAGCCCCAGATATTACCCCAGGTATCCATTGGAATAGACCATATCATGACTTGATAACATTATCAGTTAATAGAATTGCCTGTTTCATACCCAGTTAACAGAGGGTGGGAATTGTGTGAGACTGTCCAATGGAGGCCACAGCTGTCAGGACAGATCAGGAAAGACATTCAGTGAAAGAGACCAGCATGAAAGATCCTTATATGTTGTACTCTTCGGGACACATCTAGCCTTTAGATCATCTCACTTGAAGCATATTGCCTTTTCCTATAGACTGCTCAGAAAATCCATGATCCAGAAAGCTGATATCTATAACAATCACACAGAGCTATGTGAATCATTGTCTTCTCTCTCTCTGCAGTTATTTAGAAGAAAGAGAGATCAGAAGGAACCTGTAAAAATCAGTCTTATTGAATATTTGTAAACCACAGAGATTAGTGACATTTATCTATAACTGCACTTTCACAAGTATTTAAAGCTCAAGGCGACACTGTCAACAGACGAAACCACACAAAATAGCATCCTTTTCACAATGACAAAATTGTTTGGCTGAGGCATGTCTGTCAGATGAAGAAAAAGACAAGGAGAGAAAACATGTCTGAATTTGGAGTTACTTATCCCAGCAGGGTCCGTAGCTCATTCACACTTTGCCAAATCACACCCTGTGCCTGCCTCCTTTCCCTGACTCATTCCTGTAATTCTGGGTCCTGTGGGGAAATCCTGTAGACGCATAATGGCTTCCTGGCTCAAATCTGTAAAAACTTTCTGCTTTGCATGAACAGGGACCCTGACTGTCCCTCTTCCACTCTGGATTCACTAGATTTCTAGATTTCTGATATGTAGTCCTTTAAAACAAGATTACGTTTAATCCACTCATTTATCTGTAAATCTGATGCATGTATTTCTTCTGTGTATGAAAGCAAATCAAGAGCATCTCACTAGCTAAATTTGGTTACTGAACAACAGTAACTTTTTCTTCTGATCAGTAGGAGTAGCAAAATTATTAGTGAGGCAAAAGAATAGTTTCAAAGGGACCATTTCTCTGCTTAGCAAACCTATTACTATAGACAAGTAAATATTTTAGTATAAACACTTTTTCAAGTATTTCTTTTTTCATAACTTTTATTATAATATTTAATATTTTATACCAAGGTACATGGTTTGTTGTTTCTTGTTTTTGTTTCTTTTTTTTTTAAGAAAAACAGTTTATCCATGTGACTTTAATTCTGATTTTAGTGAATCGGTCATTTGGTTGAAAGACAGTATATTTGTCTTCTTTTGCACTTTAAGAAAAACAATGATTATGGGCCTTTGACCTCTTTAGGCTTTCAATTCCAGAGGGAAAAAGTGACAAAACGCTGACAGCTCACAAACTAAAGAGATACAGCCTTGGTTGGTTTGGTTTCTTTTTGATTGTTCCGTTTGGTTGGTTCAGTTTTTGTATTTAAATCTGCAGAATTATAACATTTGCTGTTTGAAATAGATGCATATTTTCTAGGTCACTCAAAAATATTGAACTTCATTTTCATAGTTCTTTACTATTTTTGTTATTCTGTGAAGGCTTGTAGAGCACTAGCTGGTTGGCTTAGGAGTGCACAATGGTAGTGTGCTATTCCTCCTTTTCAGCTGTTCTAAGTGTTGTGAAAGGCTTCTCGAAATAAAGAAGAAAAGTCAGCCTTTTCCTTTAGGATGTCTGTAACAAGGGATAAAATGAAGAAGAGTACAGAAAAATTTTAAGGAACAGAAACTGTGTGTTGGGACAGGACTAAAAGAAATAAATCTGTGTTAATATCTGGAAACACAAAGGTGAATGCAAGTTCTTATGTGGGAAGAGATTTGTATATTTTTGCCCATATGCTTCAATTTGAGAACTCAGGAAGTTCAGTAAGAATAATGTGTAGGATATCTCATTAAATCACAGGTTTGACTCAGTTTTTATGCTGTTAGTGGAATATACTTAATTTATGGCATTATGAATAAAGCTTAATGGGAGATGAATTACAAAGATGAGTTAACAGACTTCTTTCCTACAGAATTACAAATCCTACTGTGTATCTCTCAATGCCCCCTACAAACTGAATACCCTCTCATTACCAGTAGATTGCAACTGTTCATAATGCGCCTGCTAACTAATATTTTCCAGCTTAATTTTGAAGACAGAGTCCTCCTCCTTCAAATTTATCATCAGTTAATCATTAGTTGCTTGTACTACAATTCTAATTTCACAGAGAACAACTCCATTCATCTCAAGTAGGCTAAATCCCTGTCTACTTGAGCTTGCTTGCATGGTGCATCTCTCAGATAGTTCTCCAAGATTTAAAGACTCAGGAAATTGAGCTATTTTTTTCATGAAGTCGAGTGATTTCCCCAGGCTTCCCTTACCTACCTCAATTAGAATTATTTTTTATACTTAACATGTATACTACTATTCAGTGTAAAAAATCCCTAAAATATTGATTATTGCAATTAATAAAACTGTTTTTCAAGCGTGGGTGCAGCTCCGATCAAAATACTATTTTCAATTGCAAAGGAAAATCTTTTGCACTTAGTTCAAAACTGATCATAAGATTGGCATGGTTTTGGAGGTGAACGGGAAAAAACTTTTAATTTAAAACTAAATGTTTAGTCTGTACTTTGTTGCTGGCTGTCCACACTGGAGAATACTCTACCTTTTTTATATGTTCAAGTAGGAAAATATATTTGTTTATCATGTGTGTATTTTAATTAAAGTCCTGTTTCCTACCTTACATTTATTAAGTCATCTTTTTCCAAAGTTCGTTGTATAGTTCTATCACAGCAAATTTGTTGTGAGTCAAATACAGAACCACCTATTTGTATTCAGCAGCTTATTGTTTAAGTTTGTATAGGTTTTGTGTGTTTGTTGGCTCAAAATTGCTTGTAGATTGTAAGTGGGGAAAGATCCATGGAAAATAGTTTGTCTTCATATCAAAATAAGAGTACCATAAACTTCAACCCTTTTGTTTCTGATGATCATATCCAATTTGGCCATTAAACCTTATCTTTCATTGTTCAAGGTTGTCTTCATTTTTCTTCTGTTCTTGCACTTTGTTTAAGTGATACTTCACCAACCACAAAAGAAGGAGTGAGAGCAAATGTTGAATGAAACTGTCATCAAAACCTTTTCCTAAGGCATATCATCAGTGATTTAGACACCATTTGTTTGTTAGATTTCAAGAATAAATTGTTGCTTCTTCATTAAGCCACTCAATTTCTACATGTGCATTTCCAAGGTGCCAGTGCCACACGTGTCATAAAACACCCATGTATATGATGCAGCATTTCTGTCAAAAAATTTAGTAACAGTAGGAAATTCCAGTGAGAAATTCCACAATAAAAGCGTTCCAAATATACTGTTATTGAGTGATACTGATATACATATAACAGGAAAAAATGTTT
>VWZD01008817.1:115752-127315 GCA_013396695.1 Sakesphorus luctuosus
CATATAACAGGAAAAAATGTTTAAGCATAATAACTATTCTCCCTATGCCTCTATTTTCATTTTTCTTATGATTCTTGCTGTTTTATGAAAAATAATTGAATACATGATACATTGAAAATAATACAACTGTATTTGCATCAATCCCTCTCTTCTTTGTATAACTGTCCATTACTTTGATTTGCTTAGGGTAAATTGGTTCACTATCTTAATCAGATGAGTCAGCATTCAAACAAATTTTAGGTTTTAATCAATTTATTGAATGCATAGATTAAATCTAAAATTAATTCAGCATCCTGATGGGATGAACTTAAATTCAAAT
This sequence comes from Sakesphorus luctuosus, assembly GCA_013396695.1. NCBI lineage: Eukaryota > Metazoa > Chordata > Aves > Passeriformes > Thamnophilidae > Sakesphorus > Sakesphorus luctuosus. Next base: position 116,072 of record VWZD01008817.1, read on the forward strand.
TAGTATTTGATCAGATTTTATTTTTCTATTGACTCATATTTTATGCAACCATGTTGAGGTAGAATTTAATTATTAATAAGGCATACAACCTTATAAATCAACCATGAAAACATCACTCACATTAGAAATCACCCTAGACTATTTTGTTTTGTTTAAAAATACGTAATTGCACTGTTTAGATCATATTCTCCTTACAGGCATTTTACTTTGTTAGTTGTCAAGAAAAGCAGGTCATCTACAGCTCTTAAACATTTCTCATATGCGTCCTTATTCTCCATAGTGCTGAGGTCTTGCAGCATCTACTCAGGCATATGAGAGCTGATAAAAACTAGATAAACTAGATCTAATAGTATTATGCTGTAAAAGGGAAAAAATAGCTAATATATGCTAGGCAAGTGGAGTTCTTCCCTATGTGCCCAGAGTTTCTACCCTCTTATCTCACTGACATCAAAAGCAAACTCGTGTTCATTTCAGTCGAGTAGAATGTCACCTATTGCAGTTTTCTTTGATGAATATGACATATAGACCTCATCCTAGGCATTTTCAGTCAAGAAGCCAATGGATGGTGTGAATATTTAGTCCTTGGGCAGACACAGACAGTCACACATATTTAGAAAGAGGACTAGCCTTTTCCTTTCCAGCTACCAAGATGTAGGTACCTGCATTAGGTACCTGATGTTTTTCAACCATGTTGAGAAGTGGAAGCATCTGTGAACTTTGAAGAGAGACAAAAGTTTCCATAAATTAATTCATAAATATAAGGAAAAAGCATAATGCCAATATAGTGGATACGCTAGAACATAGTAATTCAACATAATATATTTTATCAGTGTTGAAATTTAGGAACATTTTAGAAAATATATATGAAATGTTTTCTTCCAAAACTGTTCAATAATAATTAATAAAGCTTTTGAATTTCTAGCCAATCAATCTGAAAATTCAAGAAGGTTGTAAGAATTTTGGAAAGAACTTCTCAGACTGACTTCTTCTTGCTTCAATGTATAGAGAAATAGAAAGAATTTGCTACAAGTTACATTGATATATGAGGTTAATGACTACAAGTGGTAAAGTCCATGACTTAGTTGAAATAAACAAAAAAGATTTTTATATTAATCAAAATTGCAAGACATGAGAGCTTGTAAAGCTCCATGAGCATACTGCATATGAAAGACCATCCTAATTTTTTCTCTTCACGCAAAACCATTTAATCTCTAGATTATTGTGTTTTACACTGCAAAAATATCCCTTTAGAGTACTTGAAATTCTGATGGAACTGATGTTTAGTCAGTGCTTTTCTATTTCTACCATATCTTTATCCCTATTTTGTTCTCAAAATCATATCTTCATGCAAGTAGCAAAAAATATAACACTTAAATAATTTTAAAACTTATTAAGGGGTTCTTGCAAAATACTAACCAAAATCTGTTATAGTAACACAAGTGAATGGAATAGGACATATCCCCTACTTAGTCTTCTACCTAGAGAACTTTCCAAAACAATTTTATTGTTCATAATTTAGCTCTATACACTCTTCTTACCAAATAAGTAACAATGTCTTTATGACATTTTGCTAACCTCTTGGCTTGAAAGGCAAGCTGTGGTAGTAAATTCCAAAGCCTAAAATCACACTTTGTGAGAGAGAGTAATTCTTTTCATCCTGACTTGATATTTTTCAGTCTCACTGAGTGATTCCTTGTTCCTTTGCTGAAAGGAGAACCAGAGTTCCTCTCTTGTTATCTCCTTGCAAATTATCATTTTATATGATATTGTCATGAATCTTCTTACTCCATACCTTTCTAAGGCCAGTAATCGAAATCTGTTAAACCATTCCTTCATTTCAAATTGGAATTTGTAGGAATTTTCCAAGGCTGATATTCATTGTTATTGCCAGGCACTGATGTTTTTACACAGATTCTTTTTAATTTATTTTTTATATAGGAAGAATGATACTCTACAGTTTCTCAGCCTAAAGCAAACTTGTATAGTGTGTTTTCTGTGGACAAGTATAGATATTTTTGGTATGTTTACTCAGCTAAAATATTTTACTGATGTCCAAGTTACAGGGGCCAGGACTAGTTTATCACTATGTGGGTATAACCAAAACTGTGTATTCTACGCACTCTATGTAATTTTTCATGAACTGTCAATGATGGATCATTTGTAGCAGCTGCCCAGGGCACGCCTGATACCTCAGGCTACAAGCTGGGTGTTAAAGAAAAGGGAAGTGTTTCTGTCTTCACACCAGTAACTCAGCTGTGATAACTTCCCTATAGGGAAGCTTTAGCACCTTCACACCCACCCTTAGAGGTCATGTCTGCTAATGGGCCTCCAAGGACTGGCATAGTAGGCAGTTGCAATGACCTAGACCATCAAAGATTCTCAAAACATCCCATGACCCACAAAGTTAAATCACCCATTGTGAAACACCTTGCCCTGTGGGAGGTACTGGGCATTCCCACCTGAACCTGAGCATACATAATCTTCAGGTTTGGGGAATTCTGGTACCAATTGTAGGATCCAGGGTAGAACCAGAACCTCAACAGGACTGCAACTGCCACTCTCAACAAGACTGCAAGCATCACCCTTACCAAGAGATTTCTTTTCTTTTTTTACTTTTCACTCAGGGGGACCACTTTGAGCTCAGCACAGGGGCTAATGAACACTGTTCATATCCCATGGTGCTGGGTTATACATCTGGTTTTTTGTGGGTTAAAACCAGTTTTTCTCTGTATCATTTTATTTATTGTAATCTTTTTAGTAAATTGTAACTCTGACTTGTAATCTCTTTTGATTTGGGCTAATTTCTCCCACCGTTTTACCCTTAAACCAGCACATCTAAGCAGAGGCTTTCATTTAATTACCACAACTTGAAAAGTACTGTCATTTAGAACCCAGAAATTGTATGTTCATATTCTTCCTTTAGTTAGAAATACTTACAGTTTATCAATACTGAATGTTATGTGGCATTAAGTTATTTTTTCTGGCCACTCTGAAGTTAGTCACACTCTTTTGTACAGTAAACTCTTACAGGTAATTCTCCCTTTTAGCATATTTTGACTGCTTTTTTAACTTCTGGTAAGGTATGTTACTGAGAATAAGTCAGAAAGCAGCTGGATGCAATTTATGTTTACTTGATTTGAAGGTGTGGACTGAAGCAGCTAAGTTGTATCAGGGAATTTGTTTAACAGACTTTACCTTGTGTAAAATTTTTTAGTTCAGAAAACATAGCCTTATCTGAATTTTTTTTACCATCAGTGGTACAATGGCTTANACTGCCACTCTCAACAAGACTGCAAGCATCACCCTTACCAAGAGATTTCTTTTCTTTTTTTACTTTTCACTCAGGGGGACCACTTTGAGCTCAGCACAGGGGCTAATGAACACTGTTCATATCCCATGGTGCTGGGTTATACATCTGGTTTTTTGTGGGTTAAAACCAGTTTTTCTCTGTATCATTTTATTTATTGTAATCTTTTTAGTAAATTGTAACTCTGACTTGTAATCTCTTTTGATTTGGGCTAATTTCTCCCACCGTTTTACCCTTAAACCAGCACATCTAAGCAGAGGCTTTCATTTAATTACCACAACTTGAAAAGTACTGTCATTTAGAACCCAGAAATTGTATGTTCATATTCTTCCTTTAGTTAGAAATACTTACAGTTTATCAATACTGAATGTTATGTGGCATTAAGTTATTTTTTCTGGCCACTCTGAAGTTAGTCACACTCTTTTGTACAGTAAACTCTTACAGGTAATTCTCCCTTTTAGCATATTTTGACTGCTTTTTTAACTTCTGGTAAGGTATGTTACTGAGAATAAGTCAGAAAGCAGCTGGATGCAATTTATGTTTACTTGATTTGAAGGTGTGGACTGAAGCAGCTAAGTTGTATCAGGGAATTTGTTTAACAGACTTTACCTTGTGTAAAATTTTTTAGTTCAGAAAACATAGCCTTATCTGAATTTTTTTTACCATCAGTGGTACAATGGCTTACGGCAAAGGTTAGTCTTCACTGGTTTATCCTGCCCCAGACCTGCTTCTTTGAACTTAGCAGTTTTCCAGAATAATTTTACTCAACAAGTTGTGCCAGGAGATACTTTTATGGGTTAATGTCTCTGCTGTTAAAGGAATTGCTCAACTAAGAAAATCAGGAGAGGTGCTTACTTAAAGAAATTGGTAGCTGACATTGTCAAATGCATGAGATGTTAGTCTGTTATCTTAACTATGTTATTGGTACAGCTGTGGGTAACTAATGTAACTGTTCCTGTTTCAAAATATGAATTTGTTTTCTACAAGGACATGGCCTTCCTGGAAAGGAGCTCAGTGCTTGAAATAGGAGCTGCTGTTGTGTTGCCTGGCTTGCCCTGGCTGCTAGAACCTCCCCTCCCACCACTGGGAAAGCCCAGGCCTTGCAGCCCCTGGGTGCTGTCACACAAACATAAGCATCAGAAACTCAGCAAGGAGCTCAAACACCTCTATTTAATTACATTAGGAATGGTTGGGGTTTTTTTTAGTTTTGTTAAATAGAGGTATCTGCTGGCCCAGGGTCACCCTGTGTGCAGAAGCTCACAGCCTTAGGCAACCCAAATGCTGACACTTTGAAAGACAACCTGGGAAATGAATGTTGATCTTGGGAAGTGAGTGGGAGGACTTTGAGTTGTGGCTGACATCCTGGAAGTAAACCTTCTCCAATTAGAAACAGCACAGGAAACCTCCAGTGTTATCCTATTGATGGTTATTGGTGATTCTGATCTGTAAGATGGATACTGCATGGTTTTGAAATATTGTGAATTAGAACTGCAGTGTTGTCTCTCCCTGTGGTTGCTTTTCTGGTACTTCACTACAGAGATACTTTCACCACTGGTGATTTCAGTCAGAGATTTCCAATATCAGCTGAACAGGATCACAGGTTTTAGGGGTTTTTGTAGGCAGAATTGACAGGATAAAATGGGGGGGAAACCCAACTTACATGAATCTTCTCTGCAAGCTTCCTTTTAAGAAATATTTTCATTCCTCTGATATACCAGAGGAAGGTGTAAGCAACTAAATTATAATATGAAAACTTTGATCAGGAAACCTGTAGATTTGAGTGGTAATTAGCTGAGAGATTTTTAAATGTATTTTTCATTTCTGTTGCCACTAATTCTGTTGAAACAAAATCAGTCCTTCCACAAGCTGACTCCTCTCTGTTTTTCTTGGGCAGTTGGATTCTACCTGATAGGAGAGAGAGGCCAGAGCAGCTTTGTGTACCTTTTTGGGGGCTGCAAGACAGTGACTGTAGCCAGAGCTGTAAATCAGAGAAATCCAAGAGGACTTTAGGTTTGCAATGGCCTTCTAGGCCTCTACAGTGCCTGCAGTCAAGCCATTTCTCTCACTTCTGGAATGCTCAGCAGTTGTGTATTAACTTCATGTAGCCTGTACACCTAAATAGCTGTCCTTGGAGCTCTGATGGTTCTTGCTGTAGCATTTTTACTTAAATTATGATACAGTTGTATGAATAATTCTTTGTCAAATCCCTTCAACTGAAATCTGGGAGAAATAGTCAACATACTGTAGAGAAACTGTATTGTATTTTCTATATGTTTTGTGAATCACTTGCTGACTGTGGTTCAGAGGGGGATTATCTCTAGAAAAAGGTGGAAATGTGAAAGTGACAACTTCTCACTTTTATTATACCTTATTTCAGATCAGATAAAGTCCAGGTGACAATCACATCTTACATGAGCTACAAGCAGTTTCCTCCCTAAGTTTTTGATCTATACCCTTTGCCTTCTCTGAGGTGACATTTATTTGACAAGATCCTGTTCAACGTCAGGGCCCTTCAAGCACTATTAGGTTTTAATGGTATATCTGGACCACAGCAAAGTCTTTGACACTGTCTCCCACAGCATACTGCTGAAAAAGCTGGCAGCCTGTGGCGTGGACAGGGGCACTCTCTGCTGGGTTAAGAGCTGGCTGGATTGCAGGGCCCAGAGAGTGCTGGTGAATGGGGCTGTATCCAGCTGGCAGCCGGTCACCAGTGGTGTCCCCCAGGGATCAGTGTTGGGCCCAGCTTTGTTTAACATCTTTATTGATGATTTAGATGTGGGGATTGAGTCCATCATTAGCAAGTTTGCAGATGACACCAAGTTTGGAGGGAGTGTCGACCTACTGGACGGAAGGAGGGCTCTGCAGAAGGATCTTGATAGGCTAGAGAGATGGGCTGATTCCAATGGGATGAGGTTTAACAAGGCCAAGTGCCAGGTCCTGCACTTTGGCCACAAGAACCCCATGCAGCACTACAAGCCGAGCACAGAGTGGGCGGAGAGCAGCCAAACAGAAAGGGACCTGGGGGTTTGGATTGACAGGAGGCTGAACATGAGCTAGTAATGTGCCCAGGTGGCCAAGAAGGCCAATGGGATCTTGGCCTGTGTCAAGAATAGTGTGGCCAGCAGGACCAGGGAAGTGATCCTTCCTCTGTACTCAGCGCTGGCGAGGCCACAACTTGAGTATTGTGTTCAGTTCTGGGCCCCTCAGTTCAGGAAAGATACTGAGGGGCTGGAGCAGGTCCAGAAAAGAGCAACAAGGCTGGTGAAAGGACTTGAGCACAAGTCCTATGAGGAAAGGCTGAGGGAGCTGGGGTTGTTTAGCCTGGAGAAGAGGAGACTCAGGGGAGACCTTATCACTCTGTACAACTACCTGAAAGGATGCTGTAGCCAGCTGGGGATTGGTCTCTTCTCTCAGGCAACCAACAGTAGGACAAGAGGGCATGAGCTTAAGCTCTGCCAGGGGAGGTTTAGGTTGGATATCAGGAAGAAGTTCTTTACAGAGAGAGTGATCAGGCATTGGAATGCCCTGCCCAGGGAGGAGGTGGATTCTCCAACCCTGGAGGTTTTTAAGGGGAGACTGAACATGGCACTAAGTGCCATGATCTAGTAATCAAAGTCGGGTTGGATTAAGGGTTCTACTTGATCTCGGAGATCACTTCCAACCCAACTGATTCTATGATTCTATGATCTGCCTCAGCTGGGATTCCCCACACCCATGTGTCATGGGGTTCCATTTGAGCTCTGCCTGAGATATTTGTTCCTTCCCTGGATGATGTTGCAGTTGTAATTGAATTTAGTCTTGTTCTCTCATAAGCCTGAGTTCCTGTAATTTTCACGAAGCTAACTTTGCACCTTGCCCCTTATGATCCTTGGATGCTTGGACCTGTTGTCCTCATTAATCTTGTTCAGGTACTGTGGGTCACTAAAAGGGGTGATTGTGGGGTCACCTTGACTCGTGGCTCATATTCCTCTTTGTGAAGAATCCTGCTTTTTTACTTCACAACACCCAGGACACAAATAATAATTTAATTTCACTGCAATACTTTTTCAAGAAAAACATATTAGGCACATGCTTAATTGTTATAGTAAGGCTATGAGGAATAATCTTAGAAAGTTACCTCTCACAACCAAAACTAGTTTTTTGTTTCAAGAGTACAGAGGAACCAAGGGAAACGAGTGTGTTTTCAGGCTTGCCTGGCAGGAGTGTTCCCAGTCAACTCATGGCTTGCCTACATGGCACTGGTCTATAAAAGAAAAGATAGAAGATGAATTAATGTACATCATAAAACCAGTTGTTTCAGGAGTGGCTTTTTTAGGCTATTGTTCACTGTCAGATTTTGTTCCCAAAAATCCAAGTTTATTAAGATTTCTCATTGAAGCTCTGGAAGAAAATTTAAATCAAGAGCCTATAAAATTTTAGTGTACTGTTTATCAGAATGTGTGCATGTTGCAGAAACAGAATAACAATTCTATATTGACATGTGATCTACAATATAACTATTGGTCAGCTGCTGTATAGTTACACACTGACTGAGAGAAATAGTGACTAATGCTGGTAAATCTATTTTCTATAAAAAGTAATAAAGAAACTTATAAGTATTTTCCTCTGAAAGTTTAAAACTTTCAGGATCCAGGAAAACTTCAGATAGTTATTTTTAAAAAGAGTCTGTTTTCACAAATTAAAGTCTTCCTGAACAGGATAGAGATATTTTAGTCTGTCAGCAAGAGATAAAACACTTTAATATTAAGTACTGAAACCCCCTTCTGTGCTGTTTTGCAATGTAATCATGACATAATATAAAACAGGATTACAAAAAGACTTTTGACCTTTTGTGATTTAGTTTGTTATTCTCCAGTAATTAATTATGAAGGAAACAACACATGGAGGAAAGAAATAAATCTGTTTAAAATATTCTATTACAGCTAAATAAATCTATTTGGATGGTTACTCTTGTCTGGGCATAATTTTAGGAGACAGTGAAATCTTATTCAGTACTCTTTAAAATTTGTTTTCTAAGCAGGTTTGAAAATGTGTTGGTTTATGATCAGCTGTAAAAGTTTGTAGACATATTCTACAATTTTCTAAAAATGTTTATAGTGAATGTGTATCAAGTTATGCTTCCATCTAAATAAAGAGTTTGTAAAGTCATTGGGAAGACTGTAAAACCTCCCATCTAAGAGGGAGACAGAAGTAGAAGAGCATGTTTTTGAAATTGTGGGTTTTTTTTCTGAGGGTTATTGGAAGGAATTTTACAGGAAATTTTTGTTTCCAGAGGTCCTAGCTGTCAGGGTTTTCGGTACAGCTGGCTAGCCTGAAATAACTTAAGTGGAATTTCAATGATTAATGAAAGATTACTCAACATCACATTCTTGTGCCTGCTATTCTGACCCTCTCCAAGTCTAAAGATCAGGGGTTTCAGGCACTTTGGAGCTACCTCATTCTTCTTATGTATATTCTGGCCCATTGAGAAGGAAGTTAATTTTGTTTCTGACTGTCATAATACTGTTTGCTTTCAGGATATCACTTTGCAAAGACACTTTGTGTATTTATCACTCTTCTGGATTTGTCTGTAAGTTGAAAATTGGTGGTGTCTGTAAAGGATATGCATCCATTCATATACATTGTCTCCATTAATGGAGTCTTTACTTATGGCCTTTTACTTATGTGAATAAAAATTATAGAATAAGAATTATAATGGTTTGCTGTGTGACACAATCTAATAGGCTCAGACAGAGGAGGTGTGGTTTCTATTTTTATTTTTGTTTTTATTATGGTGTGACTTAGTCCCAATCTCTCCAATTCCTATTTTATATTTAAAAGAGTAAATAATGATGCCAACCTTTGCATCATGGTTTTGAATCCAAAAAGATTCTAGGAAATAATTGGTTAAGATCAGGCCCAGATGTTTTCAATTGTTCTTACTGTTGGATCATCCACAGTTAGAGCTGGTTGACAGAAACCAATCCAGATAGTTGTTTCAGGATGTTAAGCCTCAAATTTGGAACTTCTAAAATGGAATGGAGTAATAATTTGTCTTATGGGTATTAGGCACAGAAGTTTAAAGCTATAGTAAGGTATTGAATTTCCAATGTAAATTGTTGTTCCTATCTAACATTCTTTAGAAACATCAATTTACAGGTGCTCAATTCTGAAATATAAATATATTTCTCTTTGATTATTTGATCCAAGGCTTTTCCTACTGAAATGTATCCATCTTGTTCAGTAATTGCACTGGGCTGTCATGTTCATGGAACTCTTGAGTTCTCCAGCCTCTCCTTGTAAGGAGCTTCTCCCAATTCAATGATCTCTGTACTGATATTCATGTTTTTGCCTATGAACATCTTAGCTTAATGAAACAAGAAATGTTTCCCTACTGTAAGGCAGATGAGGAATTGTTTGAAAGGCATAGGAAGACCCTCTATTTTACAGAAAGAGCACTAGAGGATTTGAGTTGAGAAAGAATTGCAAAGCATATGGTGTTTGTTTCAGTAGTCAGTGTTTTGGGCGAGTAGATTATCTCAGCAAAAGCAAATATTCGAGTATGTGGAATAATCCAGAAATAGAGAACTTTAAAGAGAAGAAATAAAATATTCAGGCTAGATCTGAAAAGGAATTTTTTTGCAAGAGCAGTTGTCCTAGTGATTCCTTTAAGCTACTAATAGCTGTGATTCCTTCCACAAGGGGGAGATGTGTAGCATGGTATGTTTATTCAGTATTTGTTCCTGTGCTTTAATACATTAATTATTGCATCTAAGTCCAAATATTGATCTACTAATTTTTTATGAGTTTATGTTTACTGTCACTGAAAATTCAACATTTTTGCAAACATTAAACCTTTTTTTTTTTTCTCTCCAGAAGCTTTGGAAGATATTTTAGTCTCATTGTTAAAACAGGATGAAAAAAGAGCCAAAACTGCCAGGACTTGGTTAGTGAGGGTCCTTAACGTTGCATAACTTTTCTTTGGTAATAACTGATACCAGTGACACAAGGCTGACCTGAAATTAGGACAATCCCTGATATATTTCTAAACAGACAGCTAGATTTTCTTGATTTTTTGTAGCTTAATAGAATATCACATATTTCTTTATGGCAATTGACCAGCTGCCTTAGCAAAATTTCATCCTGAGTCACAAAAGATTGTGAAAACCTCAACTAATAAGAAAAATTTACACTGATAGATCTAATCCTAATATTAGACATTTTATTTGTTCTGTCTACACTGATTTCAGCAATGCATCTGCTTTTTCAGTTAAAAGTTTTACACTTTAATGTTATGCCTGTACTTTTTTTCAGCAACTTATAGTACATTTTCCTGAAGAAATTTCTCCTTGACTCATACATACATGTGTGTACACACACTTTCACACTAGTCTTGTAAATAGTTATGCAGGTTATTTTAACTGCAGCAACAGTATCTGTTAAAAATTCTTGTGGTTGTCAACAAACATAGCAATGTATTAAAGTATTCATTAATGATGCTTCTAGTTATATTAAATAGAAAGCTAATAAATATTGTATGGGAAAACATGCCATTAAATATCTAACTAGAATCTTCAGTGTGCATTTACATGAAGTCAAGTACTCAAGATCTGATTACAAGCTCTTGAACATAGAAAGAAGATGTCCATTAAAATCAGATTCTATTCTGACACTGAAAGGCCTCATTAAACTCTTACTGTCAGTATCATGGAACAGGTTGCTCAGAGAAGTTGTGGATGCCTCATCCCTGGAGGTGTTTAAGGTGAGATTGGATGGGACTCTGAGAAACTTGGTCCAGTGAAAGTTGTCCCTGCGCATGGTAGGTGGATTGGAATGACATGGTCTTTAAAGTCCCTTCCAACAACTTCCAACAACTTCATGATTCTACAATTCATTAAAAAAAAAGTTACTGTCTGTAAATACCAAAGTTAATACCCACCCCACCCTACCCCCCCACC
>VWZD01008817.1:136293-179131 GCA_013396695.1 Sakesphorus luctuosus
GTATTTCTAGTGTGGAGCAAAAAATACAAATGAAATTATAGCACCACTTCTAAAATTCAAATATATTAGAAGACAGTCTTATGACATGTTCAAATTACCTCCTGTGGTTATATATTAATGTAAAATTATTAATATTTTATCTTCTGGTGTTTTTCAGAAATATTTGCATAAATAATGAAAGCTTCACAAGCCAAGGGAGTTGAGTGTCAAAGCATGCCTTCTAACAGTCTTCTGATGCTGTGTTCAGTAGGCTGTGGTTAGTTGTTCCTTTTTTAAGTACTGAAGCTAACATAAAACATTCTGAAGCTTTTCTCTCTTCAATGATTCTGCTCCCAGAAGAAAATGAAAGGCTGCATTTCTACAACATTTTCTATTTGATTCTTTCCTTAAACAGCTGTATGTAAGACAAAATCTCCCTTTGTACCACCATTTAACTCTAATTCCTATTTGAAAATGCTGTAATCATAGTCACTTCTTCAGTGGCTTTGTGCCCAACAATAAAGAAAATAAAATTTGAGCTAAAAATGTCTATTCTTCATGTACCCAGTTGTTTCTAGTTACAGGCTGATTAAAATCAAGATTTTCATTCATGCTACTTTGTCAGTAGTTCATGGACACAGTCTACCTTCACTCTCAGAGTTTTTCTGAAACTAGGTTCTCTCTCCCTAGCACAATCCTTGTTTGTACTTACTTATTTCTGTGGTCACAAAGATGCATGGGTATCAGTTTCCTGTGCTTATTGTTCTTCGTTGAGACTAAAAGGATTCAGGTGGGTCTTGAGCAGTTTAACAGTACCTTGTGTCCTATTAGAGTGGAAAGGAATAGCCACAGTCGATTAAAAACCTATTTTTTTTATGATCATTTTTTTGATTTGTTAGTTTTTTGATTTAAGCACAAGGCTTTTTTTTTTTTTTTTTTTGGAAACTCTCCTGAAACTCTAGACAGGTTTATTTCAAAGTCATTAGTAACCTAATTTTTCCTCTGTCTTTGACAGTCTTCTGAAAAAGGAAGGAACGCTTTTGTACTTTTATGATGTTCCTCTAATTTTCCTCTTTATAGGTCCTTCCATGTACTAGTGAAGTCAATGAGCAGTTGATTATGCATTTCTACATTGCTCCTTGGGAAAGTTCAGTCCTCTTCAATAAGACCTGAGTTGTATTTTTATGCAGGAAAACACTTTTTGTTATAGGATATATTAACAGTTGGGCAGTTCTTGAACCTCTTTTACCTATTCACGAGATCTAATAAAAAATCTTGTTTAAGTACAGCTCTTCAAATATGTAATAACTTTTTATGGTTAATGGTAGGAATTTATACTTACCTGTTAATTATTTGTGCCTAGTGCACTTCCATGTCTATTTCTTCATGAAGAACATATATTTTTGAGTATCTATTTACATGCTTGATTGATGTTAAGTTCAACTTGGAGTGTGCCTTTCCCCATACTGGCTAGAGAGTGGTAAAGTTTGAGTCTATGTTTCTTTTATAAATTTTAACACCTGGAGAATGCACTAATATATCAAAATCATTGCTGATGTCTCTGTTAGCAGGCATCATACTTTTGTTTTTTAATAATTGGAAATACCTATTTTCTATCTTTAGCAGTGCTACTTCAACAGTAATGTTGTTTTCTCTAGTATGTTACCTTGCTTCAATATATTAGACATACAATTTCTGACATCTCACTTCTGGTAATATGTCTGTATTTCTGAAGATTAGAGAGAACAATTCATTGCTAGGACAGTCCTAAGACCAACTCTTTTTATTTGTTTTTATTTTTTCTAAAGGCAAGAAAAAAAATCTCCCTTTGGAATATGGATGCTAAAAAATTCTAATTCTTCTCATGAAAAAATCCCCAGTTTTGAAGAAATGTCACCTCCAGCCCCCAATTTCCAACACCCTTAGATTAAGTCTTGGTATCCTTCTGCGTGAAGTGATTAGGAAATTTAGATAAACAGTGCTTTTCACATTTTAAAAACTACACTGTAAGGTGTCAAAATTTAAAAGTGAAAGTGTTATTTCCAGAGCAAAGCTGTTAAGTGTTGAAAAGAGAAATAGAGAGAGAAAAAATCCCAAAATAGCTGAAGAGGGATCTTTTCAATTTCATGAATAATAGTATATAACATAGTTATTGCAACAGAATAGGACAGATACAAAAGATCCAGATATTTTATTTCTTTCTAAGAGTCTTACTTTGCTATTTCCTAATGATGTTGCAGTCAAATATTGGAGAAAAAAAATANACCTTTGGACTGAATAATTTTTAACCACCAAGCACAATAAAAAGGAAGTTTGTTTCTTCTGTCATGAGCAACTGCAAGGGGTTGGTTGCAGTTCTAAAGAGGTCTTCAGTTTTATCTTTTATTGACTAAAGTTAGACATTTGGATTTGTGTTAAAAACTTCTTTGTTAGATTCAGCCAGATGGCAAATCATAATGAAGTGTTAAGAATCCTCTCTTTTTCTCTGTTCTGTCTTCTTTTTAATGCAGAGCGTCTATTCATTTCGGCGTAAAATTGTACTATTTACATGCAAGTTCACTCAAAGGTTGTGCTTGTCCTGGAGTTGGATGTTTCACCATATGGAGTAGGAGACATGTGTCACTTGAAAGCCCATAACCCTGGCGGTGGGGTTGAGCAGCAGCTACTTTTTGTGTAGTTTTCCTGTTATTAATGATTCTGCACATGTATCTTGGTGATATTTTTCAGTCACATATCTGTGTAGAGCTGGGTCACTACTCCCATGCAGAGTCACTGGAAGGAAGAGCTAAATTAGGATTTGAGGCTTCTATGTTCAGATGCCTGGCTATTTAAAGAACTCTTTGGAGAATGAGTGCTATATGTAGGTATAGCTAGATCCTTAATGTCCTGAGGGAATGGGTGGGAATGCATGCAGTTACAAAATCTAAATTTTAGATTAGTAGCCAGAATCTAAATGTCCTCAAGGAATGTTTGAGAGAGAATCTTAAACATAAGCCAGGCACAGGGGGAATTCTCATGACAAGTGGTTTCTGATTTAAAAATATAAATTAGTAGACACCAGGAAAATTTAATTTATTGCACGTACACAATGAATTCTGTATTAAGTAACTCAGGAAAATGGTGTAAGAATTAATACAATGAAAACTTCTGTTTCTGAAAACTGTATAAAAATTTTGGACTAAGAACTAAACTAAAAAATAATTTATAATAAAAATTATCTACTCTCTTTTGATCACTCGATCTTAAAAGCTTTTGATCACTTGATCTTCCTTTAGGTCACATTACAAGGGAAACAAGCAGAAGGAGCTCAAAGCTAGTGTTCATGCACTGGCTGTGTCATCACTGGGATGGTGCTTGTTTGTACCTTATGGGACCAAAGTCCTGTAAAGGTTGGTACAGGCTTCTTAGAGAGATGGTGTGGGGGTTGTTCACTGGCCTCAAGGGCACAGATTGCTTTGTACAATGGCTGCAAGGCTTGATGAGAGGTCCTGCTTAGGGTCAGAGGGATTTGAAGGTGACTTCTCAACACCACCAAAATGAGGTGATTGAACAACTGGAAGACAAAGTATAATAACTAAAATGAAATCAACCTTTAATGGATTAGGCTTTAAAATTTTTGAAAAATACAGATGGAGGAAAATATATATGAGGAAAAAAGATTGAAATCAAAACTGAGACTCTAGTTCAGCTGTTAAGTGGAAGGATAGTCATTGGGAAAGTGAGTTCCAGGCCTTGAATTCATCCTATCAGAAAATTTTGAATCCAGTCTTTTGGCTCTTCTTACACTGAAGGATGCTGATATTCTCTGTGTGACTTTGGGCCATCCAAAGTACAGGATTACTTTAATAAGATGCCAGAATGATACATTGACAATGACAGTGCATTTAACTCAAAGATGGCCCTCAAATTAGAGATGGGACCCAGAAATATAGGATTTATAGAATATAATAGCTTTTGTATCTATTCCTACACTTCATCATTGAATCAGCCCAGCTGGAAACTCAACTGAGAAATGCTTCATATTGGAGACCTGCAGGGGAAATATGAGCTGTAAATGCAGTAGACACATTTTGCTGGCTTCTATTTTTGTTTGATTTTAAACATTATTAATTAGATTTTTAAAAATTTAACATGAATACAGAGCTGTTATTTCTAATGTAAGATTACTACAGTGAACAGCCAATGAAAACTTATTTTTGGAACAAGGGCTGTCAAGAGCCATTCCCATCTCATGGATAGAAAAAACACTAATTTCCATTGATGCAAGATATTGCCTACCTGGGGATTGTATATGTGTCATTGCATACTGTGACTTACGACCATTAAAATTTAAGATATTCAGAAGATTTAGGTTAAAAAAAAAAAGCTTTATTTTTGCTGAGGTGAAGCTTCTGTCGTGCTATTATGGTCCAATTTGACAAATATGAACAACTGATCATGTACTTTGAGGACAAAAATAGAAAACTATAAAAAAAGTATAAGGAGAATACTTTTTTGCTATGCATGAGAACACTTCACATGTACATGACTGTAACATTAGTTAAGGAGAACACACCTTGATATTTGTTTTCTCCTCTACTTTTTCTGGGAATAGTTAAATGAATTAATATAACTAATAGTTCAGGAGTGGGTTGTGGTTTTTTTTTTAAAGCTGGATTTATCTTTCTGTGTTTTTATGTTGTAGCACAATTATTGTCTTCAGTATTTCCATTGTCCTCGTTCAGCAGGTGGGACCAGTTGTCACTGTGTGGGGGTGATCAAAGCTGTGTATTCTACCCCCTCTATTCATTCCCAAGGTCAATGGCCCATTTGCAGCAGCTTCCCAGGGAGTCGTTAGCAACTCCACTCCCAGCCTGAGGGGGCGTAGGTGCTAATGGGCCATCAACAGTTCAAAAATACCCCATGACTCACAGAGTTAATCACCCATTGTGTGAGTCCCCGCCCCGGGGGAGGGACTGGGTGCTCCCTGAGGGTACAAAAAGGGGTAGGTAAGAAGACCACGGGAACCTTTTCGTTCGACCCAGAGGAGCAGCAGGACCTCGACAGGAGGAGACCACCACTCTGGACCAGCCATCACCTGCACCAACGGGTTTGTCACTTCCTTTTGCTTTGGACTTGGGGAAGCCACACGGGGCTTTGGGTTTGTACCCCAGGGCACTGGGTTACACTGCTGGGTTTTGGGAGTTGAAAGCAATTTCGCTTTGCGTTAGTGCATTTACTGTATTATTATTATTAAATTGTAGCTCTGACTTATAATCTCTCTTGTGTTGAGCTCATTTCTCCTGCTGGTTTACCTCTAAACCAGCACATCCATTTTTTTTTTTTTGCCATAGCACAGGGAAAAATTATTCTTTTGAGAATGCTGCTGTTTGTGCAATAAATGGTATATCTGTGAAGACTATGGAGTTATATGTGGAAAATCTTTTAAATTGCTATAATTCTTGATCAATTTTTGAGTTTGGTCATTATGTAGAGCCACTCTATAGTGAATTAAAGGGCTTGCCATTTGCTTATTGTCTTGGGTTGAGCTGACAAAATGCCAACTGTCCAATACAGAGTCAAAGCCTCCCTATCCCCGCTGAGAAAAGGGAGAAAGAAAAAAAAAACAACTGGCGGCTCTAAGATTTAAACTTAAACTAATTATATATATTTATAGAGAAAGGAGAAAATTTTTAAAAAAAACTACAATAGAACACTCACTTACACAAGTTAGATATAACAACTATTTTCTACCTCCCTCTGAAAACAGATTTCATTATTCTAGATTCATAAAGCACTTCAAAAGACACCCAGCAAAGCAAAAGAAAGAGAACAAAAATAAAATATTTCTACTTCCCTGAACTGAAACAAAATGTGAAGTAGTGGCAGCAGCAGCAAGACCCAGGACAGCAGTACAACGTCAGTGTGTCCTACCTCTACTGCAGCCATCATGCCAACTGAGAGAACACTCCTACTCTACTGTATTTACATCTCATGTTTGCGTCACCTGGTATGAAATATTTCTTTGGTTACTTATGTCAGGTGATACCTGTCTCTCCTAATCTACATAGATTCTCTGAGCCTGCTATATTGAGGCATAAAACTAAAGCCAAAACTACCACACATATATATACAATGGACTGTCTTGGTTTGGACCTCAATGAAAAGGAAAAGTCTACAGTGCTAATGTGCTGTATACATTTAGAGTAAAACTTTGCACTACAGTCATCAGCACAGTGTCTTGCTTCTATTTTCCTTGTACGAGCTCCTACTTTTCATATTAGTGGTACATTACGCCACCTAGGCACTGCAAGAGCATATAATTGAGACATCTCCCTTTTTTCTGCTTTCTGGTTTTTAATGTGTGCTCAACCTTTCAGGCTTAGGTTAAAAGTACTAAACTCCCATATAGCCTCACTGTATTTCCTTGTTTCAACTCTGCTAAACTTTACTGGAATTTCTTATCCTTTTCCAATCCCAAAGGTACTCAATTTAATTGGGGTATCTTCCCATACTTAAGCAATCTTTCAAACAAAAAAAGTCTCTCATACTCAGAGAAGCATTACATCTCTATGTATTTATGGTTATACTATGTTGACTTGTCCTTTCTGAAACTTCGAGGGTTTACTGTGACACGTCCTTTCTCTTCAATGAAAAGAGGAAATAAAATTCAATTTAATTTTCACTTCAGTTCATATGGAAATGAACCTATTCATCCTTCTATAATTGACTTTCTGCTCCAAATTTAGCGATGAAAACTGGGAGACAGAAGACTGATTTCAAGAAAAGCAGTAGATGCTTTCAGAAAAAGAAGCCTTCTGCTGTAGTTGACCTACTATGCTGGGATTTTTTTGTCATGTACAGAAGACATGCTTTGCAAGAGCTTTTTGGGTCAAAAATCCTAGATCTTTTCAAATTGACTTAGATTAGGAAATTATCAGATCTAATGCTGAAAGTAGCTCTTCATTATGTCATAGCAAATAATTGTGATGTTTCATGTTAGGCTTGGTCACCTCTATTGGCATGTTGACTTCTGTCATGATACTTAAACAAACGCCTTGTCATGGCTGTATTGCATTTTAACAATTTTACCTGAATAGCAAACTGATTTTTGATTTTAAGTCATAAAAATCAAAATACTGATGCTTTAAAGAGAAAAAGTTGTACCAGCCTCATGCAAAAGATTTTTGCAAATTTCTTACATGTTTATATTTAGCATGTAAGAGATATTTGTAGGGCAGGGTAGAATGGAGTGTTACAGGCATATGTCTTAAAATAACTTCTCTATAGTTTTCATTAAGGAAGTACTTTATGTGATGTATTCCCACACCTCAAAAGTAATATTTTTTGTCCTCTGTTCTCATAGTTTTTGTGCATTCCCTTGTACTGGAATCAGACACTGATATTAATTGAAAATATTTCTATTGGGGTCACCCTTTGTCAGGATAATGTAGATTAGCATTGTGGTGGTCAGAGGAGGCAGAGACAACTCAGGCTGCAGTGTGATCAGAAAGCTCACTGAAGAGAAAGTACTTTATTTTTAGTAATAGCTTCACTTTTATCCGCTCCTGCATATAACATGCCAGCACACTATTGTTCAATAGCTCACCCAACATACATGGAAAGATTTTACTGCTTACCAGGCATCCACATTCTATAGGTAGGTCTCTGGTCCTTAAGGATGCATTCATCAGTCATTTCAGACCTTAAGAGATCCACATACACACTGTCACCCCGACATGTTTCTGATATTTATATAAAATTTTCATCATGAACATACTAAGAATGTGTATATTCAGCTATTTCAAAGTTGTTTTTGAAAAATCCTTTTTAAATAATGGTCAGAACTGTACAAATGGCAGAGTGCATTGGATAGGACAAGTGCAGAGAACCAGCAGCATAAAAATCTATTTGCATTTTAGATTTGTCTCCTCTCAGTCATCTTTATGATCCATGATGAGTGGGAAAAAGCAGTTATTTTTCCTCCTTTGAACATTTTCTTTTTTGTGAAGAGTCCACCACACAGTTGAGATTTTTTTGATCAACATGCATTTCTCACTGCAATACCCAATATTTTTCATAAATTTTAACATATAATGGAACAGGCAAGACATTAGAGAGATATGTCAAAGTCACTCGTGTTCCTATGCAAAGCCTCTGTGTCTTTGTAGATATCTTTGTCTCGTCACAAGGAACTAGGATATTTCAGATAATAGGAAGCCTTACTATGTAGCTCCCATGTAGTTTTCAAATAGTGTTTTCTCAACTCATGGATCTGTCACCTTCCATTGATTTTTGTAGATGAGTATCCAGTTTCAGTGAACATCAGAAAAATAATTAATCTCATGCACCGTAGCTGTTGCTTGCTTTCCCACTAATAATCTTTATACCAATTCACAAAGCAGCAGTTATGAACTCCTTGAACAATTACTGTTAGTCCTTGCTGCTACCCCTATTTACACAGAGGCAGTCAGTGATTAGGATGCTACAGACTAAGGCTAGCTTATGGAGTCCCGCTTTTAGCTTGGTGAGTCTTTTTCAAACTGGTATTTGACTTGTACTAAAAAATAAAGATTTATCCAAGTACATGAATAGATAGAGTTCAGTGCTATTTAAAAAGTGGATCTGCTAAAAACTAGACTAAAACCATCCTCAGTCTTAATATTTCACCGAAGAAATGGTGGCTTTTAATGATAATTAACAGAGCATAACATCTAAAATTGCAGCATATTTGTTATAGTTTCAGAACTTTCATGGAATTTTCTCTCCCTACCAACACACCATTTGGGAGCTAACGCCCAACCCCCCCACACTATTAGCTAAAAAAAGTAGTGTCCGATTGCTTTGCATTTCAACTTAATGATTGGGGGAGGTGAGGCGGGCGAGGGGAGAGAGGTTTCTTCCTGTTACTGGAAACACTTCTCTGCTTCAGCTTTGGTGTGGGTGAGAGCCCCATTTTGCTGGGCTGGTGGAGGCACTTTGAGCTCCCTTTGGTTTGGGTTCCCCACCAGCTCTATGTGACTGATGCTGTTTTTCAAAGACACAGAGAGAGAGACAAAGAGAGGAGAGTCACTGCCACCTTAGATTTGCTATGGACTTTTCCTGAGGGCCAGTTTCATCTGCAGAAAAATGCCTAAAGATCACCACCACCCCGACACTCCACTGCTGCTCTTTGAACAAAGGACAAGGAGTATTTACACTGCCCATGGGAAAAGGTTCCATCCCATCCCTTTGTGGCTGCCATTCCCACATGAGTTACCAGAGGGAGAGACAGCATCTCTCCTTACCTTTTCTCTTTGTTTCACTGGAATACCAGGAAGTGACTCGCATGGTCACAGCCTCCCAAGGCACAGCATCACCCCCCTGCTGTCTGCAAATAGAACTGCACTGAGGAGAGTAGAGAGAGAACCAATTTAAAGTTTTGGTTATTGTGTTGCTGTTTGTTCTGTTTTTCGTTATATATATATATATACATATAAAAAAGTATATATTAGTTAAGAACTGTTAACCTTTTCTATACATGTTCTAATTAAAATATATTTCAAAGGTTGTGGTGGGTTTTTTGAAAGAGGCCCCGTACCTAGTCCAGACAGACATTTACCTTTCTTCTAAACTAGGACAATATTTCTTCATAGTTTTTTATGCTAAATGGCTAGAAAGACTCAGATGTATTCCTAGATGAATTACTAACAAATGTGTATTATTAATAGGTGGAAAAGCAAATATTTATCTGGAAATTTTTATTATTTTTTCTGTATAAACTTGGAATACTTCCTATTTCATTATACATCTCCTGTTACATCACAATCTGTAATTTTATACTGTGATATTAACAGGTTAATTTTAATTAATTTATGTATCATAAACACAGATAAAACCTTTCAAAGTGTATCTTAGCTGCACTTAATCATCTTTTTAAGATGTATTCTAATTCTATGAATGCACCCAATATAAATGGTGCTCTGTAAGAATGATCAGGAAAGTATTTATTACGTACATTTATAAGACAACATGCTTAAATTTAAAGGCCAGCTATTTCCTTCAAAAAGCCTTTGTTGTCTGGAGAAGTTGATAAGGAAAAATTTGAATTCTGATCAGATGCTTGCAGCAAGGACCAGCAGTAAGTACTCTTTTATTAGAGAAATCATGGAAAATAAAAGTGTGTAATTATAGCTTCATCTTTTGATGAGTGCATGTGTTGATTTCAATGAAAATAGTATTTTTTAAAACTTTCCAGTTTAGATTGAGGCACTGTGGTGGTTTAAAGGTAAACTGGCAGGAGAAATGAACCCAGAACAAAAGAGATTATAAGTCAGAGTTACAACTTAATAACAATATTACAATAAATGCAATGGCACAAAGAGAAATTGGGCTTAACCCACAAAACCCAGAAGTAGAACCCAGTACCCTGGGGCACAAACACAATGGGGTTTGTTAGCCCTGTGCTGAGCCCCACGTGATTCTTCCAAGTCCAAAGTAGAAGGAGGTGAAGAACCTGTTGGTGCAGCTGACAGTTGCACTCCGGTCAAGAGTGGTGGTCTCCTCCTGTCAAGGTTCTGGTCCTACTCTGGATTTGCTGAGTGGCTCCCCAGTCCCAAAAAACCTGAGATTATATACTCTCTGATTCAAGTGGAACTGCCCAGTACCTTCCCCAGAGTGGAGAGTTCCACAGTGGGTGATCTGACTCTGTGAGTCATGGGGTATTATTGGAATTATTGATGGCCCATTAGCAGACACTCCCCCTCAGGCTGGGTGTGAAGGGGCTAACAACTTCCTGGAGGGGAGTTATCACAGTTATTATCTCACAGGCTTCTTTAGCACCCAGCTTGTAGCCTGAGGAGTTGGGTGTGTCCTGGGCAGCTGCTGCAAATGGTCCATATTCAATAGTTCATGAGAAATGACATAGAGGGTTTTAGAATACACAGCTTTGGTCACACCCACACAGTGATAAACTGGTCCCAGCTTGCTGAACTAGTGTTGGTACAGAAAAATCAGGGGTGAGCAAATCAGATCTATATAAGACCCTGTGAGACTGAAAGCAGCCAAGAATAACCAAAGTTGCAGCTGCTGTGCTGACCATCAGAGGAGAAATCTTTCCCTGGGAGTTCTTAGCAACTCCCTGGAGGTTTCTCATGAGAGCTCAGGTTTCTCAGAGCACACCAGAGGTGTTTCTGAAAACAGTCAGGATGAGTTCATCAAAACATTGGACTTGTGAGATATGGATTATAACCTATTAGAGTTTGAAGTGAAATGGTGTGAGGTTCAATTTAGCCAATAGAACCCAGCTTTAACCCTATATAAACCATGTGCAGTGTGAAATAAAGGGCATTCACTTGATCACAATGATCTGTGTGTGATGTCCGTATGTGTCCACCCTGATTTATTGTCTACTTTAAAGTAGGACAGGTATGTTTGAGAATAACATTCAGGGTTTGACTTTGGTAGAGTGTAAGGAATAATATTTTGCTACATTCTAAAAAAAGAAGACAATTATACAAAGATAATTCAAATAGAAAAACAGGAAATAATATATTGTGGTTTCAGTGCAAGAAAATACTTGGGGTTGTTTGTGAAAGAGGGTTCCTTTACAGCATGAGAGATGTTTAGTAATTTCAGATGGCTGTATCTTACCAGGACTATACCTATCCAGCTGTCTGACTGTAGCACTTTACCAGCAGCTGGATGACCTGTCTTTCTATTTGTGAGTGAATGAATTTTGTCTAGGAATCACTGAAAACAACTATTTATTAAATAGTAAAAAATCCTATTCTAATGCATTATAACCTCTGAAAAATGATCAAGTACAATGTATCTCTGTTTGACTTTGAAATACAATAATTCTAGTAGCCTAGAAAATGGAGTTCTTTGAGCCTGTTATGATCAGGTTCTTTAAAATTATTGGAAAAATATCTCTGCCCAAATTAAGGTTTAAAAGAGATGATATGCCAAAGTCAATAGTATGAATTTTTATTTAACAGTAAATGTGAAGAGAAATAGAAAGAAATTGGAAAAAAGAAAAAAGGAGGAGAGAAGAGTGACAGAAAGACAGATTAAGGAGAAAAAATATCACTACTTTGTAGATCCTGGTAGTGTCCCATTAATCCCCCTCTTGTGGTCTTCTTGGTGAGGAGAGTCTCAGTCTTGTTTAAGTGATGGTTGCAATCTGGATCCATCAAGGGAAACCCAGGGGGGTCAGGGGAAAAGCCCATGGTGGTGAAGGAAGTCCCATGTGGTGGAAGGAGAAGCCTATGTGTGTACGAATTCCAGGATGGTGGGGGAAGGAAGTCCATAAAGCTGAGAGTGGTAAGTCTCGTGTCTTGAGGGAAGAAAACTAAGCACTGAGTGAAGTCCATGACATCTTTTATTTGGCTTAGGCTAGGTGGGAACACCCCCACTGGATAGGAATTTTTACATTGGCTGTTGTAATAGTGGATCATGGGACACTTCAGGAGTTTTGATATCTTTTAAGATGTTACAGCTTCCAGTTAGTTCAGCACAGGTGAATCAATTATGGCTCATCAGCAGAGATGAATATCTTCAGGCTATGTGTGAATTGTGTTGATGCTTTCCTGGAGGGGCGTTATCACAGCTGAGTCATTTGTGTGAGGACAAAGAAACACTACCCTCTCTTGCAGGACTTGCCTCTTTTGTTATCTTGTTCAATACCCAGCTTGTAACCTCAGGTGGCAGGTGTGCACCCTCAGCACCTGGGTTACTTTGCACATTTTCAGCTTGCATCTTGATTGTCTGAGCCATTAGCATGCCTGTCTTTAACACCTGTGAATACATTTTTTCCTGGGATAAGTGGACAGTAGTACCACCCTTATCTTGTCTCAAGTTCCTGTCATAGTCCTAATTAATAGGCATATTCAGGGAGGGGTAAGCTTCAATGACCAATTGCTTCTTTGCCCAGTTTGCTACAGTGGAAAAACCTCCTTCAGTGATTTTAGCAATGTTTAAGCCATAAATCATTTCAGTGTCTCACAGAGGTGAAAAGATAGTTCTTGTATACATAGATCACATGAGTAGTGTTTTTTTCCTCAGAAGGTTAAGTGTGATTTAGTTTTAGTAATACCCACACATTGTCTTCTAATCAGTTAACGACAGGAAGAATTTACTATGATCATGGACTGCTGAGTTTCAATGCAATTTTTAAAGTTTCAGTAGTTACCTGAATCTACTTGCATATTGTGCAATTCTAAGACTTCCAATGGGATTTGATAGCACTTTTTGTTACTTCTTTCCAGGTTGTTTATTGGTTTACTGGCATTTTACCCATTGTACGTTTCGGAGAACACAGTTCAATATATTTCTGTGAAATCAAAGAGGAAACAGGCTTGGGAAATAGTCGCGACTGAATACTGTGAAAGAAATATTACAAGGTATTGTTATTGCAATTACATTTTCAAATGCAGAGAAGGCACTGAAAGTTGGGCTTGTAAGCTCATCTCAACTTTAAACTCCACGTATGCATTATAAAAATTGTGAAAGTTGGAAACAACAGTAAAATTCCTTTTTTTTTTTTTATGCTTCTAAAGTAACAGTCCATAGCTGTATTCAAAGCAATCTTGTATTATTTTGGTAAGCCAGGCACATTTCAAGGTTTTTATTCCTGTTAGTTCTGCAGAGTATTGTCTGAGTGAACGTCACCATCATTGATTGGTCTGATTGTCAAGATGTTTACATGAGTAACAAGGCATTACAGCAACAATAAATCTGCAGTGGTGAAATGCTAATACAATGTGCAGGGATTGAATTTACCAGGCTAAATTCTATATTTGCTTGCATACTTGCAGTCTGAAACTGTTCCTCAAAGGCTACAATAATAAGGGGAAGGAGCAGAGCTACTTTTGACTAATGTGGGGACTGATACTTTTCTGTATCGCCGAAAGTAGCAGAACAATGGAGACCCACGATTGAGTTTCTTCTATCTCAAATGTACTGAATGGCCTTCACTTAAAAATGTGGATATGATTCTTTCAGGACAATACCACCTATTGGATATATTCCTTTGGAAAAGTGGCACTTGATAGAGCACTGATATGCTAGCAAGTCTGACAAGGATAAGGGAAACACATCACCATTGTTTTGAACTTGCTGCAACCTCAGACTTCCTGATTGCAGGCATTGTAGTAGAGGTGTTATGGTATAGAGATTGTTTTCAACCAATCTATTTTGAAATAAATTTTTATATGCAAATATGTAGATATGCAATTACACACATATATTGCAAATATATTTCTGTAATCAGGAAAGCCCAGAATTTAATTACATTATCCAGAAAGTAACAGGTGTAAAACCAGCAAAACAAGAAACATTAAAATGGAATTGTGTGAAGAAGGAGTGGAGGAAGGGAAGCAACAATGGTTAATTTGTTTATACTAAACTGGCAAGAATAGTAATCTGCTGTTGAAGACACTTTCAACTGAAGGGTTCCCAAACCCTTTTACATATAAGCTAAAAGACAGAACAGTGCAAGCTTGGCTTCATTTTCTGGCAGAGGGATTCATGAGAAAACTTAGCCAGGCTTTACAAAGCAATGAGGATGCATTTTGTTTTCTTTCCCCCCTGTCAGCGTAAGAGGCTTCTGAGCTTATTCACTACTGCACTTCCTTTTCATAGGGAATAGTAAGGCTCTTTTCTGTGTAGGGCAATTAATGCAACCAGAACCTTTTATTATTCAGGAAAAAAACCTAGAAGATAATTCATGTGAACCTGTGCACCTACATAATTAACCAACCCTTAAAAAAAAAAAAAAAAGGTTAGAATAGGTGACAGTACAAGTACCAGAGAGGGTAGGAGTGACAAAAGAGAAGAGATAACTAAATCTTTTAAATAATTTTTATCTATTACAGATGGAAATAAAAGAGAATCTGTTCTGATTTAAAGGTAAACTGGCGGGAGAAATGAATGCAGCTCAAGAGAGATTACAAATCAGAGTTACAATTTACTAAAAACATTACAATAAATAAAATGATACAGAGAAAAACTGGTTTTAACCCACAAAAAACAGATGTATAACCCAGCACTTTGGGATACGAACAGAATGGTGTTGTGCTGAGCACCACATGGTCCCCCTGAGTAAAAAGTAAAAGGAAGAGTAACCTGTTGGTGAGGATAATGGTTGCAGTCTTGTTGAGGTTCTGGTTCTCCTCTGGATCTAACAAGTGGCACCAGAAATCCCAAACCCTGAGGATTATATAGGCTCAGGTTCAGGTGGGAATGCCCAGTACCTCTCACAGGGTGAGCAGTTTCACAATGGGTGATTTAACTCTGTGAGTCATGGGATATTTTGGGAATCTTTAATGGTCTAGGTCATTACAACTGCCTATTATGCCATTCCTTGGCCCATTGGCAAACATGACCCCTAAGGGTGGGTATGAAGGTGCTAAAGCCTCCCCAGAGGGGAGTTATCACAGCTGAGTTATTGGTGTGAAGACAGAAACACTCCTCTGTCTCATGGGGTTCTTTAACACCCAGCCTGTAGCCTGAGGTGTCAGGTGTGCCCTGGGCATCTGCTGCAAATGATCGTTTATTGAAACAATAGAATAGAACAGGATAGAATGCAGTTTTGGTTATACCCACATAGTGCCAAATTAGTCCTGGCCCTTGTAACTAGGACAGAATCAGTGAAAGGATGTAAGAAAAGAGAGTCAATGTTGTAACTATTAAAATTTTTTTGTGATTTTTTTTCCCCTTCTCATTGCAGTTGATCTGAAAGGAAAGATACAAAATATATATTCAATTTCTATTAAAAGGAGTTAAATGAAACTTATAAAGTTAAGAATTTGGGAAATGTGTTTCATTTAGAACAAAGTCTGACAAAATTTTTGTATGAGAATAGATGTGAAATGGATTCCAGGAGATATATTCATTAATCTAGTCCTTGTTAATATTTCTTCTACTGTAAGTCACCGTTTTCTTGAAATGAGTTGTTTGTGATTAATTTTTTGGATCAGATGAGAATGGTTAATGTAGCCAATTACTTTATGGAGCTTCTTGGGAGTAAGAAGGTGTCTAAATACAGATACATGTATATTCCAGTCTGTAGGAAAGGAAATTCTGTTGGACTGCCTCCTGTTTAGTGTGAAAGAATGGCAATTTAATAATAATGTTGTTTTCAAATTTTCACAGACTGAGGTGAACAGAGATTGGTGTGAGGTTTGTGTGGAGGGGAATAATTTGACTGGTGCAATCCAGCAATTTAACTAGTCCTTTGGCATGAGAGGAGAAGCAGAAGAAAACCCGCATCATAGCTCCTTCATTTCTTGGCTTTTAATGGTGTGATACACATGCTCTACACTTCATAGGATTAGGGGAGGTTCACCATGCCAGACCAGAACAAAGTAACTACATTTAAATTACATTTGCCTACAGGTTGTGTGTATGTGTGCACACACAGGGACATGAAAAAGCCACCAGAGAGTTCTCTTGCTCTGCCTTCTGATTCTGGATGTAGTAGTGCAAGGTGTCACCTTCCTGCTGCTTATCAGACCCTCCACAGCCCAGCCAGCCAAAATAGTGTCAATGTGCTACAGTTGCTGTGAGACGTCTGAGTTAACCCTGAATTTAAACCACCAGTGATACAGGTATTTGCATGTCGCAGCCTGGGTATAGAAGCTGTTTAATAAATGCTGCAAAACCTTTGTGCAAGGCTCTGTGTGAGGTGCCACTAAGCCTCAGCAAAGCTAAGCACTCGAAACGACCTTGGTCATTTTCAAATTGTTTATGCACTTACCATCAAACTTTGCATACTCTGAATTATTAATTGAGTTTTCATACCCTAAATTCTTATTTTGAAAAGGTTTCAAAAACCATCAGAGTCTAAATTTTCAAATTATTAACAAACTTAATTATCAATGGATTTAGGTCAATTTTTTGTTATTTGCTGAAAAAATGCAGGATCTATAGCTGAATAATTCACAAATCCAAGTAGAATTGAAGAAAAATAATCCTGGCTGGGGAAAAGAAAACTTGGAATAAGCAAAATATTTGTTAATAAATCATGAAATTCAATATAAATTTTGAAAGTAATTTTTTAATATAGAAAATGACAGAAATTATATACAGATTAAAAATATTAAACTTCAATATAGAAGTTTCTTTTTCAGTAGAACTCTGCTCTGACTTTTTTGGCAAGAAAGAAATTGAAAAATTAGTCTAAGGTCAATTAAAACTAAATTCCTTCATATATCCTTTCAGTTAGAAACCTGAGGGACAAAATGTTATTTTTACTCATAAGTGCTAGTAACATTTTGTTGCTTTAATTTAAGAAATCACTTATGCACTTTTTTACAATTTTTATGTGTACTGGTAATTACTTTGAACACTTTAGGCATTTATTATGCTTAGAAATACTTGATTATTTTCCTGTGGTTGGTACTTGCTACCTAATAAATAGCCATGTAATTAATCAACAAATTAAGAAATTGTTTAGGTTAATACTCTTCAAAATTAGTTTCATTTAATTAAAAAAAATGTTAAAATTATTTTTATTTTTAAATCTCCTGCAAGGCTGATCCCATATCTGAGTATCAGTGTACTTTACATTCAGGCTCTCTCAGATATTTTTTCATTTCACCATCTGTTTTGAAAGAAAAGTTCTTCATAGTGTAATTTTTCATATTTGGTTTATATAACCAAGATCACATTTGGAACTAGTCCCATAAAGTGAAGAGTTGTTTTGCTGGCAAACAGTAGCTGAAATTGATGATGGAACACAATAAGCAATATATCAATTTGAGTAAAGTGGAATTTAATTTTTTTTTTTTAAAGCTCTATTACATTTCTGGCTCATAGTTCTCTAAAGCAAAGAAAATCAATGAATAAACACTAATGAAGCACTGTTAGCAGGTAGTTTTCCTGCGTTTTCATTTTGTATTCCAGTGAATTTCCTCAACCATTCACGGGAAAAAGGAGAATAGAAACACAAGTAAGCAACACTAGTGTATTATCATAATAGTTGAGCTTGACAAGTATGTGGGTTTTGTAGAGTGATTTGACATAATTTGTCAGTGGATTAATACATGTAGGTGGCTAATGTTTTTATTACTTTGTGGCCACTAATAGCATTAGTGTAAACAACCATAAACTACAGGAGCATAAAAGGAAGAAGAGACTTCTAGGAGAGACCATCATGGGCAGCAATCCCATGCTGGAAGTAGAAAATACATAAAATCATCATTAGACAGATGATCTGTGCCAGTCTACAGATGTAAGAAGCCCTTAATAATAGGACAGGGCATCAGAACTAAATAGAAGGGATGGAAGGGAACAAAACAGTTTAAAACAGGAAAATGGGAAGTGCAGCAATATTTTTACCCTGGGAAAGACCAAAAAATCTCCCATGGTTTTAGAAACTGTGATACATTATATATTGTCTAGACTTCCTGCAGATATTTGGCATTTGAATAAACAGTGTGATAGGTGTGAAAAAACTATACTCGAGGCAAGGTTACTGTAGTAGTTTTGGCTCTAGTCAGCATAGGTCCCCATTTAGGCCTCAGTTTTCAGCAGGCCTCAAAGGACATGACACAGATTAGAGGGGACAGGTTTCATCTGACTTAAGCAGCCAAAGAGGTATTTCATATCATCTGACATCATTAGGAAGCATCGAGGAGTATAACAAGCCAGGGGGAAGGAGTTTCTGTCTTTTTCGGTCCATGTTTCGGACCAGGAGGGTTCCTACTCCCTGACTGCTGATATCAGGCCCTGCTGCCGGTCTGCACGGCTGTTTACCTGGGGAAGTGAGCATATTCCTGTTAATTCCTTCTTTTTTCCCTCTTGCTGGGAGGTTTCCTTTGGGGAGGAGGTTTGGTTGGTTCAGAATTCTGCTTGTTAGCTGGGGCGACCTCGGTGAGCCTGTTGTTTCCTGTCACTATGTGCTATTTCATATTTGGTGTTAAGCTTTCCACTTCTCTATATAAATATAAGAACTTCACCATGTCCAAAGCCTCATTTCTGGTTTTTTTCCCTCACTCTCCTTCTCTGGGAGTGGACCTTTTGACTGGGTTCCAGGCAGTTGGCATTTTGCCAGCATAAACTATAACAGTTACCAATAAGTCTCTTAGATCCTACTAATCATTTTGAAGTGAAATTTTACATCTGGATTGTCAATTGTATTATACTTCAGGAATCATACCAATTCCGAAAAGATGAATGCAATAAAATAACCTTCAGCTTGGAATCAGCTTAGATGTCTGCCCATGGCAGACTGATGAAATTCAAAGGTGTTAAGAACACAAGACAAAGGACTAGATGTGAAGAAAGGAGTGGATGTCTCTCCTTAATGGGGAAGACTGCAGAAGTTCAGGTGAACTGTTGTTACTTGAAGTGTCTCAGAAAGGATGTATTTGTTAGCCTTCAGGTGATTTAAGAGACGTAGGATTAGAAAAAGGACACATATGTATCAGCAGAATTGCTATCCCCAACCCATAAATAAACCTTTAGAAAAAATAAGATTTTTTTTTAAATGGAAAAACAAGTATTTTCCTGTTGAGGAAGTAGCTAAGTAGGAAGAACTCTGTTTTATCGCTTATTTCACCCCAATAGACTAGCAGAAGTTGATACAATCAGGTAGTATGTGGGGAGACAGAATCAGTATATGCATCTTTTCTTTGCAAGATTTCAACACCAAAAATTATCAGTTTCTGAATACTGTCATTAGAAGGGAATCTGTAATTAAATACTAACTTTGGAGTTTTTGTGCTGATGAATTCTGCAGTCTGCATATTGATGTTTCTTTCTCCAGAAAAGTCCTTTTCTGAATAGGAGTGGGGATAATTGCCTTTGTTGCTAAGCCACTGAGCAAAGTTTTACTATGAAAATTCAAGGTATAGCAGTTAGAGTGAACAAACTTTGGGGAGCAAGTTCTTAACCCAAACAAATATTTTTCTGTTCCCAAAATCTGGAAATATGACTACCTGAATTAATTTAATAGCAGTGAAAGGAGATCACATATACTTTTGCTTATGCCCAAGAACTCCAAGAATTCAGGGCAATTGTTTTTGCAACCTTTGCAAGTAGAGAAAATGTTTTAAGTTTAGACAAATCTCAAAACACCTGGTAGAATAGTGATTTTTAACTTTTGCAAGATGTATATTCAGACCCAGAATTTACATTTAAGTAAGAAGAAATCTCTACTAAAGTGGATACTTTTAGTTATTGGGAAAAAATGATAGGATGGTAGTGCAGGAAAATGTTCACTTTTGCTTCCAGTTTCTTTCCTAGTAAGTTTGCAGATATTGCTGTTTCCCTTATTAAGTAGTATAGAAATGTCTTCATTTCCCGTGATCCCATTCCAATATTAACTTTTCCCTTCAAAATTTGACCAGTACTGAGTCCTATATTGGCCCTATATGTTGTTCAGAGTCACCATTTGTCTCAGTTTTGAGGGGAAAAACCGAAATGTTTACCCACAAACGGAGGAGGGGATTCCTCCACAATAATCACGTCACTCTTTATCAAATTTAAGAAAAGGAACTTTAATCAGAAAATAGATATAAGGATAACTGTTCTNCACAGCATGTCCCGGGAAGCAGCTGTGCCTTCTCTCTCCCAGGTCGCTGCTGCGGCGGGGCAGGCAGGTCATGACACTGCAGGCGGTGGTGAGATCGGAGTGGTGACCGGGACCCCAAACAGCGAACCAGGAGAACAGCCGTGGCAAGGAAAAAGGAACCAGCTCACCAAAAAACAGCAGCAGCCAGGAGCAGGAGAAAACGGCTTCTCCCCTATCGCAGCACACACACACTGCTCCTGCATTCAGCCGAGCTAAAATGGAATGTCCCCAAAAACAAAGGAGACATTCTGCCCCCAACCAAACGATCAAGAAAAAGCTGGTAGCAGTTAACTACTTCTTTTGTTAACTGGTGGCATGGGCAGTTAGTGGCAGGGAGAGAATTTACATTAGAATTCAAAACTACAACACCATTTCAAGCTTCCTATAAACATTATTTTTCTCTGCCTTATCATTTGCAGTACTAAGGTTTACCTCTTACAAGTAAAAAACCCCCCAAAACCCCAAACAAAAATAAAAAAACAATCCATAAAGAATAAATTCAAGTACAACATAAATATTGTTGAAAGTGGAAATATCAGGGGAGTCTAGCCTAAATAAAGACTGCAAATGGCAGTGTCTAAAATCCTGTTGCATACTCCTGTGGCCATGAGCACAGCTGGAGAAAGAAATCTGAATTATTGAGCGTTCTAGTAACCTCTGGCTTCATTTGGAAGTGTTGAGAGGTGTGGCAGCAGTATACACAGTCTCCAAAATAAGGTCTAAGTAGGTAGAGGCACCATTAAAAGGGATTTAAATACAAAGAAACTGGAGATGAGAGTCTGAAAGCTCTTTTATTTATTTCAATGCTGCTGCACACTTAATGCTTTGAGAACAATTTTATTGCTATCTAAAAGCACATTAGGTCTTTAAATTACCTTCTGTCCTGCTTGAATATAAGTATCTTCTTCACTGGGCAAGAGTTCAACAAAATAAAGGAAGAAAGCTTTGAAGCTTAGATGATATGATGATAGACTGCTCCAAACTCTCTTCAGGCCTATCTTTCAGTAAACAAATTTACAGTTCACAAATTTACCTTAAGAGTCCTGATGAGAATTCTGTGTGAATGATTGGGATTTCGCTTCCCATTCTTTATGCTGCATCATATTTTCCTGGCTTCTCTGCAGTGCTTTATTCCATAACTTCCTTCATTTAAGCTTGCAAGTCAAAGTAAAGCAAGTTTGTTGTTTTAGTTTGGTTTGGTGTTTTTTTTTTGTAAAGGGCATGTGCCTCTCTCCAGGTGAAGCACAATAGTGCCATTGTAATGCTCAGGTGGAGGTGTTTCAAAGTTTGTATCAGCCATCATCAGATAGCCAGAGCTTATTGGAAGCTTAGTTAATTATCTTCCAAAGGAAATAGGAGAAATAATCCCCAGAGTTGGTTCTCATGGACAGGAAAAATACAGGCAGAAAATACTACTTAAAAAAAAAAAGTGTCAGGAAAAAAAGAAATCTCCCTTTTTCACCTCTGCTAAAGCCATTTCTT
The DNA here is from genome assembly GCA_013396695.1 of Sakesphorus luctuosus. Classification (NCBI taxonomy): domain Eukaryota; kingdom Metazoa; phylum Chordata; class Aves; order Passeriformes; family Thamnophilidae; genus Sakesphorus; species Sakesphorus luctuosus. The sequence goes on from VWZD01008817.1 coordinate 158,291, forward strand.
CCATTCTTTGCCTTAGGTATCTTTAAAATATTGCTGTCAGATATTCTTTCTCCAGCATATTGGTGAAACATCTAAACCCAAAATATTTCACCTTGAAAAAACTACCTCGGTGCTTTCTGATACTGTAATTCAGCAATTGTGTTTCCATTCTCTTCTCTGTTATGGTCTTAGGTTACGTTATATCTCTTGTGGTACCTGTTAGTCCTCATAAGGTGATTAGAGTGGAGTATGGGAAATATGTGCATGGGAGCAAAGCCCACTGCAGACAATGAAAATATTGAAAAGAAAAAAAATAGATCCCATGAAGTGTTATATTTATGTTGGCAAAATCTGTCAATGAATTAAAAATAAATCTGTGGAAAGTTAGTAATTTCTGTTTTAAAATGTGGTTTATTTGGAGCCTGGTGTTTTTATCGAAGACGTATTAGCAAGCTGATTGAAATATCTGATCTCAAATTTATTCTGTGTTTAGAGTAATTACAAGACCTAGGTCTGTCTTGGGTTGAGCTGGCAAAACACCAACTGTCCAAGACAGATAGAAAGGGTTCCCTCCCCCCTAACTAGCTAAGAGGAAAAGAAGAGGGAGAGGGAAAAGTAACCTCCAAACTTGGTTTATGCTGAAACTAACTACATATATTTATACAGTAAAGAGAAAATTAAGAGAAAACTACAATGTAACACACACTTACACAAGTTATGTATAACAAGAAATAACCTCCCACTCCCCAGTTAAAACAAAATCTATTACTCTAGATTCATAGGCACTCTAAAAGACACCTAGCAAGAAACAGAAAGAGTAACAACAAAATATTTCTACTTCCCTGAACTCAAACAAAAGGCAAGTAGAGGCAGCAGCAGGAGCAAGGCCTACTTCAAGACAGGAGCTGCACCACGTTCAGCTTGTACCTCGGCCATGGCAGAACTGACCAAGCCACTCCCACATACTGGATTTTACTCCTTTTGAGATGATGTAATATGGTATGGAATACAATATTATTGGCTAGAAGAAGTCAGCTGTTATCTAGCTCAGCCCAGCTCAAGTCAGCTGACAATTCCAGGCCTAGTCTGAACTTTAGAACCTAAATTTAGGCCCACCTGGCTAAACCTATAACAAGGTCCCAAGACATGATCCAGAAATTATCTGCATCTACTCTGTCGGGGACGCATATCCGGTTGCTGAGACCCAGCCATGGTACTTGTTTCTCTGCTAGTGGTTTAACAGAGCCTTCTCCACTGGCAAGAGAGTACTGATGGTAAAATCCACATGAACTAAAACTGAGGGAGAGTGAATTCTCTTTCTTGTTGCTCCTGTATAAGGCCTTTCTGACTATTTGTGTGGTGTGTGTATGTAAGTGGAGAGGATATGATTTCAGGACATTGGACTGGAAAAAAGTAGTAGTTAAGTGCTATGTTTACCATGCCTTTATATGTGTTCCAGGTATACCCATTTCTCTTAAGGTCACAGCCAGTGAAAACAGCTTGTATGAGAAGCAAAAAATCACCAAAACTCAGAAGTCATTGATACAAGTTCACATCATATTTTTTGTGTCGTGGTTGGCTGATATATATGCTGGTTATATGTCAATTGAGGACAGACCACAACAGGAAGCTGTGACCTATAGATACTAAATAACTTTCAACCATGATTCCTGATGCAGTCCAGTTGCTTAGGCTGCCTTAGAGGGGAATGCAGAGCAGATGCCCTCCACAAGACAAAACAGCCATTTATTGTAGTGCAAAGGAGCAGCACAGCAAAAATCTCCAGAGTAACTGGTGCAAGCACAGGCAGGTGAACAGATATAGATTCTGATTCTCCCACATGGCACTCCAAAAGGCTTTACCACATCCTGAGTGTGCTCAGGAAGTCATGTGTTGAAGCCTGCATGTGTTCCATAACAATGAAGACATAGAAAGATTTGGTTTTTAATGGCTGTCTGGTTGATTTATTTCAGAATTGATTATTTCAATGTTACTGAGAATTAACTGTAAGATTTCTGGTACATTATGATATATGAAATGATATGGGCCCCTCAGTTCAGGAAAGATATTGAGGTGCTGGAGCGGGTCCAGAGAAGAGCAACAAGGCTGGTGAAGGGACTGGAGCATAAGTCCTATGGGGAGAGGCTGAGGGAGCTGAGGTTGTTAAGTCTGGAGAAGAGGAGGCTCAGAGGTGACCTCATCACTGTCTAGAACTACCTGAAGGGAAGTTCTAGCCAGGTGGGGGTTGATCTCTTCTCCCAGGCACTCAGCAATAGGACAAGGGGGCACCGGCTCAAGCTCCGCCAGGGGAAATTTAAGTTGGATATCAGAAAAAAATTCTTTATAGAGAGAGTAATCAGGCATTGGAATGGCCTGCCCAGAGAGGTGGTGTATTCACCATCCCTGGAGGGTTTTTTTTCAACTGAGATTGGACATGGCACTGAGTGCCATGATCTGGTAAATGGACTGGAGTTGGATCAAGGGTTGGAATTGATGATCTTTCCAACCTAATTGATTCTATGATTCTATGATTAGGGTGCCTAGAGCTTTGACACAGCTCCTTTTCAGTAACTCTTTAAAAGAAGGTATGATACAGTAGACTGTTTCAGTTTGAGTGGACATAGGACATATAATAATAATCAAGTACAACTGCCTAATTACTTCAGCATTGACTTAAGACTTATTGTTAAAGACGAGTAGGCTAGGATTAATCCCATCAAGTCCTATAGAGTTGTGAACATTGACCTGACACAACCAGTCTCTTACAATGTCAGTGTCCACCAATGGAAACTCACTGTTTCCACACTTGTGATGCTCTGATCCAGGGGACCAGGAAGCCCAAGGTTTATCAATATTCTTAAAGACTGAAGCAAAACTTTCATTGAATGCCTCTGTTGCTGCTTCGTCTATACTAATCAGATGACCATCTTCAACAAGAACTGGTTTACTCTTTTCTTTAGACCTCTTCTTGCCCTTCTGGTTTTTTTATCTCAAATACCAATGGCTAGTTTCAACTTTAATTAAACTTAGGCCTTTTTTGTCTTCTCCTTGCATATATGCACCACAGCTCTGTACTCTATTGTAAAGCCTGACCTTACTTCCAGAGATCATACAGTTACTTTTTCCTCTTCAGCAAATGAGGAGTTCCCTGTTCAGCTAAAGTGGTCATCTGCTCAGCTTGCTTGATTTACAAGGCAGTAGAATTGTCTGTAATTGTAATATGGAAAGAAGTAAACAGTAAAATTTACTTTTATACGTATGGAGTCCTAATGAGCATAAAAGTTACTTAGAGTTGATTGTCACTTCAAGCTCTCATGTTATAACCTGAAGCAAAGGAAAAGTCCTACCCAGGCAGATCTTGGGCCACCTGTAATGTTCACAGAATCACAGAAAGGGTAAGCTTGGAAGGGACCACAGAGAGGTCATCTTGGTTCAACAAGTGTCCTCTAGGGCATGTAACTCGGGGTTGTGTCCATACAGCCTTGGAATATCTCCAGTGAGTGAGCCTCCACAGCCTCTCTGGACAATCTATTTGTTCTACGGTCACCCTCACTGTACTAAAGTTCTGACTGTTACTCAGGTAGAATGTCCTTGTGCATCAGTTTGTCCCTGTTGCCTCTTGTTCTGTTGCTCAGCATCACCAAGAGCTTGGCTCCATCCTCTTGGCACCCTCTCTTCAAATACATATATATATCTAATATATATATGGTGTCCCCTCTCAGTCTTCTCTTTGGGCTAAGCAGGACCAGTTCCCTCAGCCTTTTCTCATAAGTGAGGCAGTCAAGTCTCCTAGTCACCTTTCTAGCCTCTACTGTACATGCTCCAAGACCTACATATCTCTCTTGCCCTGAGAAGCCCAGAACTCCAGATGAAGCCTCATCAGGGCTGAGTCAATGGGTAGGATCACCTGCCTTGACCTGCTGGCAATGCTCTTCCTAATGCACCCCTGATTTCCACTGACATTCTTGACTACAAGGACACACTGCTGGCTCATAGCCAGCTTGTTTCCCACTAGAATCTCCAAGTCTACTCTGAAGAGCTGCTTTCCAGCAAGTTGGCTCCCAGCCTGCACATGGTAGTATTCCTTCCCAGGTGCAGGGTTCCATTCAGAAAATTACAGAACCCAAGCATTTTGTAGGGTGTGGGAAGTTTTATTTAGCTGACCAAATCAACTTGTTCTTCTGTGTTTTTGAGTGTTACATGTATGCCTAAAATTTAAACAGGGATTCAAGTACTTAACAGTGTTACAACAGCATGTAAAACATACATAGCTTTGCTTGTTAATTGTGTTTGCAACAATCTTGTTTAGAAAGAGTGCTCACCAAAACTAGTGAACCACTGCCAAAATTATTTGATGGATAAAATTGCACAAGCATCACAGGTTGTGAATACATGTATTTGGTCTACCTGAGATGGTGTTAACCTCCTCAGTAGAAACCATCACTGTGCTGTGCTTTGCACAGGTAGCTAAAAAGGTGTCTATAACACATCACTGTTTTGGCTACTGCAGAACTCTGCTGACACAGCAACAATGTTCTCTCCAACATTCTGCTCTGTTCCCCGCAAGCAGACTGGGCAAAACCTTGGGAGGGGTCACAGCCAGGATAGCTGACTCAAAGTGACCAAAGGGATATTCCATACTGTATGTTGTCTGCTCACATACAGAAGGTAAGAGAAAGGTGGAGAAAGAGAAGGGCAGTAGTTACTTGCCTTCCAGAGAAGCTGCTGTACATGCTAAAGCCCTGCTTCCTGGGAAGTGGCTGGGCATTGCTGGCTGATGGGAAATAGAGAATAAATCTTAGGGCTTTTTCCTTTATTGCAAGCTTGTGTGCAATCTTGTGTGTAGGCTTTGCTTTTACTTTAGTAAACTGACTTTATCTTAACCCATGAACTTTTCTTCTATCTTATTTTCTCCCTTTCCTTACCTGCTGAAGAGAGGAGTGATAGAGCAGCTTGGTGGGCAACTGACATCCAGCCAAGGTCAACCCACCACAAGAAGACTATCAGCAAAGGGCTTAATTTTTCACAGTCAAGGCTATCATGTCTTTCAACACATATATGACCCAGTAAGAGGTCCCTTGATAAGAGGTTTAAAGTTTCAAAGAGAATATATACAGGAGGGATCAGATAATGATTACCTTAGTGTTAGAGAGGCTTAAGGTTTTAGCATTAGAGTAGATATAGAGACCACAAATAAAGCATTTTAATTTTGAAGCATCATAATAGGATGAAGCAACATCAGAAAATGCCTTAAAAATCAAGACAGTATCACGAACTGTGAAACTAATGGATTAACCTGTCTTTTTGGTCCATAATTGTACTATCCTTTGCAAATGCTGCTTGCCAGTAATAGTATTTAATTTTTAATCTGGTTAAATCTGGTCTGTTGCAGGTTTAATTCCACTCCACTCAATGTGGGAGCTGTTTTATATTGCATTGTAGATGTTCTGTTTTCTCCCTTTTTTGCTTCTTCTTTTTGTTTGTTTCTTTTGGTGTTTTGTTTTGTTTTCTTCTGCAAAACCAAGCAGTTAATTCAAGATGGAAATTTATTTTCCTTAAAGACTATTCTTTACCTATAGAAATCTAAACACAAACATGAAGTTATTTTTCCTCTTCTCAGTTCCTCGTTATTTGTTAGATACCAGGTAGTGAGGGCACACATAATGTAAGAGTGTCTGAGTTGCTATTTGTGTGAATTTGCTGAACTCTATTGCATTCAATAGACCTTTATCAAATATCTCATATGAGAAAAAAAAACCTTTTCTTTCGATATAGATTATCTGTTTAATGCTTCTGCTTTTATCTGCGTTGTTCATTTTTGTACAGGGAAAATCTATTGATTTTAAATAAGGAAATAGCCATAACTCATGCATGTGTCCTCCCTTTTTAAAAGCTGAAAACAGATCACCCGTAAACCACATTTAGATATAATAACTCTTCCATTTTTTATACATCATCAGAAAACTCCAGCAGGATCTATAGATACTAGCTTCACAATCCTATTTCTTTCTTTCTTTTTCTTTTTCTTTCTTTTTCTTTCTTTTTTCTTTTCCTTTCTTTCTTTTTCTTTCTTTTTCTTTCTTTTTCTTTCTTTTCCTTNACAATAGGTAAATATAAAGAGTCTGAATAATTTAACAGTGCATGATCATTACAATTTAGAGGCAAACCAGAGTGTAGGTACACTACATAACAGTCAATACTGACATCATGTCTCATCAGTCTAGCTGGTAGCTTATTGATCTTACTGTACATATGAGACCATGACTTGATTTCCCAGGTCACCAGTTAAGAATTGAAACACATGGTAATCAGCAGCCAGTTTTCAGATCTCAGTGTACTGAACAACCAAGTTAGAATAGCTGTTTCCTGGGCAGATGGAAAAACAAATTAAGGAAATTAGGGGCATTGCTTCTGGATTGCATCTCAGGGAGAAATTAGTAAATCTGATTTACAGTGTCCATGGCTGATTTTCCACAGTTTATGGTGCTAGGGAATACTTCTTGTGAATACCATAAACTCTAAAATTCCTACACTTGTGTCCTGACAAATATTATTTCATGCAGCTGTAAACATATATTTTTTTTGGTTACTTTATCACACCAAGACAGATCAGAATTACTTTGTGTTGACTACAGTAGTATGCCAGGATTCCTACCACCGAATATCCATGGGAATGTTTGAGAGCTTCTGCCAGAAAATGTCTAACACAGTGATTCACTTCTGCTTTGTTTGTCAGAGCTTCACTGAGGCTGAAGTTTGCATGCTCAGGTTATACTTCACTGACTATGAAAATTCAAAGTGCCATTTGGGATCTCAGCCTTATTAAAGCTATTGAAAGCTTTGACACTGACTTCTTGGAGACAGGATTTTGCCTGGAGTTTACAGAATCATATCAGAAGATTTTTTTAATTTGTTTGTTTGTTTTCTATGTCTCGTAAACCAACACTGTCTGGTTCTTACAGTAAGTGTCTTGGGTTGGGCTGGCAAAATGCCAACTGCCCAACACAGAGAGTGAGCTTCCCTCCCTCCCCACCAAGAAAAGGGAGGAAAGAAAAGAACCTTCAAACTATGTTTATGCTTAAACTAACTATAAATATTTATACAGAAAAAAGAAAAAAATAAACTATGATGTAACACACTTATACAAGTTAGAAATAACAAGAAATAACTTCCCACTCCCCAGTGAACACAAATCCACCATTCTAACTACAAATCACTTTAGAGAAGTTAATTCCCCAGAGACAGACTAAAGCAGAGAGAAAAGCTAAGAACAAACTTTTTAGTTACCTAAGATAACATGGTGGTGAGCTGGTGCTGGGCCTGGGCCCCTGGTCCCTCCTGGAACAGCTCAGTGTGTCTTGCTGGGACCACAGCTGTGAAGCAACTGACCAAGCCACTCCCACACCAGCTCTTACCCCCTTTTGAGATGATGTCATAAAATGGTATGGAGTACAATACTATTGCTAGAAGAAGTCAGCTGTCAGCTAGCTCAGCCCAGCTCAAGTTAGCTGACAGTCTCAGGCCTAGTCTAAACTTTAAAGCCTAAATTTAGATCTACCTAGCTAAACCCATAACACTAAGCCACAAGACCCATATGATACTACATTTTTTAAAACCCCCGTTCATTACTTCAAGGTGTGCCTTCACGTCAGTTCGATGTGTAAAAAGTATCTTCGAACATCTTCTAAGCGGGAGATTGTCCCTCCACTGACTGTATATAATGGGTCCTCTGAGAACAGAGTCTATCAAATGGGAAAGTAATAAAAAACCAAAACCCCATGCATCATTTTAGTATTAGGATTTTTTGATTCAGTGGTTGTTTAGGTATTTTAGGGCACTTTTTTGCCCGCTAGGTGTATACTGGTAAATCATTTGAAAGGAATTGTGCATTACAGGAGGAAATGTGTATTTTTTAAATGCTCTCAGTTTTCTCAGATTATGAAATTTCTTGCACTGCCTGCTTGCTTATGCTGTCTACTTCTGAATTTCCACATCTCTGGAAATTTAGTGAATTATATTTTGATGCATAAACACTTGCCTGATTGCTCTGAATCCTCATTTGCCTCTGTGATGGATCGAACGTATGGCAGCTGTCCCCAGAGGCCATCCTGAAAATAAGATGTTGCAACTCATGAGTTTATCCAAGTGAATAAAACTGAAAATATCTCATAAGTGATCTTTTTTTCTTTCTTGCTAGTAAGATGCAATAATGTCAGTCACACAGGGGAAATGTCTTTAAATACCTGAGCCCATTATAAAAATGTGGAAGTTAGGACATGCATTGTGTACTGATAGCAGGATGTCACCATGGACACCAGCAGAGAAAAGTCAAATATGATGAGGGAGATAAAAGAGGAAGAGAAGATGTAGTATCCATGACAACAAGTAGAAAAGAATAAGATTCAAAAAAGTTGAAATCCTTGTGTTTCTCTGTATTATTAAAATTTAATTTACAAAGTTAGATACACATACAATATTATTTCTGTGTAGCTGGATTTTGTGCAAGTTGTTAGTGTCAGACAGGTACAAAGGATCTTCAGATGGTGCACAGATCTTTTCTGTTGGACGTATATCCCTGGAGTGGTTTGTGTGAAACCAAACTGCAGCTGGATGAACAGTGGAGACTAGAGCCGGTTATCTTTGCATGTAGATATGTATATACATTAACATGTCCTTAGTTTGAGTGTCTGCATTGGCTAATGATGTGATGCAGCATATTGCAAATGCACGTAACAGCCTGTAACTGGATATGATTCAGTATGATCTGAAGTAAAACAATGTGGTAAGGGGAGATGAATTGGATGGATCAAGAAATCATATTTTCTTCTGACTTGAGAGGAGCTCTCCTCTTGAAGCTTAAGTACACAGTTTAAAGCAAGTGCAATGGACAGAGAAAGTGTGACAAAATAAGTGCTTGCACTATCTGATGCCAACAGGAAACTGTACATTTGTATCTCTATGATCTGTTCTGGGCTGCTCCCTACACACACAAATGAAAGTGATTTGCAATTGCTAAATTATATTTAATTTCACCTATTGGATCTCTAGCTTGCAGTCCTTGTGATGTTGTAATGCCTTCTTGAAGAGGAATGTGTTTTGAGACTTGAAGTTACAAGTGAATGTATCACTGTAGAATTTATCTCCTAAAATATAACCCTTAAGCAGAAAACCTTCTTGTACAAGTTGAAAAACTGAGATATTAATCCTTTTAAAGTTACAGTCCATTTCTTTGCAGAGATATTTGTAAATATTATTTAGAAAAAATTTATATAAAAATCACTGATTTAGGATTCAGGAATATGAAGGAAATCTAAAAACATTTGTGAAAGATGCTCTTCTCTTATATTCGGTGAGAGCTTGGCTTCTCAAACAGTATGGAACTTGACAGCATTTTTATTTAAATGCCTAACTGGGTCCCTTCATGAGCTAGATACATTCAAGTATATTTAAGTTACTGCTTAGTACAGTTTTCAGACTATTTTTGGTGTATTTTATAGTCTTATGCTTATGTGTTCACATGAGGTTGCAAACATACTAATGAAAGACTTTATATACCAAGTGTCTTCATTCAGGGCAAGAATCTGACAATGTGATTTGAAATGTCCTATAGAAAAAGAGTATTTTGTGGGTGAATTTTGAATGGAGGGCTTTTGGGTACAAGAAAATGAACTTCCAGAATAAGCAGCTCAGCAAAGTAGAGACAGAGGAGGATTGTGCTGGGGCAAGAAATAGAAGGACTCTTTCTTTCCAAAACCAGAATTTTCCCTGTGTTTTGAATGCAGATGAGATTAATGCGGCTGTATTTTGGGTCATGCTCCAGAATTAATAATTAGATCAGGATAATTCCCAGAGGAGAGTGATTTTGGTTAACTGTTAAGAAAAACAGCAAGCAGAGCATAAATCTTTGTTCTGGAAAGCTTTCTTTTTGTTTTCTGTTCCATTCTGGACCTTAAAATCTGAAATGCATGGTAACACCTCTTTGAAGATGGAAGGAATAATTCAGCTTGATGCAATAATACTGTTCTGTGCTTAAAAATAGCTTTCCACATTTCATAGTTTAATTAGTGATTTAAAAGCAGATTGGTGTCAGATAAGCATGGAAGTGCAATTAATACAAAAGGGGAAGCAGATGAATAACACAGGAAACAATTTTAGTCATTTAATTTTGGAATACTTTCTTGATAGCTATAAAAGTAAGTGAGAAATATTTCTTCTTTGTTTTTATAAATAACACTTCTATATTTTGTCTCTGTATGTTCAATAATTTGCTAAACTTTCTCATGCAGTGTTACAAAATCTCAGCAACTGTAAACTGTAATGTTTCTAATAACTTCAGTAAAGAAAAAACACAGTTCACTTGATTAATTTGTTATTCTGAAAATAATCCCAGTTTGTATGATTAATATTACAATTTTAAAAAGGCAAAGTTATAACATGGATACAGATATATAGAATAGATATATTTAATACCTTTGTGAACAATGCAGCTCCTTAAATTGCAAAACTGGACTTTGTCCCATGGGACTAGGAAACCAGTGGCAAAAAACACCTAAGTGCACATCTAAGGATGTGGTCGAAGTTTGTATTCTGGCTACAGCTGAGCAGTTTCCTAGATCACTGACTTGGGTGGTTTGTTGCTGCCTGCTTTGCACCCTCTGTCTTTGTAAGGGAGAATTCATCACCCTTTGAATCTGACAGCTTAACTATGCATCTGCTTCCCTCTCATCCCATCTGTGGATTTTTTTTTTTAAACTCAGACCCTTTGACAGAACTGGAGCAGAAAGAGACTGTATATGCTGCAATTCCAGCTCATCTGCAGCAGTTGTCTTCTGAGGGGAACAACAAGCATCTAAAGCTGAGCCATAACCCCTTAACCCAGTACGTGTGACATAAGTGTGCTTTGTTTGACTGAATTCATAAAGAAAAGGGTAAACTGAAATCCATGGAAAGGTATGAGACTATATGTATTGCAGAATATAAGGCATAAGACCCAGCCTCTAGATAAGTAATTCTGTATGCCATAGTAATTCATAATTTATGTTGTTTCAGGATAGTACAGAAATGATCATAGTGCCGCAGCCAGCTAATTTAAAAAACCTAGCCAAAACTAAAGAAAGGCTGCTGAAGCAAAATACATTTTGTGTTCTCATCTGCTGGCTCAGAAAGGCAGACACAGACCTGCCACTTCTATGAATGGGAAATGAAGCTTAGGAAGAAAGTATCTTTTGGAAAGCTATAAGAAATTCAGTGTAAATGAATTTTTTTTAATCTGGTTTCTATGAATTCCATGCTGGGAACTGAAGTTCCTAACCCTCCTTTTGATTGTTGATGTCTGGAAGCATGTGGAAAATTCTCAGAAATTTACAGGTTATGTAGATCATCAATCTCCCAAACTTCTGGATTTTCTTTTTTTTTTTCTTCTTTTAGTTTGTTATTGAGAAGGTGGCTTTCAGTCAAACTTGAATCCATCCTGAAACAGAGAATTCTGCACTTAACTATCAAAACGCATTGATTATCAAATATAATTTCTTTGTCCCAGCAGATATCTGCTGCAGTGCAAAGTATTCATGTTCAAATACACTCTCTCGAGTACAAATTAATTTCTAAATTGAGAGAATTCTTTCTTAGTGATCTGTTCCGTTTAGCCCACATAGGTAAGTAATGCTTCCCTCTGCATATACCTGGTTAAAGCTTTACGAAAGTCTTTTCCATGTCATCTGTCCTAAAAACAAAGAGCACTTGACTATCCTTACTGCTGTAACCTCTTGGCTTCTTGATGCTCTGTGAACATACATATGCTCACACAGACCTGCTTGTTTGATTAGCTTTTCTTGCAGGAATCTGGTACTTCTGTTTGAGCTCCTACCTGTGCAAGAATTATTTCAACTTCTCTGTGGATACTTTTGCAGTTCTATATGGTGGTTACGTTTACTTTTACAAGATACGTTTTTAAAAGTGTTTCTCTCTTTGTTACAAATTTTACTTTTCTAGAAATTGATGAGAATGTAAAAAAAAATAAAAGAAATAAGGAAAATTACGTTCTAGTGTAAGTTTAAAAAAACACAGGAACCTTATCAAAAACTTGCTGAAGTCTTTGGAAAATAAGCATTCTGATTTCCAGCAAACCCTGAATATTCATTGTAGTTATTACAGTACCTCTGCATCAGTATACTTCTGTTCTTGCTGATTGACTACAGAGATGGTCACAGTTTTGTGAGGCAGATAAACTAAAAGTATATAAAAATCACGTGTGTTGGAAATTATATGGAGAATACAAATCATGGGCATTGATTGACTTAAGCACAACACTTCAGTGGTTCAAAAGTTGAGCGGTGACTCTGTGGAGAGGGGCAATTTCACCCAGAGTTTTAACTATGCTTCCATTTATCCCTATCCAATTATTTGCTGTTGCTAGTAGAACTGGCTGTCACTACTTGTTATGGGTTTAGCCAGGTGGGCCTAAATTTAGGCTTTAAAGTTCAGATTAGGCCTAGAATTGTCAGCTGACTTGAGCTGGGCTGAGCTAGCTAACAGCTGACTTCTTCTAGCCAATAATATTGTATTCCATACCATACTACATCATCTCAAAAGAGGTAAAATCCAGTGTGTGGGAGTGGCTTAGTCAGTTCTGCCATGGCCGAGGTGCGAGCCAAACATGGTGCAGCTGCTGCCTCATTGGAGTGGGCCTTGTTCCTGTTGTTGCCGCTGCTTGCAGTTGTTTGAGTTCAGGGAAGTAGAAATATTTTGTTGTTACTCTTTCTGTTTCTTGCTAGGTGTCTTTTAGAGTGCTTATGAATTTAGAGTAATATACTTCGTATTAATTGGGGAGTGGGAGGTTATTTCTTGTTATATAAAACTTGTGTAAGAGTGTGTTATATTGTAGTTTTCTCTTAATTTTCTCTTTTCTGTATAAATACATGTAGTTAGTTTCAGCATAAACCTGGTTTGGAGGTTTTTTTTTTCCCTCTCCCTTTTCAACCCTTTTTCTCTGTTCTTGGGCAGTTGGCATTTTGCCAGCTCAACCCAAGACACTACTAAAGCTTTGAAATGCAATCATTTATTAAAAACATATTTGATTTTAATATAAATGGTACGACAGTGGTTGTTCTGAATAGAGCCAGTAACACTGGCTAATTATCTGAATTATGTCTTAAAAGTAAGATTAGTGTGATAGAGCCTGAGCAGGGTTTTTTGTTTTATTACCTAAACCCATGAATTCCTCCAGTTTCCTTTGTATTCAGAACATATCATGGTTTCATCTGAAAATAATCAATTTTATCTTTTAGCTAGTCTTAATAGACAGCACTGAGAAATGCAACAATTACAAGACAGAATTGAATAAGATTTATTTGGAAAACTGTCATATAGAGTATCTGTCTGCCTCCGAAACAGGAATGCATTGCAGGTAAATGATGTCATATATTCAAAGGCTACTTTTTCACTGTCAGGTATTACAAGTGAGTGTCCTTCCTACAAACGAGATAGCTCTCAAAGGAAAAAAGGTTATATCCCATGTATTGGCATTTGCTTAAGAATATGAGTGCTGCAAAACTGTAGTTTTCCCAGGAAACACTGTGAATAGAGTGTAGCAAATTTTGTGACGCTTCAGGACTCTCTCCTTCCCACAAATGATTATGTAAACAAGTTTTTCCTGTGTCAAAACAAACAGTAGCTGGCATTCATATGGTAGTCACATTGATTATTTTCTGTTTATGCAGAAGACTTCATTCCACTATCTAAATGTACTTACTCATGTTTTTAAATACAGTAAAATATACCAACTACTTGGCAATGAAATTGCCTTACCTTGCCAGGTATAATGGTCTTCTGGACCATATAACAGTATTGAGAGCACAGAAAAACCCTCTGGGTTTTACCGTACCATACCAGATAAATCCTATTTTTCATCCATGGAAGAAAGTGTATCACCACAGAAAAAAATCTCTTTTAAACTTCAAGTAGCAAAGTAATTAATTCAAATGTATTCCAATAAATGATTTATAATATGCTAATACCAGCAATACAATTTTTTAAAATAAGGAAAACTGTGAAGTATTTTAATTTTGATTCCTTTTCCAAACATAACTGTGCACACCTGTGTGTTGAGAAAACTGTATCAGAATACCAGGTTAGAAGTGTAGAATGGACTTGACATGGTGTGCTGAGTAGTCCATATATGTAGAGAGATTAGTACCAGCTGAGTTCCAGCAAATTAATGTGCCCTGAGTAGGAAGTAGGTGACCTGATGAGGTTCCTTACAGCCTCAATCATCCTATGGCCCTTGATAAAACCAAAGCTTAAATCGAAGAAATTTAGCTGAAAGAGGCATATTATTCAGGGACAGAATGTCTTTGAATGTAGACATCTGTTTTATCTTTCAAAGTTAAGTGGGGAAGTTTAACCTATTACCGGAGTTTCACACAGAGTAGCCTTGCAATTATGTAACTTTTCCTAAAATGTCTTGGACAAACTGTTCTCTCTTATTGTTCAACAGAAGATAAAATTTGGAAAAATTGTGTAGCTGTGATTGTAACACCCGATATGATATGTCTCTACGCACTTACTCCGTCACTCCCTCTGAATTCAGCTCTATACGTGAAGATTATCCACATGAATTAATCGATTTTGATGTTTGTTTTGTTATGAAACATGAAGACATCCTCCAGAATCTACTGTAAGAGAAATTATAGCAAATATAGGAGAGGAAAAATGGGGCTTAGTACAAGAAAATCATTTAAGTGTTGTCAAGGTAAATTTTTGGATAAAATCCTAATCCTTACAACAATGATAAAATCTCTAGTTGCTTCATTGAAACTACAATCTCATCCCTGTTTTTAGAGAAAGTGCTTATACTTAGACATTGTCTTCTCTAGAGGTATTTTTAGGATTAGTATGACAGCATTAACATTGGGAATAGAGACACCTTCACCTGAAACAGAAGACATTTTTCAAGGATACATTTATCCAAATTAAGCTTCTGTTCAAGATGTCTTTAAGATTTTCTAAAAATTTGAAATGCTGAAGGTTAGAAAATCTAATTTTAAAAGGAACTCCAGCATTCGAAAGGTGAAGTTACTCAGGTTTTCTTGAAAATTTTGCTCTAGGAAAATTCTCCTTCGGATATGAATTGCTATGGAGAAAAATACTTGAAACTAGCTAACTTAGATTATTTTCTTTTTAGCTTATACTTTTATTCTTTCCGTATATTTGCACCAATTTTTTTTCCTTTTTAGATTTCAGCCGAGACATAAGACCTAAATAGAAGCTGGGGTTTGAACATTATCAGCTAAAGCTGGGTTAATTTGCGATTGAGATGTCTGAAATAGAATGTATAGTGTTACCTCAGCTGAGATAACAGAGCTTCTCTACCAGATTTTTTATCCTGTCTGTTAAGACCCTTCTGTGGATGTGTTTCAGCCTTTGCAACACTGTTATTGCTAACTTTTCACTTAATCTTTTTGGCTAGCCATATCCTACTTAATGTGATGAATCATCTTCTTGGTTATATATTCTGGCTCAAGTGTATCTGTGAGACACATCATAAGCATCGTTGTTGAGCATCTTCCAGCATTGCATCCAATGTGCAGCATGGCTGCCAGGTACTCTGGCCATATGGTACCATGCCATTCATGCCTACATTACACTACCTTAGTATGGTGAATGTTCGTGATTGTAAAATTCATATTTCTGCAATGAAAGTCAGTAGCCTTGCAGATGACCAAAAACCTGTAGATGAATGTCTTGGGCTGAGCTGGCTAAACGCCAACTGTCCAAGACAGAGTGAAAAGGGAAGAAGAGGGAGAGGGAAAAAAACACTCCAAAGTAGTTTATGCTGAAACTAACTACATGTATTTATATAGAAAAGAGAAAATTACAATATAACACACACTTACACAAGTTATATGTAACAAGAAATAACCTCCCACTCCCCAGTTAATGTAAAGTCTATTGCTCTAGATCTATAAGTACTCTAAAAGACACTTAGCAAGAAACAGAAAGAGTAACAACAAAATGTTTCTACTTCCCTGAAACTCAAACGAAATGCAAGCAGCGGCAGCAGGAGCAAGGCTTAGAATAGTGGAAGAGCTGTAGCATGTCCTTCTCTGTACTTTAGGCATGGTGGAACTGACTAAGCCACACCCACACACCAGCTCTTACCCCTTCTGAGATGATGTCATAACACAGTACGGAATACAACACCACTGGCTAGAAGAAGTCAGCTGTTAGCTAGCCCAGCTCAGCTCAAGTCAGGCCTGGTCAGTTCCAGGCCTGGTCTGAACTCCAAAGCCCAAGTTTAGGCCCATCAGCCAAACCTATAACAGTGAATAGCATGGAAATGACAGGGTTTCCTTGTCTTACACCATTTCAATAAAAGCAACATTAGAATTTGTTTTGCTACATCTTTCTCATGTCAGTACTGTTGGTAGATTTTACACACAAACATGAGTGTATATGTAGTGGGTTTGAGTTACACTTCTGAATAACCTGGATGAAAATATTGACTCTTTTTTTCCTTCCTCCAATTACAGATGAACTTGAGCCATTCCCAAGAGACTTGTCTGTCCAATGAATGTGAAATCAAATTTGACCCTGAAAATACAACACAAATGTGCCAGGAACACTTTTTGTGTTTGTTGTTGTATTGTATTCGCTCTTCTTATGAAGAGATTTGTCCCCAATAAGACATTGAGAAGAAATGATACTTAGTTTCTTCTCTAAGTGAATTATTTATGTAATTTTTCCTTATTCTGGTTTGATTTTGTTTTGATTCACAAATAATTGTGGTTTTAGGACTGCTAACTATAGAAAACAACATGCCAATGAGTTTGTATAGATAAAACAAAACTATTTCAGGTAACAAAGTGGAAGTTACGAACATAGGAAATACTTCAACAAGTCTTTCCTGTCTTATTTTCATCGTTTTGTGGACAATTAAAAAAAATACCTCACTAATTAATATTTTCAGGGAGCATAGTTATTTGTCAATTAGTTGTTACAAGAATGTTGTGCCTGTTTCTAGAATCTGTCAGCAGTTCTGGTCGTTTCCAAAGGGCTGTAGATCAGTGCAAGTCTTCATGTGAAGGAACTTTTCAGGATGAGTTAACAAAATATATAGCTGATTTATTGAAATGTGCAGTAGGCTTCACAGCTGAAATCATGGGGTTGGTGCCAGTTATGGAACTCCTGCTTAGCACAGTTAACTTCACCTACTGAAAGGTTCATTTTTCACATCTCGTTTAGGTAACTTCCCATAGATTGAGATTCTCTGAGTAGGATTTACATTCCAAGTGGTCAACATATCTGCATGCTGAAAAAGGTGGAAAAATAGTGTTGTTGAGGATTGTTACTCAAAATATCCAGCTCCCAACTAAAGGGAAGTTAATTTACAAATACTTCATTTTAACTGTATGTCATATTTATTTAGTTAAAAAAAATAAAAATACCTTATCAGTAAGAGAAGTTTCTGAGTTTTAAAATCTGGAAAGCGACATAACCATCTGAAGTACAAAAATATTGCTTCCTGCTCATCCATTTCATATTCATATGTCATGCAATGATTTCCATAAAGTTTGAACAAAAGCTTCCAGTGTGCTTTACCTCAGGTTTGCTAGATGCATTAGGCCACAGATCAAAAGAAAACAAAAGAAATTTATACTTGGAAATATCATAATCCTTGAAAAATCAATCAAGTAAATTTACAGCACCTGTTTCTAAAATAGCTGAAATAGTGGGGTGTTTTCTTGTTTGATTTGGGGTTTTTTTGGTACAGTTGGAATTTAGAAAGTCTTAGTGAATTGAAGATTACTATGCTTCACCAGGAATGGATGTCAAATAGAATGAGAGATTTATTAATATTAAATATTGCATAATAGTTGTATGAACACAATATGAGAAGATGAAGCCTACACTGCTTATTGAAAGGATGACTATACCTACTAATTTTTCCTTAAAAGTTAGTAAAAAAAAAAAGAAATAAAATACATCTGATAAAACACATTAAAAAATAAAATTCTTAATTTTTCAGGGTGGCTTAGTTAGTATGGTTGCACTGGAGTCAAGTTAGCAGTCAAAAATACAGGCTGGGTAGATAATGGATTGAGGGGAGCCCTGAGGAGAAAGATTTAGTGTTGCTGTTGGTGGACAAGAAGTACAATACGACCTGGCAACGTACACTTGCAGACCAGAAAGCCAATTGTATCCTGGGCTATGTCAAAAGCAGAGTGGGCAGCAGGTTGAAGGAGGGGATTCTCCCCCTCCACTCCTTTCTTGTGAAACCCCACTTGGAGTATTTTGTCTTCCTCTGAGGTGCCCAACACAAGAAGGACATGGACCTGTTACAGAAGTCCAGAGGAGGACACAAAGATGATCAGAAGGCTGGAACACCTCTCCTGTGAAGATAGGTTGAGTGAATAGGGTTTGTTCATCTGGGAGAAGAGAAGACTGCTAGGGGACCTTGTAATACCTTTCAGTACCTAAAGGGAGCCTGCAAGAAAGCTGAAGAAGGACTACTTGCAAGGTCATGCAGCGACAGAAAACATTTTGATATTGGGAAGAAATTCTTTACTGTGAGGGTGGTGAGGCACTGGAACACGTTGCCCGGGAATTGGATCCTGGAAGTGTTCCAGGCTGGGTGAGATGCGGCTTTGAGCAACCTGGTCTAGTGGAAGATGTCTCTACCCATGGCAGGGAGGTTGGAATGACACAATCTTTGATGTGCTTTCCAAACCAAACCATTCTAAGTGTCTATGATTTTATTCTAGATAGCAATATGGCACAAAAGATATGAGTGGAAGTAAACAAAACTGAAAAATACAAGTCTTGTCATAAAGTATATACACTTACTAAGGAATAGAAACAAAATTGTACTTGTTGATATTCATGGAGATAGGAGATTTTTTTATGATTGATATCACTTTTATTTAATTTGAGCCAGGTCATTCCATCTTGAAGAAAACCTGGAACACCTTTAAAAATATATTTCTGCCATTTGAACCTTTCTGTACCTAGGTCCCAGGAGTTGTTCTGTTATGTTGTATGTTATGAATGACTTGAAGAAAAAATACTGTGCATGTGTTTGGAAAGTTAAGATACCCTGAGTTAAATACAGCAGAGCTGTGTAAACCAGTATTAGCATAAAATGATTTACAGTTACTGTCAGAGGTGATGTCTCAGAATGCCTTTTGAAGGTATGAATAGACTCTAAAACGTTATGTTGGTCTTTGCTGCTGGATATATATTACATTATAGTAAAGTTGATTTTGAGGAATACAAGCATATAGAAAAAACAGCAGAATTTTTTAAGTATGCAGTTATTGAATTAACACTATTGTGTATTATGCATTTATAATAAAAGTTAATGAAGTCTCCTTTTTCCTTGTCTATCTATCATATGACCTTTGTATTTTGACATTCTGATATACTTTTAAAAATGGATTAGTAAAGCTGTTTGAAGTTTTCAGTCATCAGCCTCAATCTCTTATCTCCAAGATAACATACACTACTTTATATTGCTGAATTCCATATTTTAGCATATTTCTTCTAATCCTACTCTACCCTTCTCTTTTGGAACTTCCAGGTCAGTAACATTGTCTGAACTGGAGGAAGGGGGAACAAAACAATATAAAAATAACCCCACAGAAAAAAAGAAAAGAAAAAAGAAAAAGAAAAGAAAAGAAATCCTAATGTATGTTTTCTGCTTTATTTTCATGTAGGTATACAAACACATTCATAGAAAATGACTATATTGTCAAGCAGCAGTTTGATAATTAGAGAAGGCAACAGCCAGTGTATTTACTAATGCTGATGGCACTAAAAATTTCTACAAATATAAAAGATGTGATAATTTCTAACTAGGATTTAAGTGTACTGGAGAATTTCAGGCCGTCTGTAACAGATTGGCTTTTATAACAGCAGCTGAACTTGAATATGAGTAACAATATTAGTGTACAGGTAGGTGGTAATCTAAACTCATATACTTAGGAACTTGAACTCATGCAGGCTATGATAAGAAGATTTAAGACTATTTTGGGAAGCTTGCTAGCCTCCCATTATAGTGCAGCAAATTAAGAAGAAAAATAGTGCAGTTATACTAAAAAAAAGATAAAATAATTAATCTCTTATATTCTTGGAGGATATGTCAATACCTGTCTTACCTCTGGTCCTCTTGTCCTCTTGTCAGATGTGAATGGAGATAAAACCTGAATAATAGCGAGATGATGTGAAAACAATTATTCTGAATTAGGTATTAATGAAAAGAGAAATGTTAGTGGAAGTTTGCCTGAAGTATTTGTCTTAAGGATAATGATGTCAATTGATTAATCACACCATTCAAACAAGGTTAATTTAGAGATAGTATTAAAGAACTCTTCATGTGTAACAGGAAACCACCAGCATTAAAAATTCACTGAAACCTTTCTGGCCCATACTCCAACAGAGAATGTGTAAATTGAAGTCCTTGATTGGACATAAATTGAGTTTAAAATAGGTATTTTCCTAAACCTCTTTCTAGTGCCAGTATTTTCTGAACTTCTTTTTTTGAAATTTTAATGATATAGTAAAAAGTGGTTATACCTGTTATACAAGATACTTATTAGTCATAAGGATAAAGATACTAATTATAGTAAATTGTGAGACATTCTCAATTCTTGAGTTTTTTTCTGACTTACAAATTTTCATGAAATGTTAAATACTGGGAAAAAAAATCGAATTTCTAGTATAAGGAACAGCTGCTGAGTAATACATCCTGAATTAACCAGGAAAGTATATATCCATATAGCTTCTGATTC
This sequence comes from Sakesphorus luctuosus, assembly GCA_013396695.1. Lineage (NCBI taxonomy): Eukaryota > Metazoa > Chordata > Aves > Passeriformes > Thamnophilidae > Sakesphorus > Sakesphorus luctuosus. The sequence continues at coordinate 179,056 of VWZD01008817.1, forward strand.
AGTCTCTCTACAAACTCAGTCCATTATTTCTGTATGATTAAGAATAGATTGATCTTTTTTTTTTGTAATCAAAGAT